>JAPZIH010000711.1:16336213-16396213 GCA_027410445.1 Discoglossus pictus | reverse complement strand
AAGGGAGGAGAGCGAGAGAGGAGGGATGGAGAGAGGAGGGATGGAGAGAGGGAGAAGAGTGAGAGAAAGGGGGGATAGCGAGAGAAAAGATAGATAGAGAGGGGAGACAGAGGGAGATAAAGAGAGGTCAGGGCGAGAGAGAAAGAGAGATAGATTGAGAGAGAGGGGAGTGTGTCCTCATGACACACGTTATACTAGTATGTAACACACGTGTGGCTTAGATGTCTTGATTGGGCAAATCAAGAGATGTGTCTAAGAATATGAGCATAATATACATTACTGGGCAGCGACTAAATGCTGTGGCCAATGAAATCATCATATTGGAAGTGACACCTCTTGTTACCGGGCAGAGTAGCACATTACTAGCAGCTTAGCCCTATTGTACAAGTGGGGAGTGAGACACCGTGCGTCACCATGGAAACAGTTTATCTCCAGAGACACACCCTTAACTGTGCTGATTGGCTGCTGTATTTACTGGGATTTTTCTTTTGGTGCAGTCATTTCCGGATCATTCACTTCCTGTTGTTGTTGGAGATTGCGGCCTGGAGCTGATCCGGATGTGTATCCAAGCTCTCAGCAGGTAAATAACGTGATTAATGCTTCAATTAATGGTCAGGAGATAATTTACGGGATTATTTTGGTGTGTGGCTGGTTATCAGATGTGATTGGAATAAAAAAAGGAACAAATATTGGAATTTAATGATCAGTAGTTAGCGTCCCGTTAGTTCTTAATACTGTGTATCGCCCCCTTTAGCGCGCAGTCTTGTGTAATAGTTGTCTATGAGGCCCCTAATTCTTGCCGGTGGTATAGCTGCCCGTTCATCTTGGCAAAATGCCTCCAGGTCATGCAAAGACTTTGGTCATCTTGCACGTTTGAGATCTCCCCAGAGTGGCTCGATGATATAAAGGTCAGGAGACTGTGATGGCCACTCAACAACCTTCACCTTTTTCTGCTGTAACCACTGGAGGGTCAACTTGGCCTTGTGCTTACGGTCATTGTCAAGAAGAAATTGTCTGCATTCATCTTGCCATCAATATTCACAAGATTCCCTTTGCGTTTAGTGCTCACCATGCTTCACAGTGGGGATGGTATTCTTTTCACTATAGGCCTTGTTGACCCCTCTTCAAACATATGGTTTTGACCTTAAAGCTTGAATTTGGGCTTGTCACTCCATATTACGGTGTAACGGATCTACTGGCACCCCGACCGGGTACCTCCGTTGATAGACACGTCCTAGTTTGCGCCGAGGCCTACAAGCACCGCACCGGACACCAAAACCACCACAGACTCCAAGGATAGTACATCAGGAACAAGAGTTCAGTAGTTACAGCTCAAGGGAGTATGCAAAAGCATAGCAATCCCCAGTATGATATAGCGATCCCCTCAAATAACGAGACAAGGCTACGTTTTGAAGGGTCAAGAAGAACTATATTTTAATGACAGGGAATCTCCTTTTATGCAATGGTGCCCTCTGAAGGGCTACACCAACATAATTATCACAACAGCCAATTATCTACATGGTTCAACCCCCACGTCTCCTCCCCTCAGATAACAGGTAACACAATTAAAACAGACACAATTTTAACTACATTCTGGATGTACCCCAAATACAGGGGGTACACCTTTAAGTCCCGCACCATTCAATATCTCTCACCCAGGGGAACAACATATACAAAAATGGCATGAATCAGACCAGGGGTTCAAAAGTTAGTAAAAGTATGTTTTTACACATAACACACAGACATTGCACATATCCCCCACACAATACACATATAGGACAATAGGTGAGTCACACCTCCCTGGCAACTTGGATACAATCAGACATTAATTAGATCATTCTTCTTTGTTCTTATCAGAGAATGAAAACACTTTGGAAAATGCAAGGATCCTTTACAACTTTCTTATCTCTTGAATCTCTGTAACAGGATTATCTATTAGCCTAGGTCTGCAAAAGTCTGGCTAATATTCTGAGCCAATATATTCTGTAGAACATCAACCAACATACATATAGTAGGATCATATTTTAACCATAATAATCATAAAACAGTTTAAAACAGTGATGGGTTCCGCTACATACGGTATGCAAGAAGCTGTGAGGCGTGTCAAGGTGTTGTCGGGCATATATCTTTTTATATCCTTTTTCATCTTTATGAAGTTCCATTACCTTGTTACTCAGGTCTTTTGACAGTTCTTTTCTGCTCCCCGTGGCTCAGTATCAAGCCTGCGCAGTGCATCCACGTGCAAGCTAACAATCTCATTAACTATTTATACACAGACACTAATTGCAATTTAAAAAGCCACAGGTGTTGGAAATTAACCCTTAATTGCCATTTTAACCCGTCTGTGTCACCTTGTCTGCCTGTAACAAGGCCAAATATTCAAAGGGTATATAAACTTGATCAGTTCCATTCGGGTGATTTCTGTTATCATTATGATTTAAATAGAAACCAAACAACAATGTGATATACATGGCTTCATGATCACTATTCTTCAATAATAGACTTTTTTGTTTTTGCACAATTTCTGCCAGGGTATGAAATCTTTTGAGCACAACTGTATGTGTGTGTGTATATTCAGCGCTCATTGCAAGCCTCTCCCCTCATGTACTTTTAGTTGTCTAAGGACCTTTGGTGCACATTGCAAGCCCCACGCTGAGCGCCTTCCCTCATCGCAAGGCTTGCAATGAGCGCCTTTGGCACTCATAGCGAGCCTCTCCCCTTGTGTAATTTTGCTCCTCTGAGCACCCTCAGCGCTAATTGTAAGCTCCACGCTGAGCGCCTTTGGCAAAGCAAGTCTCTCCTCTGCTCATTTATTTAAATCTAAATTATTTTTTTTAGAATAATTAATTAATTAATTAAATAATAAATTACCCGTATATACTCGAGTATAAGCCGACCGGAGTATAAGCCGAGGCACCCATTTTACCACAAAATACTGGGTAAAATAAGTGACTCGAGTATAAGCCGAGGGTGGGAAATGTGCTGCCCCCTGTGTCCTTCTTGTGCCCTCTGTGTACCCCTCTCTCTCTGTGTCTCTTCTCCCCTCTCCCATCCCTGTGTCACTTCCCCCTCCCTTATCACCCTCCTCAACCCCACTCCTCAACCTCCCTCCTCATCCTTAACCTCCCTCCTCATCCTTAACCTCCCTCCTCATCCTCAACCTCCCTCCTCAACCCCTCAACCTCAACCCCCCTCCTCAACCCCCCCATCCTCAACCCCCTCCTCAAGCCCCTCATCCTCCCTCCTCACCCCCATCCTCATCTCAACCCCCCATCCTCATCTCAACCCCCCATCCTCATTCTCAGCCCCCTCCTCAACCTCAACCCTCCTCAACCTCAACCCACCTCAACCTCAACCCACCTCAACCTCAACCCACCTCAACCTCAACCCCCCTCAACCTCAACCCCCCCCTCAACCCCAACCCCCCTCCTCAACCCCCCCTCCTCAACCCCTCCTCCTCATCCTCAACCCCTCCTCCTCATCCTCAACCTCCCTCCTCATCCTCAACCTCCCTCCTCAACCTCCCTCCTGATACTCAACCTCCCTCCTCATCCTCAACCTCCTCATCCTCAACCTCCCACATCAACCCCCCCATCCTCAACCTTCCCCCTCAACTGCCCCATCCTCAACCCACTCCTCAACCCCCCCATCCTCATCCTCCCCCCTCAACCACCCTCCTCAACCTCAGAGACACACGGGGGGGTTAGAGACACACGGGGGGGTTAGAGACACACGGGGGGGTTAGAGACACACGGGGGGGTTAGAGACACACGGGGGGGTTAGAGACACACGGGGGGGTTAGAGACACACAGTGGGGAGAGTGACTCAAGTATAAGCCGAGTGGGCCCTTTTTTGCCTTACAAAAAGGGCTGAAAAACTCGGCTTATACTCTAGTATTTACGGTAATATACTTGGCCTATTTCTAATGAATATATCCAGGAATGAATATGCTGAAGAGCTAACAATCGCTGTTGTTTTTGCTGCAGCATACAATGTACATTTGCTCTGTTGGTGGTCTGAGGAGAAAGTGTCAGCAATGTGGCAAGTGTGCAGTGTAAATAGGCTGCGTGCGCGAAGAGAAGCCGTTTGTTTAGTTGGGTAAAGCGTCATTTTAGAATTGTAAGGTTATTAGTTTTAAGGTAGTGTTGTAAAATGGCGGCGAGTGTGTATGTGTTAGGCGGGTCTCGAGCATTTTCCGACCTTCCTAATAGTGTATTTTGTACCTCATATGTTCCCGACTAAAAGTCGTATGTGCTTGGCGTTGTTTCGCGTGTTTAGGGTTGGTGTAACTTTGATTTCATTTTTTCGGCGGCCATTTTTTCTCTCGCTTAGGCGATTCTCGAGTGGCGAAACTCTGCAAATTCAACATAAATTTGCACGCAACCTCACTCCCAGACGTCCCCCCATGCTGTGTGTGATGTTTTTGTTATTTGTTTTTTTTATATATTTTTTGAGTTTTTCACGTTTTTGATGTGCGCAGGTCGGTCGTTAAGTTTGTATTTTTTGCGGGTCGTATTTATTTTTCTGTAAGTGGCGGTTTTATTTTCTTAATTTTTCACGCAATTATTTTCTAAGGGCTACGGGTCTCGCACTGTGAATTGTGTATTTGAGTTTTCTGTTGTACTGTAGTCCCGCGGATCGTAGGTATGATGCTTAATGCATGCAGGGTCATCTCCACCAGCGCAGTGAGTGCCTTTGGCGCTCTCTGCCTAAGTCGTACGGGGTCGTAGGGATGAGCGCCTTTGGCGCTCCTTGCCAGCCACTGTGGCCGTCGCTATGCAAGGGCCGCAGTTGCGGCGGGCTCACTATGCGAGCCCGCAAGCGTTAGCAACACCCATATTGCTCACAACTATATATGTGATCGTGTTAACAACTGGAGAAGCTCATATTTTAACTTCTTAAGAAATAATTGCATTAGAAATCCTTCTTTAAACACTGAGATATTTATTTATTAGGAAATCTAATCTAATTGTAAGTGAAACAAATCATTACATATTTGGACAAGATCATTATAAACCTTAGCTGGATGTCAGCCATTGTCACTGCTCAGACTTAATATATATTTTATAATTATCTAATATATATTATATATTTATAGATTATATTTATATATTTTAATCACCATTTTTGCCTCCAAGATTTTCCAGAGACCTTAGTCTCAGGAAATACAGGAAATTGGATATTTTAAAGACTCTCTTTCCAGTGAGATTCTTAAGAGAAATACATTATTACTGTAATTTTATTTACATTACATTACATTTATGTATATGGATGACCTGTACTAGTGTTTTATACATGTATTAATATGTATCTGGTTAGTTATCTGTTTTTGTATGTGTTTTTTTTGTCAGTTCTGAAGCTCCCATAATATGACACTTGTTCTGTACAGACCATAAACACATGTAACAAATCCCAGCGTGTGACCGTCTCATGTTTATTTGTACAGACCATAAAGACGTGTAACAAATATCAGCGTGTGACCGTCTTGTGTTTATTTGTACAGACCATAAAGACGTGTAACAAATCTCAGCGTGTGACCGTCTCATGTTTATTTGTACAGACCAGCAGTGACATCTTGTGGATGTTTGTGGTAATTACCCAGCGTGTGACCATCTCATGTTTATTTGAACTAACCATAAACACATGTAACAAATCCCAGCGTGTGACCGTCTCATGTTTATTTGTACAGACCATAAAGACGTGTAACAAATATCAGCGTGTGACCGTCTTGTGTTTATTTGTACAGACCATAAAGACGTGTAACAAATCTCAGCGTGTGACCGTCTCATGTTTATTTGTACAGACCAGCAGTGACATCTTGTGGATGTTTGTGGTAATTACCCAGCGTGTGACCATCTCATGTTTATTTGAACTAACCATAAACACATGTAACAAATCCCAGCGTGTGACCGTCTCATGTTTATTTGTACAGACAGTGACAAAGTGACACCATTAGAGTCTGACCAAGAAGAAGAGACAAATATGAGGAGTCCCCGGGAGATTAAAGAGGAGGAAATTCCTGTAAATATCAGTGAAGGTGAGTTATATCTTATGGACAATTATCACTTACTTCAGTCTTTATTGAAGTGTATTTCTACTTCATCTCTCACCCAAGAAGATTTACAAGCAGTGCAGCTCATGATAAAGATGATTTAAATACATTTTAATATACAAACACTAGATTTATAGTAAATAATTACAATGGTGTATGGCTATAATCTGTTTATCTATATCTGTAGGACCTTTAGATGTGAAGCCTCCAGTTGTCTCCAAGGTGGAACAAGAAGATCTGAATATAAGAGATCAGCAGCAGGTGAAGGAGGAGGAGAGTCCTGGGGATATCAGGGAAGGTGAGTGTAACGGAGTTGGAACACGAATCCAACATCTCCGCTGGTATACAGTAAAATACCCAAGAGGCACTACAGTTTCACCATTCCCAACCTCCCATATTGGACGACACTCAATTTGGGAGATCAAGACTACTGACTTTATTTTGTTGTGCAGAAATATTTATACACATCTCTTCTCACAGGCAATACACATGCCCATATTTGGCCACACAATACACATAAAGAGAACAATAGGTGGGTCACACCTCCCTGAGGCTACCTGGCAACTTTGATGCAATCAGACATGGATTAGATCATCCTCCTTTGTTCTTATGTCTGAGAATGAAAACACTGTATACAATAGACGTCCTTATCTTATGAAGAGTCTCTGTAATAGGATTATCCATTATGCCCAGGTCTGCACTAGTCTGGGCCAATATTCTGCAGAGCATAAACCAACATACATGCAGTATAATAGTAGGATCATATTTTAACCATTGTAACGGAACCCATCACTGTTTTACCCTGTTTTATGATTATTTAATTCTTGGTTAAAATATGATCACATTGCTGTACTGTAGATATGTTGTTTTATGTTCTACAGAATATATTGGCTCAGAATATTAGCCAGACTTTTGCAGACCTAGGCTAATAGATAATCCTATTACAGAGATTCAAGAGATAAGAAAGTTGTAAAGGATCCTTGCATTTTCCAAAGTGTTTTCATTCTCTGATAAGAACAAAGAAGAATGATCTAATTAATGTCTGATTGTATCCAAGTTGCCAGGGAGGTGTGACTCACCTATTGTCCTATATGTGTATTGTGTGGGGGATATGTGCAATGTCTGTGTGTTATGTGTAAAAACATACTTTTACTAACTTTTGAACCCCTGGTCTGATTCATGCCATTTTTGTATATGTTGTTCCCCTGGGTGAGAGATATTGAATGGTGCGGGACTTAAAGGTGTACCCCCTGTATTTGGGGTACATCCAGAATGTGGTTAAAATTGTGTCTGTTTTAATTGTGTTACCTGTTATCTGAGGGGAGGAGACGTGGGGGTTGAACCATGTATATAATTGGCTGTTGTGATAATTACGTGGGTGTAGCCCTTCAGAGGGCACCATTGCATAAAAGGAGATTCCCTGTCATTAAAATATAGTTCTACTTGACCCTTCAAAACGTAGCCTGGTCTCGTTATTGGAGGGGATCGGTATCATACTGGGGATTGCTATGTTTTTGCATACTCCCTTGAGCTGTAACTACTGAACTCTTGTTCCTGATGTACTATCCTTGGAGTCTGTGGTGGTTTTGGTGTCCGGTGCGGTGCTTGTAGGCCTCGACGCAAGCTAGGACGCATCCATCAACGGAGGTACCCGGTCGGGGTGCCAGGAGATCCGTTACAACCATAATAATCATAAAACAGGGTAAAACAGTAATGGGTTCTGTCACAACCTACAATGATGATGGAGTCCCCACTACTGCCACCAATGTAACGGATCTACTGGCACCCCGACCGGGTACCTCCGTTGATAGACGCGTCCTAGTTTGCGCCGAGGCCTACAAGCACCGCACCGGACACCTCAACCACCACAGACTCCACAACCGCCGTAGTTTAGCTGGAGCCGCGCCGTCTTCCTTCCACCCTGTATGAATCTCCAGCATCCAGGACCGTGTGGGGAAGACCTCTCCTCCAAGGAGGACACATCAGGAACAAGTGTTCAGTAGTTACAGCTCAAGGGAGTATGCAAAAGCATAGCAATCCCCAGTATGATAGAGCCATCCCCTCCAATAACGAGACGAGGCTACGTTTTGAAGGGTCAAGAAGAACTATCCTTTAATGACAGGGGATCTCCTTTTATGCAATGGTGCCCTCTGAAGGGCTACACCCACATAATTATCACAGCCAATTATATACATGGTTCAACCCCCACGTCTCCTCCCCTCAGATAACAGGTAACACAATTAAAACACACACAATTTTAACCACATTCTGGATGTACCCCAAAAACAGGGGGTACACCTTTAAGTCCAGCACCGTTCAATAGCTCTCACCCAGGGGAACAAGATATTAAAAAATGGCATGAATCAGACCAGGGGTTCAAAAGTTAGTAAAATTATCTTTTTCACATAACACACAGACATTTCACATATTCTCCATAGTTGGCCACACAATACACATATAAGGACAATAGGTGAGTCCCACCTCCCTGAGGCAACTTGATATAATCAGACAATGATTAAATCAGCCTTCTTTGTTCTTATGTTTGAGAATGAATAGACTTCCTTATCTGTAACAGGATTATCTCTCCTGCCAAGGTCTGCACTAGCCTGGGGCCAATATTCTGCAGAGCATAAACCAACATACATACAGTATATTACTAGGATCATATTTTAACCAAGAATTAAATAACCATAAAACAGGGTAAAACAATGATGGGTTCCGTTACAGCTGGGATCTGAGCGCACAAAACTACCGAATAGCGCTCAGATCATCTTCACACAGTTCAATTGCCATGTAACTAAAGTCTTTCCCATAGTCTTTCATTATATGAATGGGCTCCATGGCATAGCTATCTGTGGTATCATGGTTCACACAGGGCAAGTACCGAATGACCCCCCTGTATGTAAATGGTCAGAATGAGTGACATACACTCTGGTATGGCCGAATACTGTGTTTGAAGGGCAATATGTACCAGGGCCATAGTCGCAGGGCAGGAGGCTGGCAAACAGTCCTCTCCAAGACAAAGTGGCGAAGGGCACTTCGTCACACATCTCCCCTTTGGGGGGAAGTCTAACCAGGCACCTGACCTTCTGCCGGTCAGTGCCTCCGTTAGAAGATCCACCAACCCACAATAAACCAGTGCTAGAGCAGCCCCCCGACAACAACAAAGTGCAAGAGCAACCCACCCACAACTAACAGTTACGGCACCTGGATATTTCGCTGTGGTGATGGGGCAACACGCTGAGGGGACTTGAGGGGCAGAGGCCAGCGGCACTCTGCCCTGATGCCAGCTCTTCTGCTATTATAACCTGCAGGACATCCTGCTCTGTACAAGGGACAAAGGGAGGGCAGAGGCCGACTGCACTCTGCCCCGCTGTCAGCTCTTCTGCTGGGGTACTTGGGACATATTCCGGCTCAGTAGCCAGGGAAACGTGGGGGTCAGTGGGGGTTAACATTTCCTCTGGGGCCACATTAGAAGTTAGCTGGGGAGGGGAATTTGTACTTACCCCCTCCTCCGGTTGTCCCAGTGACGGCAGTTGGGGATCTGGACAGGCTGTGGGCGCAGAGACCACGGTCCCATCTGCGCCGTCTGGGAGATTGGTGTCTCCCCTGGTTAGGGTAAACTGTCGCTGGGGAGGAAGGACGACACCTTCTGCCCCCTGTGGTTCACACTGCCGCTGGGGGGGAAGGACGACACCTTCTGCCCCCTGGGGTTCACAATGCCGCTGGGAGGGAAGGACGACACAGTCAGGTAAACAGAACACACTCAGGGGAAGGTATAAACAACCAATAACACAATAGTAACTCCCACAGTTTCCCTCCCCTCCTGCTTGGGAGATAATTGAGTTTATTACTATATCTACTCAATTATCTCCCAGCTAAAACTTACACATTTTTATCCATTTTTATAACTTTATGATTTTACATAGTACATAAATAAATCTTACATTTTTAACATAAATTGTGGAACAACATATTAAAAAATTGCATGAATCAGACCAGGGGTTCAAAAGTTAGTAAAAGTATATTTTACACATAACACACAGACATTTCACATATCCCCCATAGTTGGCCACACAATACACATATAGGGACAATAGGTGGGTCACATCTCCCTGAGGCTACCTGGCAACTTTGATACAATCAGACATGGATTAGATCCTCCTTCTTTGTTCCTTTGTCTGAGAATGAAAACACTTTATACAATAGACTTTCTTATCTTACGAGGAGTCTCTGTAACAGGATTATCTCCCATGCCAAGGTCTGCACTAGTCTGGGCCAATATTTTGCAGAGCATAAACCAACATACATACAGTATAATAGTAGGATCATATTTTAACCATAATAATCATAAAACAGGGTAAAACAGTGATGGGTTTCTGTTACAGTATGTAATTACCACAAACATCCACAAGATGTCACTGCAGGACAAGAAATTTAACTACTTGTTCTTTCTGCAGTGAATCAGCTGACTGTGTGAAGCTGGCTGGCTTATTTTAAACAACGGTTTTAAAAACCTGAAAGTATATTAGTTAAGGCAAAACAGATCTTCACAAACACTCCCCCCTGCGACTCAGCGAAGATATGGTCAGTCTACTCGGATTGGCCCTGATGAGCTTGCCGCTCAGTTCAGGTATAAGTCATTGTCGGTGGTAAACAAAAAGTCTTGTTGAGTCCATAGTCCACAGTGTAATATGCTTTAGTAGCTCCAATTAGATGAATAATGACACCCAGCCCACTAGATTCCTAGACATGGTAGGGTGTCAAGGGTATCCAGGGATTTCTGGGAACAACTTCCTCTTAGGCCCCCAATTGTAATCCAAAAGCTGAATGCGGGTAGCAACTGGAGCAACCATGAAGCATCCACTCCCAACAGGCTCGCCCATGGCCTAGGTAGGGAAACAGGTTGTCCTGCTTAACCTAATACAAAACAAGTAAACAACAAATGCAGCTCCTTAGTACTTGGCCCTCCCCTGACCGTTGCTTGGCCTTTGTGGTTATAGTTAGGTTCCTCACCTTAACAGGCCCAGTGGAATCCACGTTAGGTAGCAGCTTCTGGGGTGCCATGGAGGATCGGTCACCTGCTCACCATCCAAGGGTAAGGGCAGAGGAACAAAGTGCCCTATTAGGTCAGGAGCATGTTTATACTAATGTGGGGCAACAGAACCCAAGGTCAGTAGGGATCCAACTAGCCTGACCTCCTGTCCTGTATCAGGAACTTGCACAGTCTCTGGTAGGCTTGCAACCCACATCAATGGTGCATCCCTCAGGTTTTTAGGGCCAATGCCCTCCCTTGACTGTTGCACATTCTCAGTTGTGCAAGGCAGGTTCTGGGGGTTAAGCTGCTCTGCTGAATCCTGGATTGGGATACATTTCTCCGGTGACCCCAAAGGATAGACTAGTTGTACAACCCCCAAAGGCAGGGGCAGTGCCTGCCCTTCCCTTCTGAATCCAGAGCAAAGTTGTAATCCGTTGGAGTTAAAAATAGCAAACAGTCCCTGGTTCTCAGGGCCTTTTCCCTCAGTGACATGATGGGAATGGTGGCCACCATCTGCCCATGGGCTGCCACCAGTTGGCAGCCCCTCTGTTTCTGTGTAGCAGACAAAATTAATGGATCATCCTTAGCCATGACCTCTAAACTGGAACCGTGTGCATCTCGTGGCAAAATAGATCATTCCATCTGTGCCTTGTCTGGATTTGCCAGTTGGCGCTGCTGGTCAGGATCTTGACTCTGGTCATCTGCTGCTGGGAGGGTGGTCTTCAGCTGTAAGGCCCCAAAATCTGCTGGCTTTGTGGGTTTTGCTCTGACATCACGGTCCCAGGGCTCTCCTGATCTCCCTGTGGTCTCTGTCTGCATGTGGGGATCAGCATCATCCCCTTCTTGACAGGCCATTGTGATCAGTTTGGCCTTGCCTGTGGGTAGCTCCGTGGTGACTGGTCTACTGCTAGTATGCATCTGCTCTTCTGCCGCCGTGAATGCCAAGCTGGATACTGCAGACACTTGCTTCTGGGGTGGACTGAACCAGGTATCCATCGGTAATACTGTCACCATGTTTGGTATTGCAGGTGGAGCAGCTGTTGGCTCTGCCAGCAAGATCCCAGGGAGTGTTCCCTTTCCTGTTGGCATTTCGAATAGTCTCTGTCATTGTGGATCTGCCTCATCCTTTTCCTGGCAAGTTGACTGGAATAGCTCGGCCTTGTCCTGTTGTAGATCCACAGTGGCAGAGCTTTTGCTGCAATCTGCCTTTTCGGTTACCGCATGGCCTATAGCGGTTACATCTAGGCTGGTCACAATATCCACGTACTGCTGTGACATGTCAGCCTGGTCTGTAAACGGCAGGATCTCGGGGCTTGCGCTCTCCTCTGATCTACAATCTGTCTTTGGTTATCCAACCATCTCCATAAGCGGGCACTCCTTCATCTGCTTCTCATCTACCACACTTCTATCCAAGTTCTGGTGAGCATTGTTGCTCCACTTTGGACTTGCCTTTACAGTGGATTTCTCTGCTTCCACTTTCGCTAAGTCACTAGTGGCTACCAGCAAAACCTCCTTGCCTTGGCTGTAGCATTCTGGTCTTCTGGCACCTCTTTGTCCTCCTCTTCTGCTCTGCAAGGGCTCCACCAGTGGTCTATGGCAACATCCTCCCGTACCACTTCCTCCAGCTCTCTGTGCTCTCTGATACTGTATTTCCAAATCAATTTCTCTATGAACCAGCTGTCTGAGCATCACTTCTTCTGCTGTACCTGGCTCAATTTCCACACATCCTTTTGGCACTGTTTAAATATGATTTCCAATCACTCTGATGTTTTCAGTCCACCGTTTGGATCACCCTGCAGCACATCAGTAAGCCCTTCCACCAGCCTAAGCGTGTAGAAGGAGGGCCATTGTGATGCAGTAGTTGGAAGCATTAGGTCTGCATACTGATGTTCCAAGCCGAGCTCCGTCCACAGCTTGTCCGCAAGCTGTTCTGTTAGCTCCTCACCCTTCTGGAGTCCCAAGGAAGCCATCCGCTGATTTAGAATAGCTGCCCATCTATCCTCTTCTGTGGCAATCCATTGCAATCGCCACTCCATCATATTGGTGATCAGGCTCCTTTTCTCCTTGATCAACTCCGCTCTGCTGTCCTCCATGTGGTCTATGATCACATCTATCCAGTGCTGGCCTTCCTTGGACTTAGACCTTGATTTCAAGGTTTGGCAAAATCGCTGATGGGTTTCTGAATCTTCGCCAATCTGCCAAAAGTACTTGACTTCAACAATGCACAGATCACCATATCCCATCCTTGCTGCTAGTTCTTGCACCGAGATCCCACCACTGCCACCAAGTTGAATCGGCTATGTGAAGCTGGCTGGCTTATTTTATACAAATGTTTTTAAAAAACTGAGAGTAAATTAGTTAAGGGAAAATGGATCTTCACACTTTTTATCTCTATAGTACATATTTCTCCAGATATACAGCATTGTTTGTGCAGCTCAGTATAGTAATGTGTAGCTTAGAGAGCTTGATAAAGGTGGGGGATCTATAATGTAGTACTTGCCAATCATTACTAATATCAGTCTATAACTTAATATCTAACACATCCACACAGCTAATGTACGGGATAAATGTATTAATAATATTGTTCAATGTATTAAATCAGTTTACTGTGTTTATTGTTTTTTTATATACAGAGATTCTCACATTAGTCATAAACTGATAATTAGTAAAACTATGACCCCTCAGTCTGTATATTTACACCCGGGAGCTGTTTCTGTAGATATTTATGTCAGATAGTTGTGTAAATCTGTACAAACCCAGAGGCTTCTCTCTCTTGTGACTAACAGGACCCCAAGATGGAGATCTATATCCTGACTTATATAATGAGAGAGATGAGAAGTCTATTCACCAGATGGGAACACATTCAGATCCCTGTACAGGTGAGTGATAATAATAATAATAATGTGTGTTGTGTCCATGCTCTGAGTGATACAGGAATATTATAGTAATAAATTATAAGTAACATGTAATACAGATCTGTATAAATATCACAATAAGCCCCCAGTGTAAGGAATTATTTATTATTATCTGCTATTAAACTGTGAGCTCAGCACAGATTGGGCCCAGATGCTCTCTATGTACTCTACACATACACTCACCCACTTACCTCACTCCCAATGGGGAGATTGCTAGTTTACAGAAACACCCACCTCAGGAAGTAACAGGCAGCAGCAGGCGATAAAAGGAAAGCCTGCAGCAAGCAATAATTGCATGTATAAGTTGTAATATGTAAAGTTTGTGTTTATACATTATTTTTTCTTCTTTTAGATAACATTTTGCATATCATCATATTTATTTAAACAAAAGACCATAATTGTCAGTAATTGGTATGCACTGGATCCGAATACACTCTATATACATTCAGACATCTTTTGCCTTATTTTCATATGATTAGAAATCAATGTTGTATGTTCATAAGGAGTTACATAACTTCCACTAAATTAATAGACTAAACTAAATCATTATCAACAAAATATACCTTTTATTAACTGCAAATTGGTCTCAGTGCGCTATAAATAATTATAGTAACTATAATATATACTAACTAATCGTTTCCATTTAGAAGTATGTTATGTTTACTCCTGGTGCTTTTGTTTCCAACAGATGGATCAGAGATTTGGAATAACCCTGGAGAAGACCACATGTGTCACACAGTAAAAAAAACATTTGCATGTTCTGAATGTGGGAAATGTTTCAGTCAGCTCTCAGCTCTTAATGTACATAAGAGGATTCATACAGGAGAAAAACCCTATTCATGTACTGAATGTGGGAAACATTTCTGTCAGGTCGCTGGTCTTAATAGCCATAAGCTGATTCATACAGGAGAAAAACCTTTTTCATGTTCTGAATGTGGGAAATATTTCAGTCACACCTCAAATCTTAATGTTCATAAGAGGACTCATACAGGAGAAAAACCTTTTCCATGTTCTGAATGTGGTAAATGTTTCAGTCAGACCTCAGTTCTTAATAAACATAAGAGGACTCATACAGGAGAAAAACCTTTTCCATGTTCTGAATGTGGAAAATGTTTTGTTCAGGTCTCACATCTTAATAAACATAAGAGGACTCATACAGGAGAAAAACCTTTTCCATGTTCTGAATGTGGAAAATGTTTCAGTCATCGCTCAGATCTTAATGTACATAAGATGACTCATACAGGAGAAACACCTTTTCCATGTTCTGAATGTGGGAAATGTTTCAGTCATCTCTCAGCTCTTAATAGACATAAGAGCACTCATACAGGAGAAAAACCTTTTTCATGTTCAGAATGTGGGAAATGTTTCAGTCAGATTCCAGATCTTAATAGCCATAAGATGACTCATACAGGAGAGAAACCTTTTTCATGTTCTGAATGTGGGAAATGTTTCAGTCAGCTCTCAAATCTTAATAAACATAAGATGACTCATACAGGAGAAAAACCTTTTTCATGTTCTGAATGTGGGAAATCTTTCAGTCAGCTCTCACATCTTAATAGCCATAAGATGACTCATAGTGTAGAACAACCTTTTCCATGTTCTGAATGTGGGAAATGTTTCAGGTGGGCCTCAAATCTCAAGCAACATATGAAAACTCACACAGGATAAACACCATTTGCATGTTCTGACATTTACACAAAAGACAATATGTGTTTCCGTCAGATTTGAAATAACACAAAACAAACTCACACAGGATAAAGACCAGTTGTATGTACGGGATGTGGTGAATGTTTAATATGAATCCGCCATTACACATCATGCAATTCTATTAAGATCATATCAATGTAATTATTCAGAAACATTTAGCAAGCTCATAAAAATCTATGTATATCAGTTGTAAATCCTGTAAATAGACATTTTCTGCTCTTCTAGTATTGTATTATTACAGTAGTATTGTATTATTACAGTACATACTATGAGGCTGCACTGGTTATGTGCATTGTTGCTATGTGCTTGGTTACAAATAAAGGGATATGTAAGTTTCCTGAGTTATAACATTCCTGCACTCTGTAAGCAAAAAACAGCCTATATGTCTGCAGCACATCTCATAAAACATTTCATTTTTATTAATATCTAAAAAAAAATCTAATGATTATGTTGACACCCTTAGGGGTGTCTATGTAGGCCCCTGATCCCCCAAATCAGCATGCAGCATTAGGGGATTAATTTAAATCATCTGCTGTTGCTTCCTCAGCCATTCTCTTGCAGCTTCCTGTCTGTGAGGTGTGCTATGTGCTGCTGCTGACATAGTGCTTCACTACATATCCCAGGCTGCTTTTCTTTAATATAATCTTTATATTTTATTTAACCTTAATAGCCCCTCCCATTAATTTTCTTGTTTTTCATGTGCCTTTGTTGCATTAAAATAGGCATTGATTCTATAGAGCTATAAAAGAAAAACACTATGCTCTTAGGTCCTGAAAGGCTCATAAATGTCAAGCTGCCCCATAGAATTTTCAAGCTGCACTCCAGTCCCATATAATTTTTCTGTGACCTCCCTCAGCCCCAGTGAATTGCCCCCCAGCCCCAGAAAATTGCCCCTTGTTCTCCACCAGTCCCAGTGAATTGCCCCCAGCCTCAGAGAATTACCCCATGACCTCCCCCTGCCCCAGTGAAGCCCCAGTGAATTGCCCCCTTCCCCATATAATTGCCAAGTGATGTCCCCCATCCTTAGAGAATTGCCCCCAGCCCCAGAGTTTCGCCCCGTGACCTCCCCCTGCCCCAGTTATTTGCCCCGTGACCTTCCCCCAGTTAATTGCCCTGTGACGTCCCCCTGCCCCAGTGAATTTCCCATCACCTGCCCCAGCCTCTGTGACCTCCCTGACACACAGACAGAAATACTCACACAGATACACACACTCACTGACACACTCACTCAGACTCTCACAGACATACACACACTCAGGTAGTCAAACACTCAGGCAGGCAAGTACACACTCGGGCAGGCACACACACAATCAGGCAGCCACGCACACACTCAGGCATGCACACAATCACTCAGGCAGGCACGCAGTCCGGCAGGTAGGCACAGACAGACACGGGTGACTTCGCTGCTTGCTGATTGGCTCAAATGCCAATCAGCATGTGCTTCATATTGGATTTCTCATTAAAAATGATATATCCAATATGCAAATCTCAGTTGCTGGGAGTTTCTACATCACCCCCAGCATAATTTTTATTTTATTGCAAAAAAGTCTTGCATGTTTTCATGGAAATCTGTTTTCTAGGTGGGTTATGATGCCTTCTACTGGATGCATTCATAACCCACCTCACGTTCATATACCTTTGAGAATTGACTTAGATGTTGCTTGATTGTTCATCACCCTCATCCTCTCTGTTTTCTCTGCTGATGCTCTCTCCCCAAATCTTCCTTTCCATTGTCCCTCTTACACCCCAGCCAATCCCTTTTTCGTCACATTTTAACTCTTCACCATACCTCCTATCCCCCCCCCCCCACTCTCCTTCCTGTATGGATCTTCTGTGTATTCCTGCCACCTCTTCTTTATATGATCTTCTTCAGTTAAGTCCCCACCTTATTTGTCTTTTATCACTTTGTCATGGAAGGTTCCTTTGAGATCCTTAATTTTCTTGAAGAGATCTCATGACTTACCCATTTGGTTTTCTTCTATCTCTTCACATCACTCATTATAGAACGTCTCCTTGTCTCGTCTAGATCTTTACATTCAGTTGGACAAATCTTTTCCTATCTCCACTACCTCTAACTTTCCTTCTTTCCTGGGCTACTTCCAAAGCCTCCTCAGACATTTCCCTTCTTAGTTTTCTTTCTTTTGGGGATATTCTTTGTTGCTGTTTTCTGGACAATGTCTCTAACTTCAGTCCAAAGTTCTTCAGGTATTCTATCTACCATATCTAGTATCTTAATATATTATTTACCTACACTGTATATCCATAGGGTATATTATTTACTTCATGATCTGATCCACATTCAGCTCCAGGTCTTGGTTTTGGTGACTATATAGAGCTCCTCAATTTTTGTTTAAAAAGTATATAATCAGTAATAAATTGTATTTTCCTGAACCCAAGACCTCTGTAGATGGTGACGGCGGCCATGATATGATCAGATGTTTGCGGCTCCTGTATATGCCTAACATGAATATGGTGTCCCCTGTTCTTTATTGTACAATATACAGAATATTTATAGGGAAAATACAATAATAACTAAACACATTAACACAAAGATATTACACAGTGGGGCCATTTAGCACAATTACTTGGTAACACAACCAAGATCACTAGATCTGACGGCCAAGGAGACCTAGTTACTCAGAGCTATTGCATTATATGTGACTGGTCAGTAAGCTGGTCAGTGACCCCACTACAGGCCTCCAATGATAAACTCTGGCATTTATATCATTGGGTAAGCTCCACAAAACACTTTTAGATTTGCCTTTGCAAACAGTAATTTGATTACACCTACACAGACCGGGTCACACAGTATACCTTAATTACCACCAAACCGTGTATAACACAATACATACATGTATCAGGCGTGTTTATCATCATATAATCACTGTTACCACAAATGTAATGCACATAGTATTACAATATAGTAACACACACTTCTATAGTACAGTGACTATACCCATAGCAGAAATGGTATAACCCTTACAGTGACTATACCCATAGCAGAAATGGTACAACCCTTACAATGGCTATACCCATAGCAGAAATGGTAAAACCCTTACAGTGACTATACCCATAGCAGAAAATGGTACAACCCTTACAGTGACTATACCCATAGCAGAAATGGTAAAACCCTTACAGTGACTATACCCATAGCAGAAAATGGTACAACCCTTACAGTGACTATACCCATAGTAGAAATGGTACAACCCTTACAATGGCTATACCCATAGCAGAAATGGTACAACCCTTACAGTGACTATACCCATAGCAGAAAATGGTACAACCCTTACAGTGACTATACCCATAGCAGAAAATGGTACATCCATTACAGTGACTATATCCATAGCAGAAAATGGCACAACCATTACAGTGACTATACCCATAGCAGAAAATGGTATAACCATTACAGTGAATATACCCATAGCAGAAAATGGCACAACCATTACAGTGACTATACCCATAGCAGAAAATGGTACAACCATTACAGTGACTATACCCATAGCAGAAAATGGTACAACCATTACAGTGACTATGCCCATAGCAGAAAATGGTACAACCCTTACAGTGACTATACCCATAGCAGAAAATGGCACAACCATTACAGTGACTATGCCCATAGCAGAAAATGGTACAACCCTTACAGTGACTATACCCATAGCAGAAAATGGTACAACCATTACAGTGACTATACCCATAGCAGAAAATGGTACAACCATTACAGTGACTATACCCACAGCAGAAAATGGTACAACCATTACAGTGACTATACCCATAGCAGAAAATGGTACAACCATTACAGTGACTATACCCACAGCAGAAAATGGTACAACCATTACAGTGACTATACCCATAGCAGAAATGGTACAACCCTTACAGTGACTATACCCATAGCAGAAAATGGTACAACCATTACAGTGACTATACCCATAGCAGAAAATGGTACAACCATTACAGTGACTTTACCCACAGCAGAAAATGGTACAACCATTACAGTGACTATACCCACAGCAGAAAATGGTACAACCATTACAGTGACTATACATATAGCAGAAAATGGTACAACCATTACAGAGACTATACCCATAGCAGAAAATGGTACAACCATTACAGTAAATCCCTTAGCCTAGAGGCCCAGTGCAAAAAGAATCCTTTATACAGCCATGACCGGCACATGTGGGGTTTGGTCTTTGCTCTGTGAGCACCAACTCTCTTTCCAGTGGAGCAATATCACTAAGTGCTGCGATTCTCCTCTCCAGTTCTCCAATTTGAGCTTCAAGTTAGACAACATGGTCACACCTCACACAGAGGTATGGATCACTTGCTCCAGCAGTTCATAAATATGCACTAAACAAAAAATAATACAAATAAAAAATAAAATATTTATATATATATATATATATATATAATCACATATATAGTTGTGAGCGTACCAGTTGTTGCTAACGCTTGCGGGCTCGCGTAGCTCAACATTACGACCTCGCAAAAATCAACCGCAACTTGCGAACATTACAAAATTAAAAACACAATAAATACACACAGCACGTACATAAAAAGCTTACCTACAGCAACAGGGAGCATCCAGGACCTCAAAAAAGCAACTTACTCCTTCATTTAACTAAAAATAAAAGAGTTTAGACACTAGCAAATGCTCTAAGCGAGAGAAAAAATGGCCGCCGAACAAAACAAAAACGATGCTACAGCGCTCGATACACGCAAAACACCACAAGAAACTTGCAAAACACCACAAAAGACCTACGAATATTCCGCTAAGACGCATACCACCCATTACCCACCATTTTACGCCAATGCGGAAGTACACAACTACGCTAACGGTTTGGTCTCGCGCACGCACACTGTTACACTGCACACATTCACCACGCTTACACAGCAGCTCCACACCACTAATGCTGCAACATCAAAACAGATTGCCAGCTCTTCAACACAATGCTTCAAAATACGTAAAGTATATTAATTTATTAATGTATTATAGATTTCACAAAACACAAAACAGCATTAGCTACCTTACAGAGGGGGAAAGGGGAGAATGAGAGAGGAGATGGATAGGAAAAAAGGAGAAAGAGGGAGACAAAGAGATGGGAGAGAGAGAGAGACAGAAAGAGGAGGAGAGAGAGGGAAACAAACGGACGGGAGACATAGACAGAAAGTAGAGAGAGAGGGAGACAAAGAGAGGGGAGAGAGACACAGAAAGCGGAGGCAGGAGAGGGAGACAAAGAGGGGAGAGAGAGACAGAACGAGGAGGCAAGAGAGGGAGACAAAGAGAGGGGACAGAGAAACAGAAAGTGGAGGCAAGAGAGGGAGACAAAGAGGGGAGAGAGAGACAGAACGAGGAGGCAAGAGAGGGAGACACAGAAAAAGGAGAAGAGAGAGACAGAGGAGGAGAGAGAGACACAGAGGAGGAGAGAGAGGGAAACAAACAGAGGGGAGAAATAGATAGAAAGAGGAGAGAGAGGGAGACAAAGAGAGGGGAGAGAGACAGAAGGTGGAGGCAAGAGAGGGAGACAAATAGGGGAGAGAGAGACAGAATGAGGAGGCAAGAGAGGGAGACACAGAAAAAGGAGGAGGGAGAGACAGAGGAGGAGAGAAATAGAGGGAGACAAAGAGAGGGGAGAGAGACAGAAAGGAGGAGAGAGAGAGGGAGACAAAGAGATGGGAGAGAGAGACAGAAAGAGGAGGCAAGAGGGAGAGACAAAGAGGGGAGAGAGAGACAGAACAAGGAGGCAAGAAAGGGAGACACAGAAAGAGGAGGAGAGAGAGAGGAAGACAAAGAGAGGGGAGAGAGACACAGGGGAAAGGAGGGGAGAGACACAGGGGAGGGGGAAAGAGACACAGGGGAGGGAGGGGAGGGAGAGACATAGGGGAGGGAGAGGGGGAGACACAGGGGAGGGAGATGAGGGGGAGAGAGACACAGGGGAGAGAGAGGGAGGAAGAGACACAGGGGAGGGAGAGGGGGGAAAGAGACATGGGGGAGGGAGAGACACTGGGGAGGGAGAGACACAGGGGAGGGAGAGTAAGTAGAGGGGGTAAGCCTCGCAATGAGTCCAAGGAAGGCCAGCACTGGATAGAGGGGACCATTGACCACATGGAGGCCTAAAGAGCGGAGGTGATCAGGGAGAAAAGGAGCCTGATCACCAATATGCTGGAGCGGTGAAGGAAACGGTTTGCCAGAGAAGAGGATAGGTTGATAGCTATTCTAAATCAACGGATGGCTTCCCTTGGGCTCCAGCTTGGTGAGAAGCTAGCAGAACAGCTTGAGGACTTGGTGTGATTGAGCTCGACTTGGAGCATGACTATGTGGACCTAATGCATCCAACTCTTTCAACACAAGGGCCCTCTTTCTACAGGCTTGGACTGGTGTAAGGACTCCCGGTGTGCTTCCACCTTGGAACCGCAGAGTATTGAGAAATCCTATTGGCATGTTGCCAAATGAATGTGGAAATAGACCCAGGGACAGAAGAAGAAAAATTGCACAAACTGTTGATCCATAAAGAAATGCAATTGGAAAAAGAGTATGAGGAACTGCTTGTGGAGGTGGGCATTGGTGGGACTTGGCTTAAGTACTTGGAGTTACCCCACGCTTTCCGAGCTGAGCTAGCAGAGGATACACTGCAAGAGAAAATGGACTGTTGGTTACACCCCTATAAGGTGGAGGAAGGAAACCAGAAGGACCTGGAGATCTGACTGACACTGCAGAGATGAGATCAGAGGGACTGCTGGGAACTCAGCAGGATAGGGAGGCTGGGAGAAATGGAGAGCAGTGTAAAGCAGCACCAGCCACTGGGAGATGGCCAACAACCAGAAATATTACAGCTGCTAACCTAGGGCGAGGAGCTGGAGACTGAACAGCTGATAGACGAGGGTGAAAGCCCTGAGAGTCTGTCCAACTACCCATGCACTGTTACCTGTCCTGAACCACCGACCACTGATATTGAGGTGCCGAGGCTGACAGTCATGGAGAGTAAAATGACAGATCGGGACATGAGGCTATCAGGAGAGGGGGCATCCCCTGAGACCCTGTAGCTCTTGCCCCGCATGGATCAGGTGGATCCAGATAAGTGTGTGAGTTCAGATGAGGGCACTGGCCCTGAGACCCTGAGGAAGGAGCAAGTTGAGGCTTCACTCCCAAACCCTGCAGAGTTGCCAGCAATGCTGACAGGGATCACTTCAGTCCTGACAGCCCCAGAGGCAAAGGTTATGGTCAAGCGGCCCATGGTACCAGAGGACATGACACAGGGTACCCTGGATGCAGAAGTGATACCAACCTTGCCAGCCCTGGAGGATATTCACCCTAATGAGCTATCAACCCCAGCGAGGTCTGCTCCCCCGGCTGAGCCTTAGCCAGGAAAGGGTGTCCATCCAGATTCCCGAATTTTGAGTTCTGCTCTGTTTTTTACCCAACCCTGCCTTGATAACCGACCCTAAAGAGATTGTGCTGACGGGAAGTGTTTTTTACCCCTGCATGAGCTGCTCTCTATATGGGATAACCCCAAGCCACTACCTGACTGTGGCCAAAGGGGGTAAGAGCAAGCCCCTGGATTAAATCCTACTTCCTGAGACCTTGTATGTGTCCCAAGATTGATGCCTGCAATATGCGGTGAGATATTGAAAGGAATGGAGATGGAGTTGGGCTGTGTTTCTACCTGGGACCCAGAGGATTGGGATCCCAGATGTTGTGAAGGAAAAGGGTGGAGGGTGATTGAGAAGTGGCTGCTAGCCCAGATCCCACCTGGAAGAATGGTGCAACTGGATTATGTTCCCAAGACCCTATAGAGTGCGGTTAGAGACTGTGGACATTCTGGAGACATATAGAAATTGTGTGTCTCTTATTTTGCTCCTGGTGGCTGCGATACTGAAACTATTTTTACCCTGCAAGTAACCTGTCCTGATCACTACCACAGGAAGGTTACTGAGACTCCTGGAAGTGCTGGTTCCTGATGGAGAGACTCTGACTGATACAGAAACCAGATATCAGGGTGCTTGTACCGAGATTTCAAAGAACCCAATGAGCCTTGTAGGTTGATAACCTATAGTCTAAAGCGGGTGGCCCTGGGCAGTAATAGCCTCTACCCTGGATCGTCACACATGTAATGAAATTGAAGTGTCCATTTTTGTTGAAAACATTTCTCACATTCTGTACAAGCAAATGTTTTTTTCTTGAGAGTTCAGCACATTTACACTGGGGAGGTTATCTTTAGTCCTTTCTGGTTTCCCACACTCTGACATAGTTGGTGCCTTCAGCTGCTCAAGGATTGGAAATTCACCATTATTGTGATACACATCCGAGGCGAGACGTTAAGTCTCTACAACTCATTACAACTATCAGCACAAACACGAAGAGGTAATGAAACACGCAGGACTTAGCCGCAAAACACTTCCTAAATGCAGGATTGCCTTGGTTAAGAAACGCAGGACTTATAAAAAAAAATTACGAGATGCGGGACTTGGAAAAAAAAAGATACGAGATGGAAATATTTACGAGATTAACCGAAGAACGACGAAAACGAAAAAACAATAAAAGCACACCCCCAAAAATTACAAAAACATCACAGACAGCACAGGGCAACAGCCAGGACGTCTGGGAGTGAGGGGGAACGCAAATTTAACTTGATTTAGACAATTTTCCCCAACTCAAAAATCGCCTAAGCGAGTAAAAAAATGGCTGCGGAAAAAAATGAAAACGAGGCTACACGGACGACGCAAAACACTGCCGAACGCAATGCACTTTCACACAGGAACATACGACCGACAAGATACACTATTACAAAAGCCGGAAAATGCTGACGAGACGCGCACCACATTAATAACATTACGACTATACAATAGTGCTTTACACAATAAACCAACGGGTTTACCTCGCGCACGCAGCCTATTTATACTGCGCACTTCAAACATTCATTACACTTTATCACCAGGGCATCGACACTCACAATGTATATTCTATGCTGTCGGAAAATATAGAATGCTAGCTCTTCGGCCTATTGCTCGCTGCATATATTAATTATAAATACTTAAAAGTATATTCATTTATTGAATAAATAATTCATTATTACTCAAGAACATATACATAAAAATATATATATATCTCTCTTTATTATGACTCATGAAGGTGCTCAGAGGACCAAAAGTACACGTAATGAGAGGCTCGCAATGAGCACCGAAAGGTCCTCACAGTACAAAATGGTTTATATTGTGTGGCAAACAGCATTCCGATGGCTTACATTTTATTGCCCCGTCATTTTTGACGGGCAAGTCGCTAGTATATATATATATATAACCTTTACTGTTGATGGTTTGGGCAAGTCTACTTCTCTCCACCATGAATGAGATGTCCAGGGGAGGGGAGCAGATCCGCCCTGGTGTCCTAAAACATCCATTAGACTGCTCTGATTTACCACATTATTATGTCTCCAACACCTCCTAAAACACTATGGCCCTCATTCAATTGCGATTTGGCCAATTGAATAGGGGTCTAAATAAGCACATAGCATATTTTTTTTAAAGAAGTTTTTAGTTAGTGAAAACCTTGCTTTTGGATAGATGTTTACTAACTAAAAACATCTTTAAAAAAAATATGTTATGTGCTTATTTAGACCCCTATTCAATTGGCCAAATCGCAATTGAATGAGGGCCAATATATATATACTATATATACTGGGTAACAAGAAACCCATCCACTCAAAGGCCCCGAGGTCGGGTTCCAGCAGCTGAAGAAGCTGAACAGAAAGCCCTCCCTTGGATTGCGAAATAGCGGACTGGGGCAGACAGGGCTATCCACTGGAAAGGAGCTTAAAGAGACACTAAAGTCCCATATTTACAGTACCCTAGTATGAGCTTATTTAGTCATTCAGTCATGCTGACCCGCTGTGACCCTATGGACACCAGATACAATTTAACTGGTTGTGCTTATTAATAAGGTTTTCTTGGCAGAGCTACTGGAGTGCATTGGTATATATATTTGTTGCCGCACAACCTGGAATTACCATGGATTGTTTGAGGATTTGCATCATTTAATTTACAGAACATGCCACAACTTTGAGGATATTTTATTTATTTTATTGTGAAACAAACAACAAATAGGACAAAATAACAGAACAAGTCCCTGTGCATAACTATTCACCCCCCTAAAGGCTATACTTTGTAGAGACACCTTTTGCAGCAATCACAGGTTCAAGTCACTTTGGATAAGTCTCTATGAGCTTGCCACATCTTATCACTGGGATTTTTGCCCATTCCTCCTTGCAAAACTGCTCCTTCAAGTTGGATGGTCTGAGCTTGTGAGCAGCCATCTTTAAGTCTGACCACAGATTTTCTATTGGCTTGAGGTCTGGGCTGTGACTCGGCCATTCCAACACATTTACATGTTTCCCCTTAGACCCCCCAAGTGTTGCTTTAGCCGTGTGTTTGGGGTCCTTGTCCTGTTGGAAGGTGACCCTCCGTCCAAGCCTCAAATCACGCACAGAGTGGTACAGGTTTTGCTCAAGTGTATTTAGCAGCATCCATCTTTCCCTCAACTCTGACAAGTTTCCCAGTCCCGGCTGCTGAAAAACATCCCACAGCATGATGCTGCCACCGCCATGTTTCACTGTGGGGATGGTGCTCTTTGGGTGATGTGATGTGTTGGGTTTGCGCCAGACATAATGTTTTCTTCAGACCAGAGCACCTTACTCCATACATTTTGGGAGTCTCCCACATGCCTTTTCGCAAACTCAAAACGTGCCATTTTGTTTTTTGCTGAAAGTAATGGCTTTCTTGTGGCCACTCTGCCATAAAGCCCAACTCTATGGAGCTTACGGCTTATTGTCGTCCTATGTACAGATACTCCAGTCTCTGCTGTGGATCTCTGCAGCTCCTCCAGGGTTACCTTAGGTCTCTGTGCTGCCTCTCTGATTAATGCCCTCCTTGCCCGGTCCGTGAGTTTTGGTGGGTGGCCGTCTCATGGCAGTTTGCTGTTGCGCCATGTTCTTTCCATTTGGTTATGTTAGATTTGATGGTGCTCCTGGGGATCATTAAAGATTTGGATATTTTTTTATACCCCAAACCTGACTTGTACTTCTCAACAACATTGTCCCTTACTTGTTTGGAGAGTTCCTTGGTCTTCATGGTAGTGTATGGTTAGTGGTGCCTCTTTCGTAGGTGTTGCGGCCTATGGTGCATTTCAAGAAAGGTGTGTATATGTAATGACAGATCATGTGACACTTAGATTGCACACAGGTGGACATCATTTCACTAATTATGTGACTTCTGAAGGTAATTGGTTGCACCAGAGCTTTTTATGGGCTTCATAACAAAGGGGGTGAATACATACGCACATGCCAATTTTCTGTTTTCTATTTCTAAAAAATAGTTTTATGTATATATTTTTCTCATTTCACTTCACCAAGTTACACTATTGTGTTCTGATCCACCACATAAAATTCAGATTAACAAGACATTGAACTTAAGGCTGTAATGTAACAAAATAGGTAAAAAGTCAGGGGGGTGAATACTTTTGCAAGGCACTGTAACTATCCTGAGGAAGGAATTTTTTTTAGATGGATTTTATTTCCAAACATTTCACTTTTATTCACAACGAGCACTTTCAACAAATGAGATTGATACTTATGAACACTTTATATTTAATTTATCACCAGCATATTTACCCATCCATTACCTTTGGGATGTATTTGGTAGTCTATTGCCCAAACAAAGTTTGGCCTTTTTTTTTTTCTCTTTTGTTGTCTTTGTTTTTTAGAATATATGTTTCATAGACACTTAGTGACCTGTGCGTCAGACTTTGTATATGTGGAATATGTATTTTTTTCTTGTTTAATTTAACAAAACTTATACATAATAAAAAAAAAAAAAAAAAAAAAAAGTTTGGCCTGTAGTCTACCATCCTCCCAAATCTACACCTCCCTATTCATTTCTGGATTAATCACATCTAAGTTAACCCTAATAACACCATTCATAACCAGCTAGTTATTTTATACAATAAGTATTTGATTTCATTTTGTATTCACAGACACAGCACCTTCATATGCACAAATAGCTTTTACTCATTCAATAATTGTATTGCTTTTCACACTTTGTGGTTGTTCTATTTTACATTTTATGTTACTATAACACCAATGGATCCTATCATGTATTATTTATATTGGCGATTGATTCACACTTTGTGACTTACAGAACTTTCAGGTTATTCCGAATAAATTAAATATTTAATAAATAAGTCACTTTCTTTGTTTTCCTTTTCTACATTGGGCTTTGAAAATGATTTTTATTCAAGATACAACAGTTCCAAATAGTTATTTACAATTTATTTCATTCTAAATGGACCTTGTGAATTCATTGCGATTAATTTTGTCCTTATGGTGCATCCATATCCCATTAGAAACGCATTTCAATTCGTTTTGGCCATATCGAGATTCCGTAGTTTTACAGGAAGTAAGGGTATTTAAACGAAACGGGGATAATAACATCTATCCGTCAGGTTTTTTACTGCATATTAGGGACCATATTACCAGATCACTTTACAAGAGATCAGGTTTTTTTTTCACATATTTAATGGAGCTTTCTAGTGGTGTGTGTTGGTTGGACACTATGAAACCTATCAAATTGCTATGATTTTCGAAATTGTAGCCCGTATATTAATCCGCAAAATATACTGCTATTAAATTGGCCTCTTTTAACTACCTACAAATGATCTGCGGGTATATGTTTGTAAGGTGAAGGAGCTAAGTACCTCTCTGAGAGAATATAAATCGGACATATATTTTTCATTGAAACTTCTTCCCATTTAATCATAATAAAACAATATTTATTTTGCGGTTTAATGTGTGTTTATTTATTTATTTTCTGCGTACTGGTAAGAAATTACATTTAGAAGTAGAGCACATTACCTGTAAAATCTTCTCTTCTATGTCTTAGTCTTAGTTTAACCTTGATCCTGCCCTTTCCTTCTCTGATCACTTCTCTTCAGTCTCTTACTTGGAGAGAGGGTGATAAGGGGTGAGAAGGGGAAGGTGGATAGAGAAGGGGATGAGGGAGAAAAGGGGGATGGGGAAATGAGAAAGGAGCGAGATGGATGGGTAGGAGAGAGTTAAGTCTGAAATATATGGAGATGGATGAGAGTGGGGAATGGATAAGAGAGTGAAAGGATAAGAGAAGGAAGGGTGGATAGAAGTAGAGGGGGAGACAGATTCGAGCAGTAAAGAAGGAGTGTGGGAAGACTGAGCGTGAAATAGAGGTACATTGTTATCATGTAATGTATATTATTGACCTATACTAGTTTGGTATAAGTGTATAGGGCCATATTAAATTTCAGCCTCGTAGATACGAGATTTGTACTTAAGCGATAAGTGCTTCAAATTCTGAAAATTAGCCCTGCTGAGAGCAACGTGTGAGCTACGCAGCATGGCCGTCCGTGTCAACACGGAGAAACAGTGCATGAGGAGTGACAGCCTGCGAGATGATCTTGCAGGTTTATCCACCTCATCAATTGCCACGGGGGTCGTGAATGGAACCTCCGCGGCAGTCCTACATACAATTCTTCCATGTACCCCTCCCCCGGCACCTAAAATTAACCCCCCTCTATGCTGGAGGTCCCCATCGGGAAACTCGAAGTGACCCGCATTAACCACTTGCTGCAGGGTTCCATAGGGACCCAGCAGCCCCCCACATTAACCCTTTGCAGCGGGGGTCTCCGATCAGCACCGATCGTGACCCTGCTGCATTTAAAAATTCTAATTTCCCGTCTCGAGGGTCCTTAAAGGACTGTAAAGGTCCTAAAAGGACCAGCGCTTAAAAATATGAACCCCTGCCGCTGGGGGTACTATAAGTATCCCCCCAGGCCCCTAAAATTAACCCCATCACTCATGGGGCTCTAAACCAAGCCCAATGAGACTATTATTAACCCTATAACTCATGGGGCTCCATACAGAGCCCAATAAGACTATAATTAACCCCATTACTCATGGGGGTCAATACAGACCCCCATAAGCCCTTATTTAACGCCGTCACTCATGGGAGTCAATACAGACCCCCATAAGCTCTTAATTAACCCTGTCACTCATGGGGGTCAATACAGAGCGCCATAATCTTTTAATTAACCCTGTCACTCATGGGGGTCCATACAGAACCCTATAAGCACTTAATTAACTCTATAACTCATGGGGGTCAATACAGACCCTGATAATCCCTTAATTACCCTGTCACTCAAGAGGGTCAATACAGACCCCCATAAACCCCTAATTAAGCCTAAAACTCATGGGGGTCAATACAGACCCCCATAAGCCTTAATTAACACTTTAATTCTGTATAGAGCCCCATGAGACTAAAATAAACCCCATTACTCACGGGGTCAATATAGACCCCCATAAGCCCTTAATTAACCCTGTCACTCATGGGGGTCAATAGAGATCCCCATAAGCCCTTAATTAACCCTGTCACTCATGGGGTCAATACAGACCCCGATAAGCCCTTAATTAACCCTATCACTCATGGGGGTCAATAGAGATCCCCATAAGCCCTTAATTAACCCTGTCACTCATCGGGGTCAATACAGAACCCCATAAGCCCTTAATTAACTCTATAACTCATGGGGCTCCATACAGAGCCCCATGAGACTAAAATAAACCCCATCACACATGGGGGTCAATACATACCCCCATAAGCCTTAATTAACCCTTTAACTCAAGGGGCTCTATGCAGAGCCCCATGAGACTATACTTAACCCCCTCAGACCAATAGGGGTCTATATAGACCCCTATAGGACACTATTAACCCCTAGGTAACCCTACAAGTGCCATGAGGGTCCTCCAGGACCCTCATGACAAAGTCTAAGCACTACACAACACTATTAACCCTAACTATATCCCATTAACCCCTTAACCCTACTATACCCCATTAACCCATACTAAACCCTATCTAACCCTAACTGGGCCTGTCTAACCCTTACTGGGCCAATCAAACCCTAACTGGGCCAATCTAACCCTAACTGGGCTTATTTAAACCTATCTGGAACTAATAACCCTAACTGGGCCTATTTACCCCAGCTAGCCCTATTTAATCCTATCACTTATGAGGGTCTATACAGTCCCCCATAAGTCTCTATCTAACCTCATCCCTTATAGGGTCTATACAGACCGCCGTAAGCCTCTATTTAACCCAATCAATCCCATAAGAGTCTATGAAGATCCTCATAGGACAACGAGAAGCCTATTATTAACCCCATAAGGACCCTCATGAGACTAAGTACAAACACTACACTACACTATACTGTCCTTTTTTTTTTAGAAGGGACATCTGCAAAGGTATGTGGTTTTATTTATTCTATTTTAGCTTAGATTTAGGGGGTATTGTATAGATAGGCGATGATGTTTAGATAGGGGGTTAAGTATAGATAGGGGTTGATGTCTAGATAGGGGGAAATGTATTGTTGTTAGGGGTATATTTATACTGTATTTATTACTGTACTGTTAGGTATATTTGTGTATGCCTTTTTCTCTGCAGATGTGTAATTATTTTTTTATTTTATTTTATGTAGTGGAGTGGGGTTTGTGATGTTTTTTTATTATTTTTTGTAGTGAGGGAGGTTTTTTTTTTTTGGGTAACATAGGTGTTTTTTAGTTTGTGTAATTAGTAGGGTGGGGCGTTTAATAGGGGGTTAGGTAAGTAGGGGTTAACAGGTTAGGGTAGAGGGTCGTTAGTTTAGATTTAGTGGTTTATTGGGGGATAGTGTAGTGTTTGTACTTAGTGTCATGAGGGTACTGGAGGACCCTCATGGCACTTATGGGGTTAATAATAGGCTTCTAATTGTCCTATGCGGGTCTTCATAAACCCTTATTGGACTTATTGGGTTAAATAGAGGCTTACGGGGGTCTGTATAGACCCCATAAGGGATGGGGTTAGATAGGCCAAGTTAGGGTTATTAGGTCTAGATAGGTTTAAATAGGGCCAATTAGGGTGAAAGGGCCCCAGTATGGTCTAGATAGGCCCAATTAGGGTTAGATAGGGTTTAGTATGGGTTAATGGGGTATTGCTTTAGTTAAGGGGTTAATGGGGTATAGTTAGGGTTAATAGTGTAGTGTAGTGCTTAGACTTTGTCGTGAGGGTCCTGGAGAACCCTCATGGCACTTATAGGGTTAACATAGGGATTAATAGGGGATTAATTATAGTCTCATGGGGCTCAGTAAGGAGCCCCATGAGTTATAGAGTTAATTAAGGGCTCATGGGGGTCTGTATAGAGCCCCATGTGTGACAGGGTTATTTTAGGGCTTATGGGGGTCTGTATTGACCCGCATGAGTGACAGTGTTAATAAAGGCTAATGGGGGTCTGTATAGAGCCCCATGAATAACAGGGTTAATTAAGGGCTTATGGGGGTCTGTATTGAGCCCCATGAGTGATGGGGTCAATTTAAGTGCTCATGGGGCTTTTGCGAGGACAGAGGGAACTATGACGGCTAATTTATTGAGGCTGATAATATTTATCTGGTTATTTTGTTATGATCTGATCTGGATTGTTATCAATTAACGTGTATTAATGACCTATACTAGTTTGATATTAATGTATTAAAATGTATTTGCTTATTTTGTGATGACCTGGTTTGGATGACTTAGTTACATAGTTACATTGTTACATAGTAATTGAGGTTGAAAAAAGACTTTTAGTCCATCAAGTTCAACCTTTTAAGATCTCCTCTGATCTGCAATATGCAGATTAGTTCTTAATTAATTAGTTGTTAATTAATTGTTAATTAATTATTAATCAGCAATTATTTTTTTATTGTTTTAATTAATAATTAATTGATCCAGAGGAAGGCAAACAGAAAAACCCCAGTGAAACTTAACCAATAGTCTCAAAGGGGGAAAAATGAAATCCTTCCTGACCCCAGATACTGGCAATCAGATTTCTTACTGGATCAATACTCTCTCTCTAATTATCCATGATAACCCTGAATTCCCTTTTTAATTAGAAATAAATCCAGTCCCATTTTAAAGTTATCTATCGAATCCGCTGTCACCACCTCCTCTGGTAGAGAATTCCACAGATTAACCATCCCTCCTGTGAAGAACCCTTTTCTTTCTTTAAGGTGGAATCTTTTTACTTCTAACCTCAAGGGATGTCCTCTTGTCAGCTCCCTTGACAATTATAAATTATAAATTGCATGGCTATTTTTCCTTCCCAGATGCATAACTTTACATTTATTCATATTAAATCTCATCTGCCATTTTGATGCCCATTTCCTCAATTTTATATAAATCCCTTTGGAGGGAAAGCACATCATTATCTGATATAATTACCTTGCACAATTTTGTGTCATCAGCAAAAATGGAGACAATACTTTCCAGTCCCACCTCTAAGTCATTAATAAATATGTTAAATAGGAGAGGACCTAATACTTAGCCCTGAGGAACCCCACTTACCACATTAGTCCAATCCAAGTATGTTCCATTTTCAACAACCCTTTTTTTCCTGTCTTTTAGCCAGCTCTCAATCCATGAGCAAATATCTACTGCAAGTTTACACAATAGTCTTCCATGTGGCACTGTATCAAAAGCCTTTGCAAAATCCAAAAAGACTACATCCACAGATTTGCCTTGAACCAAGTTCCTACTAACCTCCTCATAGAAACTGATTAGGTTTGTTTGACTAACCTATCCTTCATAAATCCATGTTGGCTCCTACTTCTTGTAAAAGATTCCCCACTACAGAAGTGAGGCTCACTGGTCTATAATTCCCTGGATTTGCTCTTGCTCCCTTCTTTAAATATAGGTATCACCTCTACATTTCTCCAGTCATCTGGTAGAGACCCTGTGTTGAGTGAATCTTGAAACATTAAATATAATGGTTTGGCTTTTACAGACCCCAGCTCTCTCAGTACCCTTGGATGTATTCCATCAGTACCCCAGGATGTATTCCATCATGACGCAGGGCTTTATTAACATTTGTTTTTTCCAACCTCTTTTGGATTTCTACCCAAGTGAAGGTAGTGTAGCCCCCGATGTTGCCGTGTCCCAACCTTTGGTACCTCCCGTGTGTATACCGAAGAAAATAACCTATTTAGCTCATCTGCCTTTTCCTGGTTACTAATTATCAGACGGTCTGTGTCACATTGTAATGTTCCTATAGCTTCCTTCCTGTGTCACATTGTAATGTTCCTATAGCTTCCTTCCTGTGTCACATTGTAATGTTCCTATAGCTTCCTTCCTCGCCTTCTTCCCATTAATATACGTAAAAAAACATGGATGTTGAATCTCTTTACAGCAAAATCCCACATAAAGATGGCACTGAGGCATGCATGAAGTTTCTTTCTACACTCAATCAGAATCACAAATATAACCCTGATACAATTGTCAAACTACTAGAATACATCCTGACCCACAACTACTTCACCTTCAACCAACTTGTGTACCTACAAATAATGGGGACGGCAATGGGCACGAAAATGGCACCACAATATGCTAACCTATTTATGGCCGACCTGGAAAAGAGATTCCTGTCCACATATGTCCACAAACCTTACAGATACTACTGTTACATACATATGGACAGAAGGGGAAGGAAAACTCAAAGACTTTCATAATTCGTTCACTACTTTTCACCCATCCATTCAATTTAAAATGGATTACGCCACAGAACACGTTCATTTTCTGGATACCACCATTTCCATTACAAATGGCAAACTGAATTCATCTGTCTATAGGAAGCCTACAGACAGATGTAGTTACCTCCACAACTCTAGCTTCCACCCCTCCCACACTAAACAAGGGATAATTCATAGTCAAGCCATCAGATACCACCGCACATGTTCAAACACAGAGGACCGTGATAAACACTTGAAAACAATGTCTGCCTCCTTCAGACAGAAGGGTTACAAACCCTGTATTATAACTCAGAAAGTAACCTCTGCCATCAGAACCCCCCAGTAACACCTGATGCAATACAAAACCAAAGAAACAACTTCACGTACACCTCCGGTAACCACATACCATCCGGTTCTAGAAGGAATACGCAAAATATTTAAGGATTTACAACCACAACTCACAGAGGACGCAGAATTGAAACATATATTCCCCAAACCCCCCATTCTTGCATTTAGGCAGCCACCAAATTTAAGACATTGGTGAACATAAGATTGCCAAATGAACAGCATAACAGAGAAAATGGCACCAAACCCTGCAATAAAAGTCTCTGAAAACTATGCCAACACATCTGCAAAGAGGACACATCCACGCACAACAACAAGACCCACAACATCAGAGGCTCATATTCATGTACATCATCCAATGTAGTGTACATGATACAATGTACTGTATGTGAAAGTGGGTGCTACATTGGGGAAACCAGCCAGAAACTACACATGTGAATAAACCTCCACCGAAGCTCCATCAAAAAGCACCATGAAGACAGTTATTGTACTCCAGTTGGACACCATTTCACCCAGGAGAATCCCTCCATCCAGAACCTCAAAATAAAAGTACTCAGAGGGAATTTCAGAACTATCCAACAGCGGAAAACTTTTGAATTAAAAATTATACCATTTTTTAATATAAAGTATATGGGCATTAACATCGACTTAGGTTTTCTGGCCCACTATCTTAATGTCTTATAGCTCACACATTCCACTTATCTTCCCCCCTTCTATTACTGTTTGTGTAAGCTACAAGCTATGCTGAGATGTATTGCTCTTTATTTTACTCTGCTGTGTTCTTATCTACAACCTGATCTATAGATTTACTTACTGACCTATCAGGACATTATCACAATGCTGGTCTATTTCTCACTTAACTATGCCCAATGAATTTTGTCTTTCTTGTTTTTCCAATTTTTTTTCTTCTCTTTCTGTTTACTGTTCTTAGTTCATACTTGTATCAGTATCGCTTTTTGACTTGATAAAGAGAGGCATTATCTCTCGAAAGCTTGTCGCTTTATTATGAATACATTTGTCCAATAACGAGTCATTGACAGAGAGGTGATGCCGACACTGAATCTTGTGTATGGAAGATGAGTCTAGCAGAGACATTCATTATAGATTGAAGTGGAGATAGTCGGGTGGTGGGTAGGCCAACAAGAAGCCAGTTGCAGTTATCTAGTCGAGAGATGATGAGAGAGTGTATTAGGATTTTAGTTGTGTCTTGTGTAAGATGGTGGTGAATTCTGGAGATGTTTTTTAGATGGAGAAGTCAAGATTTAATTAGTGATTGTATGTGAGGGATGAAAGACAGAGCGGGGTCCAGTAGAACTCCAAGACAACGGGCTTGGGAGGAGGGGGTGATGATGTCTTTGTTGACAGTGAGAAATAGGTGAGGAATTGACGCTGTGGGAGAGGGAGGGAAGATTAGGAGTTCAGTTTTAGACATGTTGAGTTTGAGATGGTGGGTGGACATCCAAGAGGATATACTAGAGAGGCAGCTGGAGACGTGTGTTAGAAGAGAGGGAGATAGATCTGGGGTGGAGAGGTAGATTTGGGTGTCATCTGCATAGAGATGATACTGAAGCCCAAAAGAGTTTATGAGGGTACCAAGTGAGGAAGTGTAGATGGAGAAGAGGAGGGGGCTAGGACTGATCCTTGGGGTAAACCAATAGACAGGGATTGAGTAGAAGAAGAGGTGTCGGAGAAGGAGACACTGAATTATCTATTTTGTAGGTATGATGAGAACCACGAGAGAGCAGTGTCTTGAATACTGAGGGAGAAGAGGATATGGAGTAGAAGTGGATGGTCGACAGGGACAAAGGCAGCAGAGAGATCTAGAAGAAGGAGAATAGAAAAGTGACCTTTAGTGAGAGCGGTCTCAGTGGAGTGTTGGGGCCGAAAGACGGATTGGAAGGTGTCAAAAAGGGAGTTAGAGGAAATAAAGCTGGTAAGGCGGTTATAGATGAGCGGCTCCAGCAGTTTGGAAGCCAGGGGAAAAAGAGAGATAGGGCGGGAGTTAGATGCGACGTCAGAGTCAGATGAGGGTTTTTTGAGGGTGGGTATAACTATGGCATGTTTTAGAGAAGACAGAAACATGCCAGTAGTAAGGGAGAGGTTGAAAATATGTGTGAGAGCTGGGATTAGTGTGGTAGAGAGGGGAGAGATGAGCTGAGATGGAATAGGATCCTGAGGACAGGTAGTGAGGCGAGTGGATGATAGCAGTTTGGAGACTTTGTCCTCTGTAGCCGGATCAAAGCAGTTCAAAGTGGCTGTGGGTTGGGGGTGTTGTTGGTGTGTTCACAGGGTGGAGTGTTTAAAGCACTATGAGAGTAGAGTTTATTGCGGATATTTTTGATTTTATGACTAAAATGGTTGTCGACGTCTTCAGCTGTGAGAGAGAAAGGGATGGGAGGAGGTGGTGGGCGGAAGGAGAGTATTGAAAGTGGCAAACAGACGCTTGGGGTTAGAGGACAGAGTTGATATTCGTGATGTAAAGTACTGCTGTCTGGCAAGGTTGAGGGCGGAGGAATAGGAGCGTAACATAAATTTGTAGTGGAGGAAATCTGCTGAAGTGCGTGATTTCCTCCATAGTCGTTCAGCAGTGCGGGAGCACCTCCGGATCTATCGTGTTTGTGTAGTGTGCCATGGTTGTGGATGAGAGCGAGGGCATCTGCGTGTGGATTTGGAGGCCTGAGTCTCAAGGGTGGGAGAGAGTAGAGTTGTAGAGTGAGGTGGCAGTGTCAGGGCAGTTGAGGTTGGTGATAAGACTGAGAAGGGGTTGGATAATAGTGGAGAGCTGAGTAGGGTCAAGTGCTCGCATGTTTCTTTTCGTGATGGTGGTATGGGTTGGAGAGGGGTGGAGAGAGGGTGATGTGGTGAGGTTAAAGGTAAGGAAGTGGTGGTCAGATCAAGGGAGTGGATGGATGACTGGGTTGGAGGTTGTGATTAGGTTGGTGAAGATAAGGTCAAGAGAATATCCAGCATGATGAGTAGAAGAATCTGGTAGTTGTGAGAGGGAAGAGGTGAGTGCAAGCAGTTTGGCTGCTGCTGGGGAGTTGGGAGTGTCAACAGCAATGTTACAATCTCCAAGTATGACTAAAGGAACGTTGGAGGAGAGAAAGTGAGGGAGCCAGGCAGAAAAGTGATCAAGAAATTGAGAGGGAGTGCCTGGGGGGCGATAAATCATGGCAACACGTAGAGAGATAGGTGAGAAGAGGCAGATTGTATGAACTTCAGAGGATAAGAATTGGAGGGATGGGACAGGGGGTATGAGGTGAAATGTACAGCGAGTGTAAAGCAAACACCCACACCGCCACCTTGTTTATTCCTTATAAATAAATAAATAAATAAATATATATATATTTATATATATATATATATATATATATAGTGCATGGTCTCTAACATCCACCAGCTCTGTGATGTCATGGAGGAGTGGAAGAGGACTCAAGTGGCAACCTGTGAAGCTCTGGCGAACTCCATACCCATGAGGGTTAAGGCAGTGCTGGAAAATAATGTTCACCACACAAAATATTTACACTTTGGGCCCAGTTTGGACATTTCCACTTAGGGGTGTACTCACTTTTGTTCCCCGCGAGTTGTCCTACGAGCCTGGTGATGAGTGCCTGCGGCTCTCGGCTCCAACCGCTGCGATGATCACCTTTGGTGCTCATTGCTAAGAAGTCCAGCGAGCCTGGCGATAAGCACCTGTGGCGCTCATCTCCACCCCTGCAATGGGGACTTAAAATCTTTATACGTATATATAGATATATACAATGAGATCCCTCTGATGCTTTGGAAGCTCTCTGTGGACCATGGCTTTTGCTGTGAGATGCGACTAAGAACATTTCAGGAAAGACCAACTAGAGCAGCTGAACTTTATTTGGGGTTAATCAGAGGCACTTTAAATGATGGCAGGTGTATGCTGACCTCTATTTAACACGATTTGGAATATGATTGCTTAATTCTGAACACAGCTACATCCCCAGTTATAAGAGGGTGTGCAGACTTATGCAACCACATTATTTTTCTTTTTTTTCTTCCCTCCACCTAAAAGATTTCAGTTTGTTTTTCAATTGAGTTATACAGTTTATAGGTCACATTAAAAGTGGAAAAAGTTCTGAAATTCTTTATCTTTGTCTCATTTCTTTACAGCACAGAAACCTGACATTTTAGCAGGGGTGTGTAGACTTTTTATATCCACTGTATATACATATATGAGGGATGAGGGAGTGGCCCCAGGGAGACGAGAGTGAGGCCAGGAGCCCCAGGCACATTTGGTAGGGCAGGAGGCTGTGGCAAAATACAGGGCTTAAAATGTTACCCCAGAGACCGCTATAGGACCATCCAAGGTGGGAGAGAGGTAAAAGCTAGCCTGAAGAATAAGGCCTGGGCCCAGGTTACATCAGCTGTTGCGGCATTAGGGGTCCCTAATAGGGAAGTTAAATCTGTGAAACACATTTATGAGAACTGCAAGGCAAAGGTGAAGAGGAAGATGGCAGAGGAGGCAAGAGCAGCACTGTATGGGAGCAGACCCTGAAGGACTGGATTCAGCCAGCAGCAGTGGTGGGCCTACCAGGCCAGGTGGACATGGATCTGCCTGGCACAATGCAACGTGAGTATCATATCACACCATACACATTGTTGTATGTAATTGTGTCAGGGGTTGGGGGATGGGGTGGACAAAACCCTGCAGAACAGGGGTGGGGGTTTCAAGATATCATGCTGTTTGTATGTATGTATGTATGTATGTATATCACATATATAGTTGTGAGCATACGAGCTGTTGCTCATGCTTGCGGGCTCGCACAGCGAGCCCATAAGAACTGCGTCCCTCGCAAAGGCTTTATTTAAACCAATCACAAGGCGCAGATGCCTTCAGCCAATCACAATGGAATACACCCCCACAGGGTGATTAGCTGGAGGCATCTGCGCATTCTGATTGGTTGCACTGACAATAGCCAATCACAATGGAATACACCCTCACGTACTGATTGGTGAAGGATTTGCGCATTCTCATTGGCTACTGTTAATATCAATCAATATTACAGCCAATGGGAAGGCACAGATGTCTTCACCAATCAGTACGTGGGGGTACATTCCATTGTGATTGGCTGATGGCAATAAAGCCTTAGGATTGGTTCAAATAAAGATTGACAGGTGCGTTATCCAATAGGCGTTGTATTTTGAGGTGTATACTTTTTTCATTGGTTCACAATTGGGGTCTTCTCATTGGCTGAATTTGATAGACAAACTTTTCAACCAATCAGAAGCCGCCATTGCCAATTTTATTCTGGAACACTCCATAGGAAGGTCATTAGCGTCGGAGACATCCGCCAGGGCGGATGTGTGTTGCTTTTTTTTTTTTTTTTTATGCGAGGATGCTTCCGGAGAAGAACACCAGGAGGCCGGAGACATCGCGGAAAGGTAAGTGTAACGGAACCCATCACTGTTTTACCCTGTTTTATGGTTATTTAATTATTATGGTTAAAATATGATCACATTGCTGTACTGTAGATATGTTGTTTTATGTTCTACAGAATATATTGGCTCAGAATATTACAGCTACTAGGCTAATAGATAATCCTATTACAGAGACTCCTCATAAGATAAGGAAGTCTATTGTATAAAGTGTTTTCATTATGAGACATAGAACAAAGAAGTATAATCTGATCAATGTCTGATTGTATCAAAGTAGCCAGGTAGCCTCAGGGAGGTGTGACCACCCCTATTGTCCCTCTATGTGTATTGTGTGGCCAACTATGGGGGATGTGTATTGCGTGTGGGAAGAAATGTGTATATATATTTCTGCACAACAAAATAAAGACAGTATTATTTGACTCCCAATTGAGTGTCGTCCAATATGGGAGGTTGGGGATGGTGAGACTGTAGTGCTTCTTGGATATTTTACCGTATACCAGCGGAGATATTGGATTCGTGTTCCAACTCCATTACATTTGGTGGCAAGTGGCGGAATTGTTCCCACGGTCAGAAGGACAGCTACAGGAGACACCATTCCGTGGAGTTTTGAGGGCAACGCTAGTATCCGTACAGCGCCCCTGGCTACAGCAGGATGGAACCGGCTAGTTTTCGGACAGCGTTCCATGAAGAGGAGGAGGAGGCGGCCGTGGACTACAGGGATGCAGACAGAAAATAACTCATGGAGGGAGACCGGGCAGCGGCTACAGCACCTCTTACGGACAGCACACAGAATGAGTTTGGAAGAGAACTCCAAAGCAGACTGGCCTTTTTCCCAGGTACGCTTCCCACAATAACCTTGGAATGGTTAATGGCAGATGTCCACGAATACATAATGGAAAAGCAACGGGCACGGGGGCGGTCCATCTTGGGAGCTGCTAACCCACCTCCTACCTTTAACCCCCCCAGCACTGCGTCCGGGTGGTGGGAACTACCAAACCCCTCCACAGTACTTTAAATGCCACACGTGTAACCAGCAGGGTCACATGCAGAGAGACTGTCCCAGAAACAGAAACCGCTCCACGTGGAATACTCCAACTAATTCCCCTGCAAACCGGGAAGCAAACCGGGAATCTTTGGGCACCCTCCACGAGGTTAACCCAGTACAAGCAGCTGCAGACCCAGAACCCCAGGGAGCAGAAGGTGCCGTCCTTCCTCCCCAGCGACAGTGTGTATCACAGGGAGCAGAAGGTGCCGTCCTTCCTCCCCAGCGGCAGTGTGTACCCCAGGGGGGCGAAGGTGTCATCCTTCCCCCCCAGCGGCAGTGTGTATCCCAGGGAGCAGAAGGTGCCGTCCTTCCTCCCCAGCTGCAGTGTGTACCCCAGGGAGCAGAAGGGGCCGTCCTTCCTCCCCAGCGGCAGTGTGCACCCCAGGTGGCCGAAGGTGTCGTCCTTCCCCCCCAGTGGCAGTGTGTATCCCAGGGAGCAGAAGGTGCCGTCCTTCCTCCCCAGTGGCAGTGTGTACCCCAGGGAGCAGAAGGTGTTGTCCTTCCTCCCCAGCGGTAGTGTGTATCCCAGGGAGCAGAAGGTGCCGTCCTTCCTCCCCAGCGGCAGTGTGTATCCCAGGGAGCAGAAGGTGTCGTCCTTCCTCCCCAGCGGCAGTGTGTACCTCAGGGGGGCGAAGGTGTCGTCCTTCCCCCCCAGCGGCAGTGTGTATCCCAGGGAGCAGAAGGTGCCGTCCTTCCTCCCCAGCGGCAGTGTGTATCCCAGGGAGCAGAAGGTGCCGTCCTTCCTCCCCAGCGGCAGTGTGTACCCCAGGGAGCAGAAGGTGCCGTCCTCCTCCCCAGTGGCAGTGTGTACCCCAGGGGGCCGAAGGTGTCGTCCTTCCCCCCCAGCGGCAGTGTGAACCCCAGGGAGCTGAAGGTGTCGCCCTCTCCCCCCAGCGACAGCTTACCCTAACAAGGGAAGACACCAATCTCCCAGACGGCGCAGATGGGACTGTGGTCTCTGTGCCTGACCTACCGGGATGCTGGCCAGCCTGTCCAGATCCCCAACTACTCTCACTGGGACAACCGGAGGAGGGGGTAAGTACAAATTCCCCTCCCCAGCTAACTCCTAATGTGGCCCCAGGGTTAACAGAGGAAATGTTAACCCCCACTGACCCCCACCTTTCCCTGGCTACTGAGCCGGAATATGTCCCAAGTACCCCAGCAGAAGAGCTGACAGCGGGGCAGAGTGCAGTCGGCCTCTGCCCTTCCTTTGTCCCTTGTACAGAGCAGGATGTCCTCTGCCCCTCAAGTCCCCTCAGCGTGTTGCCCCATCACCACAGCGAAATATCGAGGTGCCTGGTTAGACTTCCCCTCAAAGGTTAGATGTGTGACGAAGTGCCTTTCGCCACTTTGTCCTGGAGAGGACTTATTGCTAGCCTCCTGCCCTGCGACTACGGCCCTGGGACATATTGCCCTTTAAAAACAGTATTCGGCCATACCAGAGTGTATGTCACTCATTCTGGCCCTTTAAATACAGGGGGGTCATTCGGTACTTGCCCTATGTGAGCGGTGATACCCCAGATAGTTATGACATGGAGCCCATTCATATAATGAAAGATTATGGGAAAGACTTTAGCTACATGGCAATTGAACTGTGTGAATAGGATCTGAGCGCTATTCAGTAGTTCTGTGCGCTCATTCCCAGCTATCTGGGGATATGTGAAATGTCTGTGTGTTATGTGTAAAAGGTGACTTTATGTATTTTTTAGTGGTTTATGTTTTTTTGCAACCATGGGCTCAATGGAGTCTGCCTCTATTCCTGGATAATTGGATTACTTTCCCCATTGTCTCCAGTACAGAGGCCTCTGTAAAACCTGTTTGTAAAATGTATTTTCCCTCTCCTTGGAATTTTTATTGCTGTGAATGCTGTATGAAGTGTGCGTTTATTTTGTTCTTACAATGTGAGTAAAGGTGAATTGCAGTAATGCTGATGGGTTGTCAAACTAGAGAATTGACCAACAAATACTTTTGTCCAGACATCCCCAGGCCGATCCGTTGGGATCAGACCGTGTATGCCGGCTTATGGTCACGGGGGAGGTATGTAACGGAACCCATCCCTGTTTTACCCTGTTTTATGATTATTTAATTATTATGGTTAAAATATGATCACATTGCTGTACTGTAGATATGTTGTTTTATGTTCTACAGAATATATTGGCTCAGAATATTACTGCTACTAGGCTAATAGATAATCCTATTACAGAGACTCCTCATAAGATAAGGAAGTCTATTGTATAAAGTGTTTTCATTATGAGACATAGAACAAACAAGTATAATCTGATCAATGTCTGATTGTATCAAAGTAGCCAGGTAGCCTCAGGGAGGTGTGACCACCCCTATTGTCCCTCTATGCGTATTGTGTGGCCAACTATGGGGGATGTGTATTGCCTGTGGGAAGAGATGTGTATATATATTTCTGCACAACAAAATAAAGACAGCATTATTTGACTCCCAATTGAGTGTCGTCCAATATGGGAGGTTGGGGATGGTGAGATTGTAGTGTTTCTTGGATATTTTACCGTATACCAGCGGAGATATTGGATTCGTGTTCCAACTCCGTTACAGTAAGTATAATGTAGATTGTGTTTATTTCACTTTGGTTTATGTTTACTAATGTAATATTTTTTTTTACAGGAGCAGCGCCGGACAAGACGCAAACATGGAGGACGGAACATGGAGGACGTGACATGCTGGGACGTGACATGCTGGAACGGGACATGCTGGAAAGGTGAGTATAATATTTAGAATATTCAGAATGTTTAGTTATTTCATGTAAACGTGTTGTATTAATTTTTTTAATCTTTTTTACCGTAGGTTGCTGATCTTAAGAAACATCTCAAAGGTAAGTGGTCTTAATTATTTTATTGTAGCTTACAATTAGGGTACCTATATATATATATATATATATATATATATATATATATATATAGATAGCATCTATTGTATATTAGATAGATAGATAGGGGGATGTATTATTAGATAGTATTGTATATTAGATAGTGGCATGTATATTACATAGTGGCATGTACATTAGATAAGGACATGTATATTAGATAGTGGCATGTATATTAGATAGGGGTGTATTGTATTTAATTGAATTGTATTGTATTTTATTTAATTGTGTTGTATTGTATTATATGTATTTCATTTTCAGGTGTGTAATTTTTTTTACAATTTTGTAGTGAGGGGGGTTGTAATGTATTTTGTTATTTTCTGTAATGTTCTTTTTTATTTTTTGTGACTTAGGTTTTTTTTTTTGTGGTGATTTTAGTTTTTCTTATTTTATGTAATGTAGATTTCTGCTTTTTGAGGAATTTAGTTACTTGAGGCACACAGTACACTCACATTGTGTGACAAATAGCATTTCAACACTTTCTTTTATTGACCGTTATTTTTTGACGGGCAAGTCGCTAGTATATATATATACATAAGCTTGTACATTGGCTGTTTTATATATTGAGCTGTATCCCTCTAGAACATGAGTGGACAAGTAGGGCCACATACATGCCGGGGTTTCAAGATATCCTTTCTGTGCACAGGTGAGTCAATCAGAGGTGATAGAGTCACCTGTACACAGCAGGGATATCATCAAATCCAGGCATGTATGTAGCCCTCCAGGATTGAACCTGCCCACCCTTGCTCTACAATTATATTGCCTCCTACACTCCTGCCCACGTGCAGAGATACTGTAACTGACATACAATAGCACTGAAAGCCATATGGTTATTACAGAAGATATATGGGGGGAACAATAACCATTTCAATCCTGGTAGCAAACATCATTTTCCTAATTTGTATCAATGAAATGTCTGGACAAGAGCTGCATATAAGACTGATTTGGAGTCCAATTTACTATTATATCCAGATTGATTTGACATTCCAAAGAGTACATATCTAGGTGTGCGCACTGCGGCATATGTGGATACAGACTCTGAAGGACTGCATGTGTTTCATATACTGTACTAACCTGGCCCTAATCTCAGCTGCATATTAACAACCGTTGCTGGGAACATGTCACAGATTGGTCAGTCTCACACACTGCACCGCAGATCCAGCAGAGCACGTGTCTGATGCACATGCAGATGGCACACCACACCATCAGTATACATATTCATATGACCCACGCTTCACAATGCTTTTTATGCAGGCAGTGGTTCATCTGTGTAACACAGCCACCACAGTCATTCACAGGTGACCATGATGTCAAGGAAATGGAAACACGTAGCTGTCAATTGTGTATGGAGAGCAACTAAAATTAATTTTCTCCCATTTCAGTGCTCAGGAGGATAATGCCAGCCGCCGAGGAACAGCGGAGGTGGGAGTTGGGGAGGAGGAAGGCCAGGACATTGAAGAGGCCCGGGACCTTCCACACGAGCTGGCCAACCACATTCACTGGCATATGAGTAGTGAGAGTCACTGCCTGGGCCCTCACAAGCATCACCCAGCCATGCCCAGCTATTCCAGCACTCTCCACTGGCCATGTCCTGGCCCCAGACATCTTCCCAGCTGCCACCAATGACAGCACGATCGCAGCAACGGGGGCAGCCCACAACCACACCATTGGTTTCTCAAACATATGCTCAATTATCATCTGCTCAACCATCATGGCCCGACCCCAAAGCCTTCATGCCGCCACCTCAGGGCCTGCTACGACCACCAATGCTGTGAGCCACTAACACAGTCACCACTGTCATCACCAACTCAGCCAGAACTGTCACCAATGTCATCACCAAAGCAGCCAGTGCTACCACCAACCCCAGCCCTGCAGTGCTCACCTTGCGGCCCCATTGCCGGCAACACCACCACCTTTGACAGTGCTGGAGATCATGGCCCAGTTTGCCAGGGAGAACCAGACACTCTGTAAAAAGTCAGACCAGTGGCTCAGGTTACTCCAGAGGCAGTGTCACCTGACCACCACACTCCTGGATAGTATTAGATCTCTCCATGCTGAGATGAGGAGGCACAAATGAAGGATGGAGAGATATGAGGAACAGGCGAGTCGTGACAGACGCCTACTAATTGAGCTAGCCCAACATCAGCCCATACCTCTCCATATTTCGGTTGCGCAACAGGAGACGTCAGCCTCCTTATCTCAGACCTCACCATCACAAGATCTACAGCCAGCAGATGTAGTGGCACCGCCCGCTCCTCCACAACCAACGTGGAAAAGGGAAACAGTCTGCAGGTACGGAAGGTGGAGACCCAGAGCTGAAGAGGCGGTAGTAGGACCATAGAGTGAGCCCTCCTCCTGATCACTCAGTGTTAATATTCGAATCTCACGACCATGAAGGCATGTTCTTCATCTTCGAACAGTGCAATACCATCATGTGAGTAAACACTCAACCCAGTTCCCAACAGGCATTCTATCAGTGTCATTCACCACTGCAGATGGATCTGAAATGCAATATATGACTACATATCTCTTCACTAATTACCATGACTGGTGTTTCCATTATACTGAATAGTGTCCCGGCTTTAGCGTTGCACTGTCCCATTAGGATCTGCTAATCCAAACCAGTAGTTATACATGAGTTCTTGTAGCATTTCATCCCGTTAACAGTATGAAAGCGGATTAATGTATTTCATGTCATCCAAACAAAATGGATAATCTCCTTGGATGGACATCAGGATCAGTGGGCATGTGTTTAGGAGTAATGTGAACAGTGATATCAGGATGGCGTTACTATTCCATGTAGATAGTAATAGTACTCTTTGCTGAAAGATTGTGGTCACAATGAAGCATGCCTTGTTGTACTACACATCCTCAACATATTCCGGGAAGGTTGATTGAACAGGACAGAATAAATATGGTTATTACAGCTCGTAGATTACGTTCATGTTAATTGGTTAATTGTAGTGTCCAGAGCGCAAACAATGTATTATAATAACAGCTTACGATTGTTCTAACACTTCCTCTTCATGCTTTCTAGATTCCCATCATCTATTGATCAATCAGCAGTAATGTGTGTGGAATGGCTTAGTATCACATGAACCATGATTTCTAGTGTCTGTTTAATATTTCATATGGAAACCATATGGTTGCTGTTTGCGCATTAATGGTTATTTCCATGAAATTGAGTGTTATATGATGTTGGTTACTGTGGGGTCCTGACCACATGTGACCCTTGTAGATGCTATGCATTACCCTTCTGATGTTTGTTTACCGTTTAGATTTCCTCTGATCTGCCACAGCCTCTTGTCATACTGGGATTCGCCCACACCACACCCATGAAATTAATGCACAGTCTTGTCCATTGTGCTCTGTTTGTGAAATAAAACTTTGTTATACCATTCTAACCGTGTCAGTGTCTTGTCAATGGTTGGGGTCATGGGACACCCACATACATCACATTTGTGTCCCATTTCTATATATGTAAACTAATGAGCCCTAGTTACTATGCAATAGATCAAAACCCCTAATAATAGTAATAATAGCATTAGATCTCATATAATAATATATCAAATATAATCAACATCAAGGGTTAATACAAATGCAAATGTACAGTTACTGATATTGTGGATTATCAACATTCCCCTGAGGGTTTGATAGGAATATGACAAGTAATACTGGAGTGGGTTGCCGGTTCGTCCTCTAGTGGACTGTGATTTGTCTGACCTTTCTGCTATGACGTGCCCACCTACACTGGCCCTACATGGTATAGCTCACACAAGCCCCTTCACCACCAACTCTTAGCAATCCACAAGGGGACCAGGGGAACATACACCACACTAATGTCAATTGATGAATATACAACGTAATGGGAGGTGACAAAATGGGAATGGGTATACATCATGGCAACTTTCCAGGATGGGCTTAGTGGAGAATATCCCTGATGGAGATGAGTTACCTGTTGATCCCTGTGCCTCTGCATAGCCTCCATTTGTTTTTGTGGCCCTTCCTGAGTGGTTAGAGTAGATTAGTGTGGTGTATGTTCCCCTGGTCCCCTTCACCATTGTTAAGTGGTGGTGGCGAAGGGGCTTGTATGAAGCTGTGAGCTTTACCATGTAAGGCCACTGTCGGTGAGCACATCATAGCAGAGAGGTCAATCAAATCCCAGTTCACTAGAGAAGGAACTGGCAATCCACTCCAGTATCACCAGCATGCAAACCTTGTAGAACAGCACAGGCAGAGACCTAGCTAAATGTGCTGAAGTCCATAAGGTCACAGAGAGTGGACACGACTGAAGGCCTGAACAAGACATAATCAAACGTTACTCTGGTACCTGATCTATGTAATGTGGCGGTAGAATATGGCCGCTATTTAAGTTCCCAAATCTAGATGTGATGAGTGAGATGTATATCAGATGACGTTTGTATGTTTAGGAGCCACATTCTATGGGTTAATATGGCAACCATTTTGATGAAATTGATGGCAGCCATTTTGATGTAGTTTGCATATGCATGACCATTCCAACATATGAAAATCAAAAGATCTTTTTCATTTACATATTTGATCATTGGAGATTGTTGTGCAAGTTATTCTAAGGCCTTCCATGGCGTTATTAATATTTTGAAGTCCCCTGTAGCCCAAGGAAATGCCAAGCCCATAAGTGCACTGTGAGACCCGCAACGGCTGCGGCTTTTAAATTAGTCCAAGTTAAAGCACTATTGAATTCAAGCTGGGTGTGACTTACAGGCTTGAGACTTAAGCCTGTATGACTTTGCCACCGGCGCAATCTAGAAAGGGGACGGACTAGCCGCAATAGGCATGAACTATTCAATTGCGGAATAATGATATGCAAAACACGCCGCTCAGCCAATCACAGGCTAGACAATCTGATTGACATAAGGAGCTTATAAATGTGATCAACACACGCCCATGCGTTGACTGTGTTGTGATTTCATTCGAGGTAGCACACATGTTCCAGTGGTTGGTGGGAGAGTAGGTATTTTTATATTTATTCAAAAAGATAACATTTTGTATAGTAGAAGGTGTAATCCTTTTTGATAATGAGACAATAAGCTCATCAATCACTTTAGTTAATTAAAACATCTGTATCATAAAGATTTATCATACTATACATTAGTATCACTTATAAACAGAGTATACATTTGTAGACAGCTTGACTTTTATGGGACAAAATAAACATTTAAACACTTACCTAAAAGTTAGCAAAATGTCTTGTAATTTTTGACAGTTGCAAATTAGGGTTAACACCCTCCAAACCCAGGCTAAATTACAAAAATAACATTTAAAATAATTTATTTTGGCCAATGAGCTTAGCTGAAACATTTGAACAAACTCTGGGGTTCCTCTATGTGCTGCAAAGAAGCCTGGGATATGTAGTGAGGCACTATGTCAGCAGCACCACATAGCACACATCACAGACAGGAGGTTGCAATGAGATTGGCTAAGGAAGCAACAGCAGGTGAATAATGGATTAATCCCCTAATGCTGCATGCTGATTGGCGGGGGGGGGGGGGGGGGGGGGGGGTTATGTTAACAAAAATAAAATGTTTTATGAGATGTGCTGCATGCATACATATAGGCTGCTTTTTGCTTTTAGAGTGCAGAAAAGTTATATCCCAGGAAACTTACATATTCCTTTCAATCAAAAGGTTATTGGTAACCAAGTGGATAACATCAATGCACAGAACCAGTGCAGCCCCATTGTATGTATTGTAATAATACAAGCGGATACACTAGTAGAACTTACTAAAAGAGCAGCACTGCTGGAAAGTTCTATTAACATGCTTTACAACTCAGATTTCCATATATTTGCGAAATGTTTTTGATTAATTACATTTATATGATCTTAGTAGAATTGCTTGATGAGTCATATTAAAACATCCCCCACATTCCATATATACAATTGGTATGTATCCTGTGTGAGTTTTCTTGTGTCATTTCAAATCTGACTGAAACACAATATTTTCTCTAGTGTAAGTTTCAGAACATGCAGATGGTGTTTCTCCTGTGTGAGTTCTCATATGTTGCTTGAGACGTGAGGAGAGACTGAAACATTTCCCACATTCAGAACATGAAAAAGGTTTTTCCCCTGTATGAGTCATCTTATGGCTATTAAGAGCAGAAAGCTGACGGAAACATTCCCCACATTCAGAACATGGAAAAGGTTTTTCTCCTGTATGAGTCCTCTTATGTATTCTAAGATCTGAGAGCTGACTGAAACATTTCCCACATTCAGAACATGGGAAAGGTTTTTCTCCTGTCTGAGTCCTCTTATGTCTATTAAGAGCTGAGAGATGACTGAAACATTTCCCACATTCAGAACATGGAAAACGTTTTTCTCCTGTATGAGTCATCTTATGGCTATTAAGATATGAGCGATGACTGAAACGCTTCCCACATTCAGAACATTGAAAAGGTTTTTCTCCCGTATGAGTCTTCTTATGGCTATTAAGATTTGAGACCTGACTGAAAAATTTCCCACATTCAGAACATGAAAAAGGTTTTTCTCCTGTATGAGTCCTTTTATGGCTATTAAGAGCTGAGCGAGAACTGAAACATTTCCCACATTCAGAACATGTAAAAGGTTTTTCTCCTGTATGAGTCATCCTATGTACATTAAGAGCTGGGAGATGACGGAAACATTTCCCACATTCAGAACATGGAAAAGGTTTTTCTCCTGTATGAGTCTTCTTATGATTATTAAGATTTGAGACCTGACTGAAACATTTCCCACATTCAGAACATGAAAAAGGTTTTTCTCCTGTATGAGTCCTCTTATGGCTATTAAGAACTGAGTGATGACTGAAACATTTCCCACATTCAGAACATGGAAAAGGCTTTTCTCCTGTATGCGTCATTGTATGTACATGAAGATTTGAGGCCCGACTGAAACATTTTCCGCATTCAGAACATGCAAATGTTTTTTCTACTGTGTAACAAATGTGGTCTTCTCCAAGGTTATTCCAAATCTCGGATCCATCTGTTGGAAACAAAAGCACCAGGAGTAAATTCTGACAGCTTTAACATACTTCAAAATGGAAACAATCAGTTAGTATATATCTATTGTAGTTACTATAATTATTTATAGCGCACTGAGACAAATTTGCAGTTAATAAAAGATCAATTTGGTTGAAAAATATTTAGTTTTGTCTATTAAATTTAGTGGAAGGTATGATACTCCTTATGGACATAGAACATAGTTTTCTAATCATATGAAAATGAGGCAACAGATGTCTGAATGTCTATGGAGTGCAGTGTGATCCGGTGCATACCAATGATTGTCAACTATGGTCTTTTATTTAATTAAATATGATGATCTGCAAAATGTTATTTAAAAGAAAAAAATAAATACTGTATAAAACGCAAACTATACATATTACAAATTCTACATGCAATAATGCTTGCTGTAGGCTTTCTTTTTTTTTGCCTGCTGCTGCCTGTTACTTCCCGAGGTGGGTGTTTCTGTAAACTAACAATCTACCCATTAGTGCTGCAGATGGGCAAACCCCTGACACAAATGGGCTGCTTTATTTCAGTATGTTCTCCATGTTGTTTATTGTCAGACTGTGTAAAGGAGAAGATTACAGCAAATGATTACGGAGTATCTCTCTGTTGGTCGTCTTGAAAGAAGGATTAAAAAAAAAAAAAATCACTTCCAGTCCATGGTTCACAGGTAGGCGTTTGACATAATGTTATTTCCAGAGAGATTTCTTTGGGGTAAACATTTAGGGGTGAATGTATGTGTAGAGTCCATAGAGTGCATCACTGGATGTTGGAAGCACACAGGAGGACGTCACTTACAGGTGATGTATTTACCAATATAGGGAGTGAGGGCGAGTGCACGTGTAGAGTCCATAGGGATTGAGGTAAGTGGGGTGAATGTATGTGTAGAGTCCATAGGGAGCATCTGTGCCCAATCTGTGCTGAGCTCACAGTTTAATAGCAAATAATAATAAATAATTCCTTACACTTGGGGCTTATTGTGATATTTATACAGATCTGTATTACATGTTACTTAAAATATATTCCTATAATATTCCTGTATCACTCAGAGCATGGACACAAATACATTATTATTATTATTATCACTCACCTGTACAGGGATCTGAATGGGTTCCCATCTGGTGAATAGACTTCTCATCTCTCTCATTATATAAGTCAGGATATAGATCTCCATCTTGGGGTCCTGTTAGTCACAAGAGAGCGAAGCCCCTGGGTTTGTACAGATTTACACAACTATCTGACAAAAATAGCTACAGAAACAGCTCCCGGTTGTAAATATACGGACTGATGGGGTCCTAGTTTTACTAATTACCAGTTTATAACTAATGTGAGAATCACTGTGTATAAAAAAAAAACAATAAAAACTGATTTAATAAATTGGACAATATTATTATTACGTGTATACTGTACATTTGCTGTGTGGATGTGTTAGAGATGTTTATAGACTGATATTAGTAATGATTGGCAAGTACTAAATACTAGACCCCCACCCTTATCAAGCACTGAGCCATAATTACTATACTGAGATGCACAAACAATACTGTATATCTCAGGAGTTATGTACTATAAAGATAAACAGCTATTACAATGTATAGACAGCCTTTAATTCTCTTTAAGAGAAAATAAATGTTCTTATTGTGTATTAATTCCTCACCTTCCCTGATACTCCCAGGACTCTCCTCCTCCTTCACCTGCTGCTGATCTCTTATATTCAGATCTTCATGTTCAACCTTGGAGACAACTGGAGGCTTCACATCTAAAGGTCCTACAGATAGAGATAAACAGATTATAGACTTTCACCATTTTATTCAATATCAATCTAGAGTATGTGACTTACAATCTATTCATATCCTTTCGTAGAAAGATCCACAAAGACGGAAACAACCGAATGTTATTACTTTGTATGGACAGAAGACCAGATATTGTGTCATTGGGTAGAAAATCACCTTGATGAGCTGCGATGTGTGTAAAACTTCTTGGGTGAGAGATGAAGGATAAATACACACCAATAAGGACTGAAGTAAGTGATAAATGTCCATAAGATATAACTCACCCTCACTGATATTTACAGGAATTTCCTCCTCTTTAATCTCTCTCATATTTGTCTCTTCATCTTGGTCAGACTCTGATGGTGTCACTTTGTCACTGTCTGTACAAATAAACATGAGAGGGTCACACGCTGGGATTTGTTACACGCCGAAGGCGCTCATCACAAGGCCAGTAAAGTAGGGGGGGGGGGGAGATGCTAGCAATGTGCGCTAGTTATATATATATATATATATATATATATATATATATATATATATATATATATATATACATACACTTACTATAGATCTTACCTGCACTTACAATTACAGATTACAATGGCGGATAATAGAGAAGACAAGAATAAACGTAAAAGAAGAAAGGCAAGGGAACAGAATCAGAGATGGAGAGATGCACCCCTGAACCTTTACAAAGCTTAAGAGAAGAAGACAGACAGAGACTTCTAAGTAAAAGAAAAATGACTAAGAAAGCACAAACTGAGTGTGCTGGAGCTTCAAAGAAAAGAAAATGTAAACCATAAAATGTCTGTAAAACATTTCCTTATGACCCAATATTGCCTCATGACACCAATGTTCATACAGAGGACACCAATGTAGATATAGAAAGTTGTAGTGATATCTATGTTGAGGAAGTTCACAATAGTGCTTTATTTACAGCACTAACAGTAGACACTCAATATTGTGGAATAATGAATGTGGTTTGTCAGTTTTGTGGGGCCTATCATTTTCTGAAGGAAAGACCAAATGATGGAGAGTTTATTAGTAGCTGTCAGAAAGGAAGGTAAGACTTCCAGAAAGACACACATTTCCAGAATATTTAGAAAGTATAATGAGTTATCCAAAATTTCCAAATTATACCAATTTAAAAAAAAAACAGTAGGTTATTTTAGGTTACTTATAACAGTGCAATTTCATTTGCTTCAATGGGTGCAACATTAGCCAAAAATGTCCCAGGACATGGTCCTTACTGTCTTAAAGTACAAGGACAAATTTACCACCGGACTTCACATTTACACCCAGAATCAGAACAAAGGAAATTTGCACAGTAATATGTCCTTGATACAGTGGAAGCTGTGGAACAACGAATGCTGCTTCCTGAAAATAAACAATTCTTACCCATAGTCTTTGAACAGCTCGATAACATTATGGCCAACAACCCATATAGTCAAGCATACAAAAAATTAGCAGAGGTTGAAAAAGAACAACAGGTACATGCGCAAATAAATCAATTGCCAATGCCAAGAGTAAATATGGTTCTCAAAAGAGATCACCATACTGATCAAAAACGGTATAATTTAGCAACAGCAAATGAGGTTGCCATGGTCTTTAAAAATTATGACGGGGAACCACCATTTGAGTGAAATATTAGAATATATCCATGCAATGAAGACCAACCTTTTATAAAACATAAATATTTTAAGTAGTAATTTGGATCCAATGACATATCCCATTTTCTTTCCAAATGGTGAGCCAGGGTGGCAACCAAAATTACAATTGCAAAGTTATCCCAATAGTAAAGTTCGTGTTAGAAACAATATTTTTATGCTGGAATATAAAGTGGCACAAACTGCTATTCGGGAAAATTTTAATCCTATTTTATGGGGGGGGGGGGGGGGGGGGGAGCTAAGTGGAAGCAAATAATCTAAATTTTGTAAAATTTCAACAAAACAAGCTTTGAGTAGAACTAAATATTGTGGATTGATGGATTATGTCGCTGAATTGGGTGCAAACAGAGAAATTCCTGCTGGAAGAGTAATGATTTTGCCATCCTCTTTCCAAGGATCTCCTCGCAATATGCAAGAAAGATACAATGGTGCAATGGCTATTATCACTAAATGTGGCAAACCAGATGTATTCATTACATTCACATGTAATCCACAATGGCCAGAGATCAAAGAAAATGTAAAACTTGGCCAAAATATTTCTGACCAACCAGATTTGGTGGCTAGAGTATTCAAAATAAAAACTAAATTAATGAATTCATGATATAACTAAAGAACACTTACTTGGGAAATGTGTAGCTTTTGTTTATACCCTTGAATTTCAAAAAAGAGGCCTGCCACATGCACTTATACTTTTGATACTGCAAGAAAAAGATAAACTGAATACGGCAGACAGAGTGGATTCAGTAATCCAGAAACATTCAAAACTTTATGAGACTGAAACTAATAGAATGATTCATTGCCCATACGGAGATATCAATCCAAATTCACCATGTATGCAAAATAAAACATGCACAAAAGGTTCCCCAATCAATTTCAAATGCAGACTTAGGCTAATTGTGAAGGACAAACAGATATTATCAGTGGCCAAAAGGTCAATAATAGATATGTGGTTTCATACAATCCACATTTGCTGATGAAGTACAATGCACACATCAATGTGGAAGCTTGCACTTCTATCAAATCCATCAAACTTGTGTATAAATATATATACAGAGGATATGATGCAGCAACTGTTGTTGTGCAAGGTGCACAAAATGAACAAGACAATCCAGTTTTACATGAAGAAACTTTCATCTTATTTAGATGCTCGCTATGTAAGTGCTCCCAAAGCAATGTGGTGTCTACTCAAATTTGAGATGTATGATCGGTCACATGCTGTGTATCGATTAGCTGTCCATTTGCCACAAAGTCAATTTGTTTGGAATGTGTTAGAAGTTACCTTTTTGCATGATCGGACCCACAAAAAAAATTACGTGGCTTTTTTGTAAAATTAAAGGTTAAATGTTACTGTTTTAAGGTACTATTTCAGATGTTAACATTGTATTTTAAAAAGGTGTGCAAGGTTGTTTCATTGTATATAATTAAGGATTTATGTTAGTATGGATAACCATTTGTTAATACATTGAAATGTATAATAAAATACAGAGTATTGATCCAGGGAGTAATCCGATCACCAGTTAATGGGGTTGTCACAACCTACAATGATGATGGAATATAGAGGATCCTAGTCCTCTTATCTCCTGTAGGTTTTAGACCTAAGTTTGGGCTGACTCTAGACCTATGGACAGTCTTTGTCGGTACAAAGGCATAAGTCCCAGCATTTGGTAGTGTGCCTGGGAGAACCTGGAAGGGAGTCAAAACGATCTCCTTTACCAGCATATGCCCCTGGGTCAATAATACACCTGCACACAAAGTCTTGATGAAAATTATGAACCATGTTTTATTTTAGAACAGCATATTTAACCACATCACACAAGAATGGGGGAAGTGGCTACCTTTTTCCAGCCCCAAATGACCTCTGGCCAATCATGAATGGGAACTGTGTGTGAACCATTGGTCCCCTCCCAGGTCCGCCCACTAGGCGAGGCCAACTAATTCATTTGGGCTCTGAATCTCCAGGGGAAAGCACCTTGGCTCTCCTGTGCCCATGCTATGAAGGCTGAGAAGCCTCAGGGCATCCCATTGTTTCTGGGTGCCTGCCTGTCTGCTCTCCAGCTGTGAGCTCCCCATTGTGTAGTTCTCTGCTGGACACTTAGCTGATGGGATTAACAGGCCTTTGGGAACAAAGGAGGCTTGGCTGTATTCAACAATATAATAACATACTAATATAATAACATACATTCATATTTACAAATACAACACACAATGTTTCACCCACATACAACCAATATATCCCATTAGATCCCTCACAGGATACCCATTATAATGAGCCTAAACATGGAAGGGATGGGAATATGCTAAGGGATAAACTTCTAATACTTTATCCCCTAGAACACAAAATAACAATATAACCTTATAACAGTATAACAGGGGGTCTTGGAGCCCAAAACCCCCAGGTATCGTCTCTTGTGTCAACAGTCTGTGACAGACATCTGTCCAAGTCCCAGATGACTGCCAAGTGAGCCATGACAGGGGTCAGGAAGGAATTCAATTTTTCCCCCGTCTTTGATACAATTGGCTAAGTTTGGGTTAAGCGTTACTACCATTTGCTGAGGGGAAATGGTGTTTGGGTGTATCGCTCAATAGCCGACTTCCTCCAGGGTAGTGATATCTTTATTGAGTCGGAGGGTCATTGGTTAGGGGAGCGGAGGTAGCTCCGGGTATTGCTCACCTTAGATGACCGACAAGGACATCCATAACATTTCTAGCAATTCGGGCCCACTATTAGATTGAACGCGGAGTCAGGAACAATGGCTAATGTAAAGTAATTCCTCATTTTGGGTTACCCGCAACAGACCAGTTAACAATATTTGATGACTTAATCAGATCCATGAATCTTCCATAGAAGTCTATGGAGCCCGATCTACTGCTTACCACAAGTCTGATTCCAGCCAAGAGCCTCATGATCATACAGTTACCAATAGTATTGATCAATTAGAGACAATTGATTAGTGTCCCTTGGACTGCAATAATATCCAACATGACAATACAAAGGTGTCAATTCTAGGGCGCTTAGACTTCGTTATGGTCCAGCTCTCACATCCATATGTTACTACTTGCAATACTATAGTACTAACTATGCAGACCATTGTCGATAGTGTAAATGCTTTACTTTTTACTAATTTGTCCAAGTTTGGTCCTACTTCTACAGCATTTATTATCACCAGAGACCCTTAGAAGACCAAGTTTAGGTCACAGCTTACCACAAGACTCTGGGATAATCTTTAAACACTCTATTAATGAATCAATCACTTCCCTATCCTGATATATAGCAAATATTGCTGGAGGAGTAAGAAAGACATCACATATATAGTTGTGGTGTTTGCGATGTTGGTCATGCAGTTGCGAAGTGCGATGAGCCATGTACTGCGCACGACTTAGGCAGGATGAGCATCGAAGGCGCTCATCTGCGAAGACTCGCAAAGCTAGGCGAGCTGTACAGAGCACGACTTAGGCTGCTCATCTGCGAAGGCACTCATCTGCGAAGTGAGGCGAGCCGTTGAAGCACGCGAGACTTTGCACTGTAACGGGCGCGCAACTGTGAGCCAAGCGCGTAACTCTAAAAACCCTAAAAACAAAATAAAAAAATTAACAAATATAATAAACATACTCACAGACAGGACAGGGGGAGAGCAAGGAAGCCTGGGAGTGAGGTTACAAGCGATTTTGAGCAATATTTGGTTTTTTTTGTCAATCCAAAATCGGCTAAGCAAGGAAAAAAATGGCAGACGAAAAAACATAAAAAATTCTGAAACTGGATGAAAACGAGGCTGAACAAAGGCAGGCACGAGGGACTTAGAAAATACACAACGGCAAAGGCACGCAGGATTTTAAAAATAGAACAAACGGCCTTCAGCGCGTAACACGCAAACAGCAAACACACAGATGACAAACACACAGGGAAGGGACAGGGGGGAGATGGTGGAACGAGACACATGGCATTCACAAGCACTAAACTTGCAGGTTAACGAAATCTGCAATGAGCGGACCATACAGTAGTCGGGAGCCAAAGACGCTCATGGTGGGCCACGAGATGAGCGCAAAAGGCGCTCAACATGGGGCTCACGAAGAGCACCGGGAGCGGGAGAGGTATGCAATGAGTGCAGAAGGCGCTAATTGTGAGCTCCACAATAAGCGCCAAAGTCACTCAGCGTGGGGCTCGCGATGAGTGCCAAAGGTGCCCAGAAGAGCAAAAGCCTCACATTGTGTGGCAAACAGCATTGCCGGCCTTATAATTTTAATCCCGTCATTTTTGACGAGCAAGTTCCTAGTTGATATATAATAGCAAGCTTCAGTAAGTCCTAACCAACTAACTGCTGCCTCCAATAATTTACTGTATATACTGCACAGCACTTTTAAGACTGAAACTCGCTCTCAAAAGCCACAAAAGACAGCAGACGCAAAAACCAGAACCCTTTACCTTCTTCTACATGGTAAAATGTAATTGAAGGAAGATATATCCAGTTCCGACCTGTAAAAAGAGTACTCACATGTAATAATAATAGCTCAAGACATGTATCAATAAAATATAAAACTTTTATTCTTCCAATTTAAAACAAGTTAAAATCACAAGTAAAAATTGGGAAATGAGGGCCAAGTAAGACGGATGAAGATCGCTCTTACAGGTGAGTCTAGATAATGGCAAACAATGTCTGGGTTTGGGCGTAAGGAAAGTAAGTGGGGGGTCCGACAAGCCTCAATAGCTAAGAACAGCTATTCCACTATGTGAGCAAACAGGGTGTGCGTGGATCAGACTCAAAATTTCCTAAATGAGGCTGATAAGGTAACCAGAGTGGTATATAGCTACAGTGACTTGCAAAAGTATTCACCCCCCTTTACTTTTTACCTATTTTGTTACATTACAGCCTTAAGTTCAATGTTTTGTTGATCTGAATTTAATGAGATGGATCAGAACACAATAGTCTAAGTTGTTGAAGTGAAATGAGAAAAATATATACATAAACCTATTTTTTAGAATTAGAAAACACAAAATTGTCATGTGCGTATGTACCCGCTCCATTGTTATGAAGCCCAAAAAAAACTCAGAAGTCACATAATTAGTGAAATGATGTCCACCTGTGTGCAATCTAAGTGTCACATGATCTGTCATTACATATACACACATTTTTTGAAAGGCCTCAGAGGCTGCAACACCTAAGCAAGAGGCACCACTAACCAAACACTGCCATGAAGACCAAGGAACTCTCCAAACAAGTAAGGGACAATGTTGTTGAAAAGTACAAGTCAGGGTTAGGTTATAAAAAATATCCAAATCTTTGATGATCCCCAGGAGCACCATCAAATCTATCATAACCAAATGGAAAGAACATGGCGCAACAGCAAACCTGCCAAGAGACTGCCGCCCACCAAAACTCAAGGACCGGGCAAGGAGGGCATTAATCAGAGAGGCAGCACAGAGACCTAAGGTAACCCTGGAGGAGCTGCAGAGATCTACAGCTGAGACTGGAGTATCTGTACATAGGACGACAATAAGCCGTACGCTCCATCGAGTTGGGTTTTATGGCAGAGTGGCCAGAAGAAAGCCATTACTTTCAGGAAAAACAA
>JAPZIH010000711.1:16316213-16328713 GCA_027410445.1 Discoglossus pictus | reverse complement strand
GGAAGTAGTTCATGTAGGACTGTGGGCTGCACACAAAGCAATGTTAAGAGACACTTGCATACAGATAGGTTCTCTCACCAAAAAACTAGAGCTATCCCAAATCAAAGAACTTAATTACAAGATTTAATACCCTCCAAAAATCCTCGACAGCCATGAGGTCGTCCAAGATCCAGGCGGAAATACATACACTTAAACAGGACTTGAGTGGGATTCTGAGGAGGAAGGTTGTGACCGTTTTACTGCGAACCCAGTCTAAGTATTTCACATTTGCGAACAAACCTGACAAAATGCTCGCTAAAAAACTTAATCAGCAAAGAGCAAATTCATTCATTCCCCAACTTAAAGTGAAAGATGGCAAGATTGTTTACCAACCAGGAGAAATTATGAAAGCATTTGAATATTATTATGCTAAACTATACTCAGCAACCCCCCAATCGGGTTTGACTAGACATAAAGAACAAATTAATAATTTCCTCTCCATAAACAAAGACTTATAAATTAATAGCGACAAAATTAACTCCATGGATGCCCCTATAGCCACTGAAGAAATTAAAAATGTCATTAAAGAAACCAAACCTCATAAGGCCTGTAGTCCGGATGGGTTTACCAACTATTACTATAAACATTTTGTGGAAACCATTTTACCTCATCTTCAAGACCTGCTTAATGAATTTCTGTCAGGTAAACCCATGAGAGCAGAATTTCTAGAAGCTAAAGTGATTGTCATACTCAAAGAGGGCAAAGACACATCCCAATGCCATAGCTACAGACCCATTTCCTTAATCTATAACGATATTAAAATATTTTCCAAAATTATAACAAACACATTATCTCATCTGCTACCCTGTGTGATACACTCAGACCAAGTGGGGTTTAAGGCAGAGAAGCCCCGGACAACACCACACGAATCTTAGATCTCATAGATTGTGTTAGCAAATATGATTCCAAAACGTTGCTCTCACTTGACACAGAAAAGGCTTTCGAAAGGATTGACTGGACTTACATGTCCGAGATCCTACGAAAGTTTGGACTGAATGAAGGTACAGTGAGAGGCATTTTAGCACTCTACCCGATCCCGAAAGCACATGTGGCCTATCAAGGCTTTAGGTCTCAGCCTTTTAAAATAAAAAGAGAGACTAGACAGGGGTGTCCCCTTTTCCCTCTACTTTTCACCCTATGCATTGAATTCCTATCCATAGCCTTATGAGACATTAGCGGACAACGAATACAAACTAAGCCCATTTGCTGACAACATCATGCTTACCATCACAGAACCATTAACAAGCCTCTCCAATGTGTTTAATATTCTAGAACAATTTATCAGCATTTCAGATTTCAAAGTAAACTACAGTAAAAGTAAGGAACTAAATGTCTCTTTGCCCAAAAAAAAAAAACTTCGAAAAACTATTATTAACAAAAAAATGTTTTAAATGGGTTCAACAATATATCAAATACCTAGGCATCAATATTCCCAAGCAATCTCATTCGTCATACAATGCAAATGATTATATACTATTAAAAAAATACATAAAGATATCAACACAAAATTTCATGGCTGGGAAAGATCCATGCTAGAAAAATGAACACATTTCCCAAGCTTTTATACCTCTATCGCACAATACCAGCAACGATTAACACAAAAGACATACACATTCATCAGAGGGCATCTCCTACTTTGTCTGGGACCACAAAAAGACGAGAATAAAAAACCCACCATGATGGCCCCTAAAAGTAAAGGGGGCTTAGCCCTACCCGACTTAGAGGTATACTTTAAAGCTTCCAGAATGGCGCAACTGTCCAAGTGGTTCATTAAATAATACCCACCTGTGTGTGTAGAAATTGAAATCTACATCCTTAAGGAACAGAATCCCATAACTAGCCAGCTGCTAAGCCGGCACCATAAAATCAACAGTTCCAGTCTTTCTAGCAGTATGGCTCATTCCCTAACCCTATGGACTTAAATTAATAAGAGGAAGTCTCTAGTAGAGACAGGATCATGGCTCACTCCTTTATGGTTACCCCAAAGAGACACTTTAATTTAACAAAATATTTCAGCTAGCATGGTGGATAGATCAAAAATTGACATATAAAGTGTAAATTAGCATTGGTCCCCGTCGACTTTTAGCAAACAGAACCACCGACCCTTTAAAGAATGGCTCAGTCTAGCACCAATCAATTCAAATCCATCCAAAATACTAAAAATTAACAAATCGGCTAACAAAACCCCATTTGTAAAATGCTGCATATATAACTCAAATGGTAATAAAAACATTTCCATCATCTCCAATTAGGTGTTAGACCAGGCCATGCCATCTAAGCTTCACCACCAGTTCTCATGGGAAACAGAACTTATCAACTTAGATAACTATCAATGGAGTCAAATCCATAAAAATGCAACAAACTCCTCCCTTAACATAATCTCGAGAGAACATTTCTACAAAACCATCATGAGGACTAGAGCTAGACTAAAACTCATGCTAGACTAAAGCTCTCAAATCCTTCTCTAGATGGCATCTGTTTTAGAGGTTGTAATTCCACCAGTACACTAAGCCACAGAATATGGGACTGCCCTAAAATAGCCCACACCTGGTCAGAAATGTATGACACCCTAGAGAAGTTATGAAGACACAGAATAGCGCCTAAACCAGAGGAAGCCTATTAGGTCTCCCTATCACAAGCCTTTCTAAAGAGGCTCAACTTCCCTCAAACCAAACATTTTTAGCAGTCAGGAACACTATTGCTAAAACTTGGAAGACGTCCATTCGATCTCTGCCAAACTAGATGACAACTATAAAAAAATGGGCTTCCTGTTGGGACGTCTCGGAACTACCAATTGGATGGTAGCATAAAAAAAAAAAAAGATAATACATATACAGACCTCAGGGGCGATATTATACTAAGATTCCCCCCATCCCATCTTCCCCGACCCTCTTTTCCTTTCTTTCTCTTTTCTATCTTTTTTTTTTCCTTTTCATTTGTAATGGCATATATGACATATTAAATTGTAATTTACGCAACAAAACTCAAAAAAATTGGGACACAAGACTTTTCTGATGTCATTTGAATACAATATATGTTGTTCTTGTACTCTACATCTTATTGTTATAAAACTTTTATTCCCATTAATAAAAACGATAAAAAATAAATAAAAAAAAAAGTATAATACATTATATATATATATATATATATATATATATATATATATATATATATGACACTGCAGTGTCCCTTTAAGTATGTGGGACACGTAACAGATAAAGGCCAGGCCTGTGCACTTCTATTTCTACTTCTTATCACTACACCCATCTACAAGAAGATCGGGAAACTCAATAAGAAGCAGCTCAAAGGTGGAACATACACTGGATCATCTTGGTGGACTATACGGAGGGTGAAAGTCTGGAAGTAACACTGGTCCTGGGCATTTATCCTGTACACGTTATAAGCCTGTTATAGACTTTTGCAAAATTAGCAATGATTAGCAAGTATCAAACCCCAGACCCCCTCCCACATCAAGCACTCCGAGCAAACAGGAGCCGCACAAACAATGCTGATAATTAATACTTTGGAGAAAAAACGATAATGAAATATATAACATTTTTAATGCTCTATTAGGTGATATACCCTTGTTCCTGAGTGACAGTGTGCCATTACAGGAGGTATTATTAATGTTCTTATTTTGTATTACTTCCTCACCTTCCCTGATACTCCCAGGACTCTCCTCCTCCTCCTTCATCGGCTGCTGATCTCTTATATTCAGATCTTCTTGTTCCACCTTGGAGACAACTGGAGGCCTCACATCTAAAGATCCTACAGATAGAGATAAACAGATTATAGACTTTCACCATTTTATTATTTACTATTAATCTAGTGTTTGTGTCTTATTAATATCTAAATCCTTTAGTAGAAAGATCCACAAAGACGGAAACAACCGAATGTTATTACTTTGTATGGACAGAAGACCAGATATTGTGTCATTGGGGAGAAAATCACCTTTATCGTGAGCTGCGATGTGAGTAAAACTTCCTGGGTGAGAGATGAAGGATAAATACACCCCAATAAGGACTGAAGTAAGTGATAATTGTCCATAAGATATTACTCACCTTCACTGATATTTACAAGAATTTCCTCCTCTTTAATCTCCTGGGGACTCCTCATATTTGTCTCTTCTTCTTGGTCAGACTCCAAGAGACCTGATGGTGTCACTTTGTCACTGTCTGTACAAAGAAACATGAGATGGTCACACACTGGGATTTGTTACACGTCTTTATGGTCTGTACAAATAAACATGAGACAGTCACACGCTGGGATTTGTTACACGTCATTATGGTCAGTACAAATAAACATGAGGCGGTCACACGCTGGGATTTGTTACACGTCTTTATGGTCTGTACAAATAAATACGAGACAGTCACACGCTGGGATTTGTTACACGTCTTTATGGTCTGTACAATGTGTGTAAAACTTCCTGGGTGAGAGATGAAGGATAAATACACAATCATTTAGTTATAATTATAAATCTTTAGATGGACCATAGTAGGATAATTGGAGTGGGTCCATCAGAGGGCAGACGAACAGGTCCAATCAGGATCAATATATTAAATCTGAGGTTACACCATATTATTTTTTTACTAGTTGGGTTTATCATTGCATTTAAGAAGATTTCAATAAAAGGAAAGCAAGTCTACAAAGCCCTTTTTTCTGTAGTAGTCGAGCTGCGAGTGGCCTCAGAATTTTAGAATTGTTCAGAATAAAAATATTAATTTCATTTTGTTTCCAAACAATGTAATGACTCAAATATCCACTGATAATAAACATCTTTTGAATGGTGTTTTTCTGGCCTGGGCTCTGTAATCATTGTCCAGGTGAGAGTGTGTTTGTTGTTTGGCCTGTGTAATAGTATATGTTTGTGCCCTTATTATTATTATTATCTTTATTTATAACACGCCAACATATTCCGTAGCGCTGTACAGGGGTTTAGTGCATGGCAAAAAACAAACTTAACAACTTATAAAGATTGGAGAATGCCCTTGTGTGGTGATGTGTTTGAACCGGCTCTGGTATTTACTTCTTGCAAGTTAAGTGTGATTATTTGCAGTGTGCACTCATTATGTCCAGGTGAGTAGGCAAAAGTTAATATAAACAGGGGAAGGGGTGAACTTGTGAGCTTGCGAACACTTCTAATAAAAGTGCAGTTCTAATTAAAGTGTAGGAGTTTAAATAAAAGGAGGGAGTGCAGTTCTAATAAAGGGGGGGGGGAGGCAGACTTATAGTGCAAAAAAGGGAGAGAAAAAAAATAATAACAAACTCATACTCCATCCCTACCTCTCAGTGTGTGCCTCTTGCTTTTTTACTACCAGGGGCCAACATCCAACATCTAGAAGGAAACTTAAATGTAATATCATGTCTGCTCCCAATTCAAATGCCCTTCTCTGCTTTTTATTATTTTATTTAATGAATATAGTAGCTGTTTTACTGATAATATCTATGATATGATATGGGTAATGATATCTGTACAAGATACTGACTGTGTGTGACAATATGCTATAGAAGGGCTTGGGTAATAAAATATTAATTACATTATATATATATACAATAGTGACGGTAATACAATTTGAAGCCATGGCAATGCTGTTTGCCACACAATGTAAGGCTTTTGCTCCTCTGAGGACCTTCGGCGCTCATTGCGAGCCCCGCGCTGACTGCCTTTGGCGCTCATCGCATGGCTCTCAATGAGCACCTTCGTGAGCATCTCCTCTCATGTACTTCAAGTTTCCTACTTTGCAACGGTCACCTTCGGCGCTCATCGCAAAGACAGATATATAAGTACAGTGTAAAATATAAAATGTATTTATTACAGTGAATTAATAAATTAATATGAATTAATAAATTAATATACTTTACCTATTTATATTTAATAAGCAGCAATCAATATCTCGAAGAGCTAACAGTCTCTTTGGATTTTCCTGCATCTGAAAAGGTACAGTTGGACTGTTGAAAGTGGCAGCAATGTGCCAAGTGTGCAGTGTAAATAGACTGCATGCGCGAGGCCAAACCGTTTGTTTAGGCGTGTAAAGCTCCATTTTAGAATCCTAATGTTATTATTTGCAAATTAGTGTTGTAAAATGACGGCAATTGTCTATGTGTTATGCGGCTCACAAGCATTTTCCGTCCGTTGTAATGGTATATTGTGTATCTCCTACGTTCCTGTCTAACTCGTACATGCCTGACAGTGATGCTCGGGTTCGGCATGTTGTGGATAGGGTAGATAAATTATTCGGAGGGGCTGGAAATTAACCAGTGGTCTTGGTACATATTGGTACCAATGACAAAGTTAGTGGAAGATGGAGTGTCCTAAAGAATAATTTTATAGAACTATTCAGAAATACTACCTGTGCCACTTGCTAGCCCAGGGAGAATGGAGGAGCTTAGGGAGATGTGGTGCACTAAGGAGGGGTTTGGGTTTATAGAGCACTGTGCTGACTTCTCACTTGGGTACAATCTCTACAGCAGGGATAGATTGTACCTTAATGATGAGGAGCTTTTGTGCTAGGGGATGGGATGGTAGAAAGGCTGGGGGAGGTGGGGGAGGAACTTGATGAATGTAATGGGGTAGAAAATGTAGAGGGGATAAGGGATGACTTAACTAGTCAAGGGGGCGGAGATGGGGGGAGGAATAGTATAGTCAATAGGAAGGTATTGCTAGGTAACGCAAGTACAATGGCAGGCACTTCAAAACTACATGAACTACTTAGGTAATATAGGGACAATGGTAAAAAGAGTAGGAGGGATTTGTCTGTATGTTAAGCCTGAATTTAAGCCTATAATATGAGAAGAGATTTATGGTGGGCCTAGCGGTAATGTTGAATGTTTGTGGGTAGAGTTAAATAGCAGAGCAAATATTAGTTGGAGTATGCTATAAACCCCCAAATATAACTGAAAGTGAGGAAATACAATTATTGTTACAGATTGGAAATACAGCTAAGCATAGGCAAGTTCTAATAATGGGAGATTTTAATTACCCTGAAATAAACTGGATAAATGAGACCAGCAGTTCAGCTAAGGGGAGCAGGTTCTTGAGTACACTCAGGGATCATTATCTGGCCCAAGTAATAAAATACTAGAAATGACGCCATCTTGGATTTAGTTATCACAAATAATATTGAAATGGTATCAAATGTTGGAATAGGGCAACCTTTGGGAAATGGTGATCACAACACAGTCTCATTTGAGATTGAATTAAAAAAACATACCTGTAAGGTGCCAACAAAAACTCATAATTTTAAAAAGGGCAGATTTTAATCTTTTAGGCCCTCATTCAATTGCAACTTGGCCAATTGAATAGGGGTCTAAATAAGCACATAACATATTTTTTTTAAAGAAGTTTTTAGTTAGTAAATATCTATCCAAAAGCAAGGTTTTCACTAACTAAAAACTTATTTAAAAAAAATATGCTATGTGCTTATTTAGAGCCCTATTCAATTGGCAAAATTGCAATTGAATGAGGGCCTTAGTCTTTTAGATTTTAGTCTAAGGGCAGCAATACAAAGTATAGACTGGGACAGAGATCTGATGGGTAAAAATACTGATCATAAATGGACAACGTTCAAATCCTTACTAAATAAACATACTTGTCACCATATACCATGTGGGAATAAAAGTAAAAGGGGTAAATCACAACCCATGTGGCTTAATAATGATTTAAAGATCAAGATAAGGAGTAAAAAATGGGGATTTATATTATACACACAAGAGGGGACAGAGACGGCTTTACAGGAATACAAGGAAATCACCAAGGAAAGGGCTATTAGACTGGCTAAAATAGAAAATTTAAAAATAATTGCAAAAGAGAGTAAGACTAACCCTAAAATATTTTTTTAAGGAAGGAAGCTATAGGAACATTACAATGTGACACAGTCTGATAATTAATGACCAGGAAAAGACAAGGGAGGTACCAGTGGTAAGGACACCGCAACATAATGGGGCCACACTACCTTCACCAAATAACTGGTTAACACAGGAAGAAATCCAAAAGAGGTTGGAAAAAATAAATGTTAATAAAGCCCCGGGTACTGATGGAATACATCCAAGGGTACTAAGGGAGCTGGGTCTTCACTCAACACAGGGTCTCTACCAGATGACTGGAGAAAAGCTGATGTGATACCTATATTTAAAACGAGAGCAAGAACCTCCCTGGATCAATACTCCATCTCTAATTATCCAGGATAACCCTGAATTCCCTTTTTGATTATAAATAAATCCAGTCCCCTTTTAAAGTTATCTATTGAACCCGCTGTCACCACCTCCTTTGGTAGAGAATTCCACAGATTAACCACCCTTACTGTGAAGAACCCTTTTCTTTCTTTAAGGTGGAATCTTTTTCCTCTGACCTCAGGATGTCCTCTTGTCAGTTGAAAACCTCTTTCTATAAAAAGCTCCCGTGACAAATCTTTATACTGACCCTGGATGTATTTATATAAGGTAATCATATCTCCTCGTAGACGCCTTTTTTCTAGAGAAAATAAGTTTAATTTGGTTAGTCTTTCTTCATACCTTAGCCCCTCCATTCCCCTTATTAGTTTTGTTGCCTTTCTCTGTACCTTTTCCAGCTCTAAAATGTCCTTTTTATGAAGTGGTGCCCAAAATTGTCATCCATATTCCAAATGAGGGCGTACTAGAGATTTGTATAGTGGCAGAATTATATTTTACTGGACTGTGTCTTTATATATATGGTTGCATCCACCAGTCTATAATTCAGCCTCAGACGAAGCCTCAACCAAACGCGTTGTGAGCAATGACAAGTGTATAGTGTGATCCTCTGAATGAGAGATGTTCGGTTCTGTATAATCCAGTAATGTCTATGACATCATGTCCAGAGTAATAAGGCAGATAGAAATTATCCTACGTATTCTGACATTGTAGTTTGTGTAGTTGTGAGTATATCTAACGGTATATTGGCGCTGGAGGTGTGTTCTATGTGCAGTGATATACTACTATTTATGGGATATTACTATTATTCACTTTTATGTGCAATGCGCCAACATATTCCGCTGCGCTGTACAGGAGATAAGAACAAGGGGAAAAAGAAAGGAAAACAAATACAATATTAACAAACTGCAGAAAATGGAGGGCCCGGTTTTGAGCTTCGTATTTGATATTGGATTAAAATACAAGTTACTGGTTTGAGTAATTTCGGACGTCATTTGTCCATTAGATGCCACAACATTTACATTTTTAATAATTTCTTAATGAATTGAAATAATTACAATTAGTTGTCTGAGATAGCAGAGCATACATGACGGAGAATTTCCTGAACATGAGTATTTATTAGTAGCACTGAGGAAAGTTCACTTAGATACATACTTGCTCATGTTACTAATAAAGCCGTGCAACTCGGTTACTTAAGATGGGACTCTTCATTCATAATACATGACCAGGGTGACTGAGGAGATGGGATGTTACATCCACCCTATGTGACTTCCTAGGCCATTTAGGATTTGGATTTCCTCACATTCCTTTTATTTCATATATCTGAAAGATTAATCCACCTCAATAAGGACTGAAGTAAGTGATAATTGTCCATAAGATATTACTCACCTTCACTGAAATTTACAGGAATTTCCTCCTCTTTAATCTCCCGGGGACTCCTCATATTTGTCTCTTCTTCTTCGTCAGACTCTGAGAGAACTGATGGTGTCACTTTGTCACTGTCTGTGCAAATAAACATGAGACAGTCACACGCTGGGATTTGTTACACGTCTCTATGGTCTGTACAAATAAACATGAGACGGTAACACGCTGGGATTTGTTACACATCTCTATGGTCTGTACAAATAAACATGAGACGGTAACACGCTGGGATTTGTTACATGTCTTTATGGTCAGTACAAATAAACAGGAGACGGTCACACGCTGGGATTTGTTACACGTCTTTACGGTCTGTACAAATAAACATGAGACGGTCACACGCTGGGATTTGTTACACATCTCTATGGTCTGTACAAATAAACATGAGACGGTAACACGCTGGGATTTGTTACATGTCTTTATGGTCAGTACAAATAAACATGAGACGGTCACACGCCGGGATTTGTTACACGTCTTTATGGTCTGTACAAATAAACATGAGACGGTCACACGCTGGGATTTGTTACATGACTTTATGGTCAGTACAAATAAACATGAGACGGTCACACGCTGGGATTTGTTACACGTCTTTAAGGTCAGTACAAATAAACATGAGATGGTCACACGCTGGGATTTGTTACACGTCTTTATGGTCTGTACAGATAACATGAGACAGTGACATGCTGAGATTTGTTACTAGTCTTTATAATCTGTACAAATAAACATGAGACGTCACACGATGGGATTTCTTTGGGAAGAATATTTAAGAGCAAGAAGGACATCATTCCCACACGTGTTTGTGTTGGGCTCATACGGTACATATGGCGGCTAAATTCTACCGTCAGCTTTTCTATAACAACTGTATAAAATTATAGTGTTTTTTTTCTCTTAGGAATCTCACTAGAAAAGAGTCTCGAAATGTCTTATTTCCGGCACGTTCTGACTAAGGTCTCAGGAAAGTTTTGATAAAGCTTTTGGGGCAAAAAAAGTTATATACATATAATATATAAATGTCCCTCTCTCGCTTTCCACTCTCCCTCACTCTTTCTCTGTGTCTCTCTCTCAATCATGTCTCTCTCACTCTCCCTATGTTCTGTGTATGTCTCTTGCTGTCCTGTCTCTCTATCCTCTCTCTCTTCCCCGTCTCCCTCTCTCTCCCACTCGTTCATACTTTCTCTGTCCCTATGTCATGTCTGTCTGTCTCTCTCCCTCTCTGTCCTGTCTCTCTGTCCTCTGTGACTCTCTCACTCCTCCCCTCACACTCTCCCTATGTTATGTCTGTCTCTTTATCCCCTCTCTCTCCCTCACACTCTCCCTGCCCCTATGTCCTGTCTGTCTCTCTGTCCTCTCTCTCTCTCTAGCTCACACTCTCCCTGCCCCTATGACCTCACTGTCTATCTGTCCTCTCTCTCTCCCTCACACTCTCCGTGCCCCTATGTCCTGTCTCTCTCTCTATCCTCTCTCCCTCACATTTCCCCTGTCCTGTCTGTCTCTCTCTGTCCTGTCTGTCCCTCTCTGTGCTGTCTCTCTATCCTCCCTCCCTCACACTCTCCATGTCCGTTCTGTCTCTCTCTCCTCTCTTTCCCTCCTTCTCTCCCTCACACTCTTCCTGTCCTGCCCCTATGTCCTGTCTGTCTGTCTCTCTCCCTGTCCCGTCTATCTATCCTCTCTCTCCCCCTGCTCCTATGTCCTGTCTGTCTCTCCCTGTCCTGTCTGTCTCTCTATGCCCTGTCTCTCTATCCTCTCTCTCTCCCTGCCTCTATAGCCTGCCTGTCTCTCCCTGTCCTGTCTGTCTCTCTATCCTCTCTCTCTCCCTGCCTCTATGGCCTGTCTGTCTCTCTCTGCCCTGTCTCTCTATCCTCTCTCTCTCCCTGCCCCTATGGCCTGCCTGTCTCTCCCTGTCCTGTCTGTCTCTCTATCCTCTCTCTCCCTGCCCCTATGGCCTGTCTGTCTCTCTCGGTCCTGTCTCTCTATCCTCTCTCTCTCTCCCTGCCCCTATGTCCTGTCTCTCCCTGTCCCGTCTCTCTATCCTCTCTCTCTCTCCCTGTCCTGTCTGTCTCTCCCTGTCCCGTCTCTCTATCCTCTCTCTCTCCCTGCCTCTATGGCCAGTCTGTCTCTCCCTGTCTGTCTCTCTCGGTCCTGTCTCTCTATCCTCTCTCTCTCCCTGCCTCTATGTCCTGTCTCGTCTCTCTATCCTCTCTCTCTCCCTGCCCCTATGTCCTGTCTCTCCCTGTCCCGTCTCTCTATCCTCTATCTCTCTCCCTGTCCTGTCTGTCTCTCCCTGTCCCGTCTCTCTATCCTCTCTCTCTCTCCCTGTCCTGTCTGTCTCTCCCTGTCCCGTCTCTCTATCCTCTCTCTCTCTCCCTGTCCAGTCTGTCTCTCCCTGTCCCGTCTCTCTATCCTCTCTCTCTCCCTGCCCCTATGTTCTGTCTCTCCCTGTCCCGTCTCTCTATCCTCTCTCTCTCCCTGTCCTGTCTGTCTCTCCCTGTCCCGTCTCTCCATCCTCTCTCTCTCCCTGCCTCTATGGCCTGTCTGTCTCTCCCTGTCCTGTCTGTCTCTCCCTGTCCCGTCTCTCTATCCTCTCTCTCTCCCTGCCCCTATGTTCTGTCTCTCCCTGTCCCGTCTCTCTATCCTCTCTCTCTCCCTGTCCTGTCTGTCTCTCTCTGCCCTGTCTCTCTATCCTCTCTCTCTCCCTGCCTCTATGGCCAGTCTGTCTCTCCCTGTCTGTCTCTCTCGGTCCTGTCTCTCTATCCTCTCTCTCTCCCTGCCTCTATGTCCTGTCTGTCTCTCCCTGTCTGTCTCTCCCTGTCCCGTCTCTCTATCCTCTATCTCTCCCTGCCTCTATGGCCTGTCTGTCTCTCCCTGTCTGTCTCTCC
>JAPZIH010000711.1:16193156-16316113 GCA_027410445.1 Discoglossus pictus | reverse complement strand
TGTAGTTTGTGTAGTTGTGAGTATATCTAACGGTATATTGGCGCTGGAGGTGTGTTCTATGTGCAGTGATATACTAACTATTTATGGGATATTACTATTATTCACATTTTATGTGCAATGCGCCAACATATTCCGCTGCGTGTACAGGAGATAAGAACAAGGGGAAAAAAGAAAGGAAAACAAATACAATATTAACAAACTGCAGAAAATGGAGGGCCGGTTTTGAGCTTCGTATTTGATATTGGATTAAAATACAAGTTACTGGTTTGAGTAATTTCGGACGTCATTTGTCCATTAGATGCCCAAACATTTACTTTTTAATAATTTCTTAATGAATTGAAATAATTACAATTAGTTGTACTGAGATAGCAGAGCATACATGACGGAGAATTTCTTGAACATGAGTATTTTTAGTAGCACTGAGGAAAGTTCACTTAGATACATACTTGCTCATGTTACTAATAAAGCCGTGCAACTCGGTTACTTAAGATGGGACTCTTCATTCATAAACATGACCAGGGTGACTGAGGATGGGATGTTACATCCACCTATGTGACTTCCTAGGCATTTAGGATTTGGATTTCTCACATTCCTTTTATTTCATATATCTGAAAGATTAATCCACCTCATAAGGACTGAAGTAAGTGATATTTGTCCATAAGATATTACTCACTTCACTGAAATTTACAGGAATTTCCTCCTCTTTAATCTCCCGGGGACTCCTCATATTTGTCTCTTCTTCTTCGTCAGACTGAGAGAACTGATGGTGTCACTTTGTCACTGTCTGTGCAAATAAACATGAGACAGTCACACGTTGGGATTTGTTACATTCTCTATGGTCGTACAAATAAACATGAGACGGTAACACGCCTGGAGATTTGTTACACATCTCTATGGTCTGTACAAATAAACATGAGACGGTAAACGCTGGGATTTGTTACATGTCTTTATGGTCAGTACAAATAAACAGGAGACGGTCACACGCTGGGATTTGTTCACGTCTTTACGGTCTGTACAAATAAACATGAGACGGTTACACGCTGGGATTTGTTACACATCTCTATGGTCTGTACAAATATAACATGAGACGGTAACACGCTGGGATTTGTTACATGTCTTTATGGTCAGTACAAATAAACATGAGACGGTCACACGCCGGGATTTGTTAACGTCTTTATGGTCTGTACAATAAACATGAGACGGTCACACGCTGGGATTTGTTACATGACTTTATGGTCAGTTACAAATAAACATGAGACGGTCACACGCTGGGATTTGTTACACGTCTTTAAGGTCAGTACAAATAAACATGAGATGGTCACACGCTGGGATTTGTTACACGTCTTTATGGTCTGTACAGATAACATGAGACAGTGACATGCTGAGATTTGTTACTAGTCTTTATAATCTGTACAAATAAACATGAGACGTCACACGATGGATTTCTTTGGGAAGAATATTTAAGAGCAAGAAGGACATCATTCCCACACGTGTTTGTGTTGGGCTCATACGGTACATATGGCGGCTAAATTCTACCGTCAGCTTTTCTATAACAACTGTATAAAAATTATTAGTGTTTTTTTTCTCTAGGAATCTCACTAGAAAAGAGTCTCGAAATGTCTTATTTCGGCACGTTCTGACTAAGGTCTCAGGAAAGTTTTTGAAAAGCTTTTTGGGGCAAAAAAGTTATATACATATAATATATAATGTCCCTCTCTCGCTTTCCACTCTCCCTCACTTTCTCTCTGTGTCTCTCTCTCAATCATGTCTCTCATCACTCCCTATGTTCTGTGTATGTCTTTGCTGTCCTGTTCTCTATCCTCTCTCATTCCCGTTCTCCTCTCTCTCCCACTCGTTCATACTTTCTCTGTCCTATGTCATGTCTGTCTGTCTCTCTCCTCTCGTCCTGTCTCTCTGTCCTCTGTGACTCTCTCACTCTCCCCTCACACTCTCTCCCTATGTTATGTCTGTCTCCTTTATCCCCTCTCTCTCCCTCACACTCTCCCTGCCCCTATGTCCTGTCTGTCTCTCTGTCCTCTCTCTCTCTCTAGCTCACACTCTCCCTGCCCCTATGACCTCACTGTCTATCTGTCCTCTCTATCCTCACACTCTCCGTGCCCCTATGTCCTGTCTCTCTCTCTATCCTCTCTCTCACATTTCCCCTGTCCTGTCTGTCTCTCTCTGTCCTGTCTGTCCCTCTCTGTGCTGTCTCGTCTATCCTCCCTCCTCCACTCTCCTGTCCGTTCTGTCTCTCTCTCCTCTCTTTCCTCCTTCTCTCCTCACACTCTTCCTGTCCTGCCCCTATGTCCTGTCTGTTCTGTCTCTCTCCCTGTCCCGTCTATCTATCCTCCTCTCTCCCCCTGCTCCTATGTCCTGTCTGTCTCTCCCTGTCCTGTCTGTCTCTCTATGCGTCTCTCTATCCTCTCTCTCTCCCTGCCTATATGCCTGCCTGTCTCTCCTGTCCTGTCTGTCTCTCTATCCTCTCTCTCTCCCTGCCTCTATGGCCTGTCTGTCTCTCTCTGCCTGTCTCTCATCCTCTCTCTCTCCCTGCCCTATGGCCTGCCTGTCTCCCTGTCCTGTCTGTCTCTCTATCCTCTATCTCTCTGCCCCTATGGCCTGTCTGTCTCTCTCTGTCCTGTCTCTCTATCCTCTCTCTCTCCCTGCCCCTATGTCCTGTCTCTCCTGTCCCGTCTCTCTATCCTCTCTCTCTCTCCCTGCCCCTATGTCCTGTCTGTCTCTCTATCCTCTCTCTCTCCCTGCCTCTATGGCCAGTCTGTCTTCCCTGTCTGTCTCTCTCGGTCTGTTCTCTATCCTCTCTCTCTCCTGCTCTATGTCCTGTCTCGTCTCTCTATCTCCTCTCTCCCTGCCCCTATGTCTGTCTTCTCCTGTCCGTCTCTCTATCCTCTATCTCTCTCCCTGTCTCTCTGTCTCTCCCTGTCCCGTCTCTCTATCCTCTCTCTCTCTCCCTGTCCTGTCTGTCTCTCCCTGTCCGTCTCTCTATCCTCTCTCTCTCCCTGTCCAGGTCTGTCTCTCCTGTCCCGTCTCTCTGTCTCTCTCTTCCTGCCCCTATGTTTCTGTCTCTCCCTGTCCGTCTCTCTATCCTCTCTCTTCCTGTCTGTCTGTCTTCTCCCTGTCCCGTCTCTCATCCTCTCTTCTCTCCCTGCCTCTATGGCCTGTCTGTCTCTCCTGTCTGTCTGTCTCCCTGTTCCCGTCTCTCTATCCTCTCTCTCTCCTGCCCCTATGTTCTGTCTCTCCCTGTCCCGTCTCTCTATCCTCTCTCTCTCCCTGTCCTGTCTGTCTCTCTCTGCCCCTGTCTCTCTATCCTCTCTCTCTCCCTGCCTCTTATGGCCAGCTGTCTCTCCCTGTCTGTCTCTCTCGGTCCTGTCTCTCTATCCTCTCTCTCTCTCCCTGCCCCTATGTCCTGTCTGTCTCTCCCTGTCTGTCTCTCCCTGTCCCGTCTCTCTATCCTCTATCTCTCCCTGCCTCTATGGCCTGTCTGTCTCTCCCTGTCTGTCTCTCCCTGTCTGTCTCTCTCTGCCCTGTCTCTCTATCCTCTCTCTCTCTCCCTGCCTCTATGGCCTGCCTGTCTCTCCCTGTCCTGTCTGTCTCTCTCGGTCCTGTCTCTCTATCCTCTCTCTCTCTCTCTCCCTGCCTCTATGGCCTGCCTGTCTCTCCCTGTCCTGTCTGTCTCTCCCTGTCCTGTCTGTCTCTCCTTGTCCTGTCTCTCTATCCTCTCTCTCTCCCTGCCTCTATGTCATGTCTGTCTCTCCCTGCCCTGTCTGTCTCTCTCTGACCTGTCTCTATCCTGTCTGTCTCTCCCTGCCCCTATGGCCTGTCTGTCTCTCCCTGTCTGTCTCTCCCTGTCCTGTCTGTCTCTCCCTGTCCTGTCTCTCTATCCTCTCGCTCTCCCTGCCCCTATGGCCTGTCTGTCTCTCCCTGTCCCGTCTCTCTATCCTCTCTCTCTCCCTGCCTCTATGTCATGTCTGTCTCTCCCTGCCCTGTCTGTCTCTCCCTGTCTGTCTCTCCCTGTCCTGTCTGTCTCTCCCTGTCCTGTCTCTCTATCCTCTCTCTCTCCCTGCCCTTATGTCCTGTCTGTCTCTCCCTGTCCTGTCTCTCTATCCTCTCTCTCTCCCTGCCCTTATGTCCTGTCTGTCTCTCCCTGTCCTGTCTGTCTCTCTATGCCCTGTCTCTCTATCCTCTCTCTCTCCCTGCCTCTCTGGCCTGTCTGTCTCTCCCTGTCTGTCTCTCTCTGCCCTGTCTCTCTATCCTCTCTCTCTCTCCCTGCCTGTCTCTCCCTGTCCTGTCTGTCTCTCTCTGCCCTGTCTCTCTATCCTCTCTCTCTCCCTGCCTGTCTCTCCCTGTCCTGTCTGTCTCTCTCTGCCCTGTCTCTCTATCCTCTCTCTCTCCCTGCCTCTATGTCCTGTCTGTCTCTCCCTGTCCTGTCTGTCTCTCTCTGCCCTGTCTCTCTATCCTCTCTCTCTCCCTGCCTCTATGGCCTGTCTGTCTCTCTCTATCCTCTCTCTCTCTCCCTGCCCCTATGTCCTGTCTCTCCCTGTCCTGTCTGTCTATCCTCTCTCTCTCCCTGTCCCTATGGCCTGTCTGTCTCTCCCTGTCCTGCCTGTCTCTCCCTGTCCTGTCTGTCTCTCCCTGTCCTGTCTCTCTATCCCTGTCCCTATGGCCTGTCTGTCTCTCCCTGTCCTGTCTGTCTCTCTCGGTCCTGTCTGTCTCTCCCTGTCCCTATGGCCTGTCTGTCTCTCCCTGTCCTGTCTGTCTCTCCCTGTCCTGTCTGTCTCTCCTTGTCCTGTCTGTCTCTCCCTGTCCTGTCTGTCTCTCCCTGTCCCGTCTCTCTATCCTCTCTCTCTCCCTGCCCCTATGGCCTGTCTGTCTCTCCCTGTCCTGTCTGTCTCTCCTTGTCCTGTCTGTCTCTCCCTGTCCTGTCTGTCTCTCCCTGTCCTGTCTCTCTCTATCCTCTCTCTCTCCCTGCCCCTATGGCCTGTCTGTCTCTCCCTGTCCTATCTGTCTCTCCCTGTCCTGTCTGTCTCTCTTGTCCCATCTCTCTATCCCCTCGCTCTCCCTGCCCCTATGTCCTGTCTGTCTCTCCCTGTCCTGTCTGTCTCTCCCTGTCCTGTCTGTCTCTCCCTGTCCTGTCTGTCTCTCCCTGTCCTGTCTGTCTCTCCCTGTCCTGTCTGTCTCTCCCTGTCCTGTCTGTCTCTCCCTGTCCTGTCTGTCTCTCCTTGTCCTGTCTGTCTCTCCTTGTCCTGTCTGTCTATCCTCTCTCTCTCCCTGCCCCTATGTCCTGTCTGTCTCTCCCTGTCCTGTCTGTCTCTCCCTGTCCTGTCTGTCTCTCCCTGTCCTGTCTGTCTCTCCCTGTCCTGTCTGTCTCTCCCTGTCCTGTCTGTCTCTCCCTGTCCTGTCTGTCTCTCCCGGTCCTGTCTGTCTCTCCCGGTCCTGTCTTTCTCTCCCTGTCCTGTCTTTCTCTCCCTGGCCTATCTGTCTCTCCCTGGCCTGTCTCTCTATCCTCTCTGTCTCCCTGCCTCTATGGCCTGTCTGTCTCTCCCTGTCCTGTCTGTCTCTCCCTGTCCTGTCTGTCTCTCCCTGTCCTGTCTCTCTATCCTCTCTCTCTCCCTGCCTCTATGGCATGTCTGTCTCTCCCTGTCCTGTCTGTTTCTCATTGTCCTGTCTCTCTATCCTCTCTCTCTCTCCCTGTCTCTCTATCCTCTCTCTCTCCCTGTCCTGTCTGTCTCTCCCTGTGCTGTCTGTCTCTCCCTGTCCTGTCTGTCTCTCCCGGTCCTGTCTGTCTCTCCCTGTCCTGTCTGTCTCTCCCTGTCCTGTCTGTCTCTCCCGGTCCTGTCTGTCTCTCCCTGTCCTGTCTGTCTCTCCCTGTCCTGTCTGTCTCTCCTTGTCCTGTCTCTCTATCCTCTCTCTCTCCCTGCCTCTATGGCCTGTCTGTCTCTCCCTGTCCTGTCTGTCTCTCCCTGTCCTGTCTGTCTCTCCTTGTCCTGTCTCTCCTTGTCCTGTCTCTCTATCCTCTCTGTCTCCCTGTCCCTATGTCCTGTCTCTCTCTCCCTGTCCTGTCTGTCTCTCCCTGTCCTGTCTGTCTCTCCCTGGCCTGTCTGTCTCTCCCTGGCCTGTCTGTCTCTCCCTGTCCTGTCTGTCTCTCCCTGTCACAATTGATAACTAATCAGCGATCCAAATAACGCCATTAATCATCTATTGATATAAATAATTGGAACATTAATTACTTTTTTTACCTGCCGAGAACTTGGACAGACACGGATCAGCTTCCGGTCGCCATCTTGAAAACTGACAGGAAAAGAATGATCCGGAACGCATATTCCAAAACTACAAATCCCAGCATGCTCTACAGGAAGTACAGCAGTCAATCAACACAAGAGAGGGCGGGACCCTGGGGATAATCCGGGCCCCATGGTGACGCTCTGTGTATGTGTGTGCCTCTATCTACAGAAAAACTCGGACTGCAGGGCTAATAATGTGCGACTCTGCCTAGTAACAAAGGTGTCATCTGTAATGCGATTATATCATTGGTCATATATGGGAGAGAGAGTTATATAGATACAGATAGATACAGATAGATATATATGGGAGAGAGAGAGAGTTATATAGATACAGATAGATATATATGGGAGAGAGGAGATTATATAGTACAGATAGATACATTAGTATATATGGAGATGGAGAGAGTTATATAGATAAAGATAGATACAGATAGATATATATGGAGAGAGGAGAGAGAGTTATATAGATAAAGATAGATACAGATATATATATGAGAGATGAGAAGTTATATAGATACAGATAGATTACAGATTAGATATATATGGAGAGAGAGAGTTATATAGATACAGATAGATACAGATAGATATATATGGAGAGAAAGAGTTATATAGATAAAGATAGATACAGATAGATATATATGGGAGAGAGAGAGTTATAGAGAAAGATAGATACAGATAGATATATATGGAGAGAGAGAGAGTTATATAGATAAAGATAGATACAGATAGATATATATGGAGAGAGAGAGTTATATAGATAAGATAGATACAGATAGATATATATGGAGAGAGAGAGTTATATAGATACAGATAGATACAGATAGATATATATGGAGAGAGAGAGAGTTATATAGATACAGATAGATACAGATAGATATATATGGTAGAGAGAGAGAGTTATATAGATAAAGATAGATACAGATAGATATATATGGAGAGAGAGGAGTTATATAGATAAAGATAGATACAGATAGATATTATATGGAGAGAGAGAGTTATATGATAAAGATAGATACAGATAGATATATATGGGAGAGAGAGAGTTATATAGATACAGATAGATACAGATAGATTATATGGGAGAGAGAGAGTTATATAGATACAGATAGATACAGATAGATTATATATGGAGAGAGAGAGAGTTATATAGATAAAGATAGATACAGATAGATATATATGGGAGAGAGAGAGTTATATAGATAAAGATAGATACAGATAGATATTATGGAGAGAGGAGTTATATAGATACAGATAGATACGATAGATATTATATGGGAGAGAGAGAGTTATATAGATACAGATAGATACAGATAGATATATATGGGGGGGGGGAGTTATATAGATAAAGATAGATACAGATAGTAAATATGGGAGAGAGAGAGTTATATAGATACAGATAGATACAGATAGATATATATGGGAGAGAGAGAGGTTATATAGATAAAGATAGATACAGATAGATATATATGGGAGAGAGAGAGTTTTTATATAGATACAGATAGTACAGATAGATATATATGGGAGAGAGAGTTATATAGATACAGATAGATACAGATAGATATATATGGAGAGAGAGAGTTATATAGATACAGATAGATACAGATAGATATATATGGGAGAGAGAGAGTTATATAGATACAGATAGATACAGATAGATATATATGGGAGAGAGAGAGTTATATAGATACAGATAGATACAGATAGATATATATGGGAGAGAGAGAGAGTTATATAGATACAGATAGATACAGATAGATATATATGGAGAGAGAGTTATATAGATACAGATAGATACAGATAGATATATATGAGATGAGAGGAGAGTTATATAGATACAGATAGATACAGATAGATATATATGAGAGAGAGAGAGTTATATAGATACAGATAGATACTGATAGATATATATGGAGAGAGAGAGTTATATAGATACAGATAGATACAGATAGATATATATGGGAGAGAGAGAGTTATATAGATACAGATAGATACAGATAGATATATTATGGAGAGAGAGTTATATAGATACAGATAGATACAGATAGTATATATGGAGAGAGAGAGAGTTATTAGATAAAGATAGATACAGATAGATTATTTGGAGAGAGAGAGTTATATAGATACAGATAGATACAGATAGATATATATGGAGAGAGAGAGTTATATAGATAAGATAGATAAGATAGATATATATGGAGAGAGAGAGTTATATAGATACAGATAGATACAGATAGATATTATGGGAGAGAGAGTTATATAGATACAGATAGATACAGATAGATATATATGGGGGAGAGAGAGAGTTATATAGATACAGATAGATACAGATAGATATATATGGAGAGAGAGAGTTATATAGATACAGATAGATACAGATAGATATATATGGAGAGAGAGAGAGAGTTATATAGATACAGATAGATACAGATAGATATATATGGAGAGAGAGAGTTATATAGATACAGATAGATACAGATAGTTATATATGGGAGAGAGAGAGTTATATAGATACAGATAGATACAGATAGATATATATGGAGAGAGAGAGTTATATAGATACAGATAGATACAGATAGATATATATGGGGAGAGAGAGAGAGTTATATAGATACAGATAGATACAGATATATATATATGGGAGAGAGAGAGAGTTATATAGATACAGATAGATACAGAGATTATATGAGACAAGTATAGATACAAATACCAAAAATTATGGGAGAGAGAGTTATATAGATACAGATAGATACAGTATAGATATATATGGGAGAGAGAGAGTTATATAGATACAGATAGATACAGATAGATATTATATGGAGAGAGAGAGGTTATATAGATACAGATAGATACAGATAGATATATATGGGAGAGAGAGAGTTATATAGATAAAGATAGATCACAGATAGATATATATGGGATGAGCGAGACGAGTTATATAGATACAGATAGATACAGATATATATATATGGAGCAGAGAGATGAGTTATATAGATACAGATAGATACAGATAGATATATACTGGGAGAGAGATGAGTTATATAGATATACAGATAGCTACAGATAGATATATAATGGAGAGAGAAGACGAGTATATAGATAAATATAGATACAGATACGATAATAATGGAGAGAGAGAGAGTTATATAGTACAGAAAGATAGATACAGATAGATATATCATGGAGAGAAAGAGATTTATATAGATAACGATAGAGTACAGATAGACTTATATATGGAGAGAGAGAGTTATATAGATACAGATAGATACAGATAGATATATATGGGAGAGAGAGAGTTATATAGATACAAGAAGTACAGATAGATATATATGGAGAGAGAGAGAGTTATATAGATACAGATAGATACAGATAGATATATATGGGAGAGAGAGAGAGTTATATAGATACAGATAGATACAGATGATATATATGGGGGAGAGAGAGTTATATAGATAAAGATAGATACAGATAGATATATATGGGAGGAGGAGAGTTATATAGTACAGATAGATACAGATAGATATATATGGGAGAGAGAGAGAGTTATATAGATACAGATAGATACAGATAGATATATATGGGAGAGAGAGAGTTATATAGATACAGATAGATACAGATAGATATATATGGGAGAGAGAGAGTTTATATAGATACAGATAGATATATAGGGAGAGAGAGAGTGAGTTATATAGATAAAGATAGATACAGATAGATATATATGGAGAGAGAGAGTGAGTTATATAGATACAGATAGATACAGATAGATATATATGGGAGAGAGAGAGAGTTATATAGATACAGATAGATATATATGAGAGAGAGAGTTATATAGATACAGATAGATACAGATAGATATATATGGGAGAGAGAAGAGTTATATAGATAACAGATAGATACCAGATAGATATATAAGGGAGAGAGAGAGAGTTATATAGATACAGATAGATACAGATAGATATATATGGGAGAGAGAGAGAGTTATATAGATACAGATAGATACAGATAGATATATATGGGAGAGAGAGAGAGTTATATAGATAAAGATAGATACAGATAGATATATATGGAGAGAGAGAGTTATATAGATACAGATAGATACAGATAGATATATATGAGAGAGAGAGAGTTATATAGATAAGATAGATACAGATAGATATATATGGGAGAGAGAGAGTTATATAGATTAAAGATAGATACAGATAGATATATATGGAGGAGAGGAGAGTTATATAGATACAGATAGATACATGATAGATATATATGGGAGAGAGAGAGTTATATAGATATCAGATAGATACAGATAGATATATATGGGAGAGAGAGAGTTATATAGATACAGATAGCTACAGATAGATATAAATGGGAGAGAGAGTTATATAGATACAGATAGATACAGATAGATATATATGGGAGAGAGAGGGTTATATAGATACAGATAGATACAGATAGATATATATGGGGAGAGAGAGTTATATAGATATAGATAGATACAGATAGATATATATGGGAGAGAGAGAGTTATATAGATACAGATAGATTCAGATAGATATATATGGGAGAGAGAGAGAGTTATATAGATACAGATAGATACAGATAGATATATATGGAGAGAGAGAGAGTTATATAGATACAGATAGATACAGATAGATATATATGGGGAGAGAGAGTTATATAGATATAGATAGATACAGATAGATATATATGGGGAGAGAGAGTTATATAGATAAAGATAGATACAGATAGATATATATGGGAGAGAGAGAGAGTTATATAGATACAGATAGATACAGATAGATATATATGAGAGAGAGAGAGAGAGTTATATAGATACAGATAGATACAGATAGATATATATGGGAGAGAGAGAGTTATATAGATACAGATAGATACAGATAGATATATATGTGAGAGAGAGAGAGTTATATAGATACAGATAGATACAGATAGATATATATGGGGAGAGAGAGTTATATAGATATAGATAGATACAGATAGATATATATGGGAGAGATAGAGTTATATAGATAAAGATAGATACAGATAGATATATATGGAGAGAGAGAGTTATATAGATAAAGATAGATACAGATATAATATATGGGAGAGAGAGAGAGTTATATAGATACAGATAGATACAGATAGATATATGGGAGAGAGAGAGAGTTATATAGATACAGATAGATACAGATAGATATATATGGGAGAGAGAGAGTTATATAGATACAGATAGATACAGATAGATATATATGGGAGAGAGAGTTATATAGATACAGATAGATACAGATAGATATATATGGGAGAGAGAGTTATATAGATACAGATAGATACAGATAGATATATATGGAGTGAGAGAGAGAGAGTTATATAGATACAGATAGATACAGATAGATATATATGAGAGAGAGAGAGTTATATAGATACAGATAGATACAGATAGATATATATGGAGAGAGAGAGTTATATAGATACAGATAGATACAGATAGATATATATGGGAGAGAGTTATATAGATACAGATAGATACAGATAGATATATATGGGAGAGAGAGAGTTATATAGATACAGATAGATACAGATAGATATATATGGGAGAGAGAGAGAGTTATATAGATAAAGATAGATACAGATAGATATATATGGAGAGAGAGAGAGTTATATAGATACAGATAGATACAGATAGATATATATGGGAGAGAGAGAGTTATATAGATAAAGATAGATACAGATAGATATATATGGGAGAGAGAGAGAGTTATATAGATACAGATAGATACAGATAGATATATATGGGAGAGAGAGAGAGTTATATAGATACAGATAGATACAGATAGATATATATGGGAGAGAGAGAGTTATATAGATAAAGATAGATACAGATAGATATATATGGGGGAGAGAGAGTTATATAGATACAGATAGATACAGATAGATATATATGGGAGAGAGAGTTATATAGATAAAGATAGATACAGATAGATATATATGGGAGAGAAAGTTATATAGATAAAGATAGATACAGATATATATATATGGAGAGAGAGAGTTATATAGATACAGATAGATACAGATAGATATATATGGGGGAGAGAGAGTTATATAGATACAGATAGATACAGATAGATATATATGGGAGAGAGAGCGTTATATAGATACAGATAGATACAGATAGATATATATGAGAGAGAGAGAGAGTTATATAGATAAAGATAGATACAGATAGATATATATGGGGAGAGAGAGAGAGTTATATAGATAAAGATAGATACAGATAGATATATATGGGAGAGAGAGAGAGTTATATAGATACAGATAGATACAGATAGATATATATGGGAGAGAGAGAGAGTTATATAGATAAAGATAGATACAGATAGATATATATGGGAGAGAGAGAGAGTTATATAGATAAAGATAGATACAGATAGATATATATGGGAGAGAGAGAGAGTTATATAGATACAGATAGATACAGATAGATATATATGGGAGAGAGAGAGAGTTATATAGATACAGATAGATACAGATAGATATATATGGGAGAGAGAGAGAGTTATATAGATAAAGATAGATACAGATAGATATATATGGGAGAGAGAGTTATATAGATACAGATAGATATATATGGAGAGAGAGAGAGTTATATAGATACAGATAGATACAGATAGATATATATGGGAGAGAAAGTTATATAGATAAAGATAGATACAGATATATATATATGGGAGAGAGAGTTATATAGATAAAGATAGATACAGATATATATATATGGAGAGAGAGAGTTATATAGATACAGATAGATACAGATAGATATATATGGGAGAGAGAGAGTTATATAGATACAGATAGATACAGATAGATATATATGGGAGAGAAAGAGTTATATAGATACAGATAGATACAGATAGATATATATGGGAGAGAGAGTTATATAGATACAGATAGATACAGATAGATATATATGGGAGAGAGAGTTATATAGATACAGATAGATACAGATAGATATATATGGGGAGAGAGAGAGTTATATAGATACAGATAGATACAGATAGATATATATGGGAGAGAGAGAGTTATATAGATACAGATAGATACAGATATATATATATGGAGAGAGAGAGTTATATAGATACAGATAGATACAGATAGATATATATGGAGAGAGAGAGTTATATAGATACAGATAGATACAGATAGATATATATGGGAGAGAGAGAGTTATATAGATACAGATAGATACAGATAGATATATATGGAGAGAGAGAGAGAGTTATATAGATAAAGATAGATACAGATAGATATATATGGGGAGAGAGAGAGTTATATAGATAAAGATAGATACAGATAGATATATATGGGAGAGAGAGAGTTATATAGATAAAGATAGATACAGATAGATATATATGGGAGAGAGAGAGTTATATAGATACAGATAGATACAGATAGATATATATGGGAGAGAGAGAGTTATATAGATAAAGATAGATACAGATAGATATATATGGAGAGAGAGAGTTATATAGATACAGATAGATACAGATAGATATATATGGGAGAGAGAGAGAGTTATATAGATACAGATAGATACAGATAGATATATATGGGAGAGAGAGAGTTATATAGATAAAGATAGATACAGATAGATATATATGGGAGAGAGAGTTATATAGATACAGATAGATACAGATAGATATATATGGGAGAGAGAGTTATATAGATACAGATAGATACAGATAGATATATATGGGAGAGAGAGTTATATAGATACAGATAGATACAGATAGATATATATGGGAGAGAGAGTTATATAGATAAAGATAGATACAGATAGATATATATGGAGAGAGAGAGTTATATAGATACAGATAGATACAGATAGATATATATGGGGAGAGAGAGTTATATAGATACAGATAGATACAGATAGATATATATAGGAGAGAGAGTTATATAGATACAGATAGATACAGATAGATATATATGGGAGAGAGAGAGAGTTATATAGATAAAGATAGATACAGATAGATATATATGGGAGAGAGAGAGTTATATAGATAAAGATAGATACAGATAGATATATATGGGAGAGAGAGAGTTATATAGATAAAGATAGATACAGATAGATATATATGGGAGAGAGAGAGTTATATAGATACAGATAGATACAGATAGATATATATGGGAGAGAGAGAGATATATAGATACAGACAGATACAGATAGATATATATGGAGAGAGAGAGAGAGTTATATAGATACAGATAGATACAGATAGATATATATGGAGAGAGAGAGTTACATAGATACAGATAGATACAGATAGATATATATGGAGAGAGAGAGTTATATAGATACAGATAGATACAGATAGATATATATGGAGAGAGAGAGTTATATAGATACAGATAGATACAGATAGATATATATGGGAGAGAGAGAGTTATATAGATACAGATAGATACAGATAGATATATTTGGGAGAGAGAGAGTTATATAGATACAGATAGATACAGATAGATATATATGGAGAGAGAGAGTTATATAGATAAAGATAGATACAGATAGATATATATGGGAGAGAGAGAGTTATATAGATACAGATAGATACAGATAGATATATATGGAGAGAGAGTTATATAGATACAGATAGATACAGATAGATATATATGGGAGAGAGAGAGTTATATAGATAAAGATAGATACAGATAGATATATATGGGAGAGAGAGAGAGTTATATAGATACAGATAGATACAGATAGATATATATGGGAGAGAGAGAGAGTTATATAGATACAGATAGATACAGATAGATATATATGAGAGAGAGAGTTATATAGATAAAGATAGATACAGATAGATATATATGGGAGAGAGATAGAGTTATATAGATACAGATAGATACAGATAGATATATATGGGAGAGAGAGTTATATAGATAAAGATAGATACAGATAGATATATATGGAGAGAGAGAGAGTTATATAGATACAGATAGATACAGATAGATATATATGGAGAGAGAGAGTTATATAGATACAGATAGATACAGATAGATATATATGGAGAGAGAGAGTTATATAGATACAGGTAGATACAGATAGATATATATGGGAGAGAGAGTTATATAGATACAGATAGATACAGATAGATATATATGGGAGAGAGAGTTATATAGATACAGATAGATACAGATAGATATATATGGGAGAGAGAGAGTTATATAGATACAGATAGATATAGATAGATATATATGGGAGAGAGAGAGAGTTATATAGATACAGATAGATACAGATAGATATATATGGAGAGAGAGAGTTATAGAGATACAGATAGATACAGATAGATATATATGGGAGAGAGAGAGTTATATAGATACAGATAGATACAGATAGATATATATGGAGAGAGAGAGAGAGTTATATAGATAAAGATAGATACAGATAGATATATATGGGAGAGAGAGAGTTATATAGATACAGATAGATACAGATAGATATATATGGGAGAGAGAGAGTTATATAGATAAAGATAGATACAGATAGATATATATGGGAGAGAGAGTTATATAGATACAGATAGATACAGATAGATATATATGGGGGAGAGAGAGTTATATAGATACAGATAGATACAGATAGATATATATGGGAGAGAGAGAGTTATATAGATACAGATAGATACAGATAGATATATATGGGAGAGAGAGAGTCATATAGATACAGATAGATACAGATAGATATATATGGGAGAGAGAGAGTTATATAGATAAAGATAGATACAGATAGATATATATGGAGAGAGAGAGAGTTATATAGATAAAGATAGATACAGATAGATATATATGGGAGAGAGAGAGTCATATAGATACAGATAGATACAGATAGATATATATGGGAGAGAGAGAGAGTTATATAGATACAGATAGATACAGATAGATATATATGGGAGAGAGAGAGTTATATCGATACAGATAGATACAGATAGATATATATGGGAGAGAGAGAGTTATATAGATAAAGATAGATACAGATAGATATATATGGGAGAGAGAGAGTCATATAGATACAGATAGATACAGATAGATATATATGGGAGAGAGAGAGTTATATAGATACAGATAGATACAGATAGATATATATGGGAGAGAGAGAGAGTTATATAGATAAAGATAGATACAGATAGATATATATGGGAGAGAGAGAGTTATATAGATACAGATAGATACAGATAGATATATATGGAGAGAGAGAGAGAGTTATATAGATAAAGATAGATACAGATAGATATATATGGGAGAGAGAGAGTTATATAGATACAGATATATACAGATAGATATATATGGGAGAGAGAGAGTTATATAGATAAAGATAGATACAGATAGATATATATGGGAGAGAGAGAGAGTTATATAGATACAGATAGATACCGTGTAGCGGAACCCATCACTGTTTTACCCTGTTTTATGATTATTATGGTTAAAATATGATCCTACAATATGTATGCTGGTTGATGCTCTGCAGAATATTAGCCAGACTTTTGCAGACCTAGGCTAATAGATAATCCTATTACAGAGATTCAAGAGATAAGAAAGTTGTAAAGGATCCTTGCATTTTCCAAAGTGTTTTAATTCTCTGATAAGAGCAAAGAGGTGTAATTGAATCAGTGTCTGATTGTATCAAAGTTGCCAGGGAGGTGTGACCCCCCTATTGTTCTCTTTGTGTGTATTGTGTGTAGCCAAATATGGGCATGTGTATTGCCTGTGGCCAAAGAGATGTATATATAGTTCTGCAATAACAAAATAAAGTCAGTATTCATTTGACTCCCAAATTGTGTGTCGTCCAATATGGGAGGTCGGGGATGGTGAACCTGTAGTGCCTCGTGGGTATTTTATCGTATACCAGCGGAGATTTTGGACTGCGTGTCTCAGCTCCGTTACATTTGTTGGCAAGTGGTGGAATTGTTCCCACGGTCAGAAGGACAGCTACAGGAGACACCATTCCGTGGAGTACAGATTGAGGGCAACGCTAGTATCCGTACAGCGCCCCTGGCTACAGCAGGATGGAACCGGCTAGTTTTCGGACAGCGTTCCATGATGAGGATGAGAAGGAGGCCGCAGACTACAGGGAAACAGACAGAATGGAACTCTGGTATGATGCCCTGCAAGATGCCCAATGGCGGCGAGGTGAGAGTCTCCCCAGTGATGAGCAGCGGCTACAGAAGCGTGTGGCGATGCGGATGTATCTATTGGGAGAGCAGCCCCTGGATGAGTGGGTGACAAGACTAAAGACCCTGGTATGGCGAGAGATCTGGCTAGACAATGCATACCAGGCCCTCTGGTGGTATACCGTTCGACTTACCCCCTGGACGGCTGAACACGACTTACCGGAGGGGGATGATTATGATGGCCCGGGTTTATTATGGGATGCCTTGGAGGACGATATTGATCTTGGCAGCACGGAGGGGTCTAGGTTTTGGGACATCTACGACTACCGGATGGGCATGTATGTCTGGGATGATGAAGGCGAGGTGAGCAAAGACATGACCCACCTGGTAACGAGAGAGTGGGAGCTGGAGCAGGACTACCAACACCTGCTCAGCCTTGTGCAGCCCCAACCTACTCGACAAGCAGAACCAGACTTCATTGACTGGTCCTGGGATGACCTCCAGATGGCAGGTAGAGATGGGACCGAGGTCTCTCTACCGGCCCTCCAGGGGGCAGAAGGTGTCGTCCTTCCCCCTCAGCGGCAGTGTGAACCCCAGGGGGCAGGAGGTGTCGTCCTTCCCCCCCAGCGGCAGTGTGTACCTCAGGGAGCAGAAGGTGTCGACCTTCCTCCACAGCGGCAGTGGGTACCCCAGGGAGCCGAAGGAGTCGTCCTTCCTCCCCAGCGGCAGTGTGTACCCCAGGGGGCAGAAGGTGTCATCCTTTCCCCCCAGCAGCAGTGTGTACCCCAGGGAGCAGAAGGTGTCGTCCTTCCCCCTCAGCGGCAGTGTGAACCCCAGGGGGCAGAAGGTGTCGTCCTTTCCCCCCAGCGGCAGTGTGAACCCCAGGGGGCAGAAGGTGTCGTCCTTCCCCCTCAGCGGCAGTGTGTACCCCAGGGAGCTGAAGGTGTCGTCCTTCCTTCCCAGCGGCAGTGTGTACCCCAGGGAGCAGAAGGGGCCGTCCTTCCTCCCCAGCGGCAGTGTGAACCCCAGGGGGCAGAAGGTGTCTGTAACGGAGCTGGAACACGCAGTCCAAAATCTCCGCTGGTATACGATAAAATACCCACGAGGCACTACAGTTTCACCATCCCCGACCTCCCATATTGGACGACACACAATTTGGGAGTCAAATGAATACTGACTTTATTTTGTTATTGCAGAAATATTTATACATCTCTTCCCACAGGCAATCCACATCCCCCATATTTGGCTGCACAATACCCATAAAGAGAACAATAGGTGGGTCACACCTCCCTGGCAACTTTGATACAATCAGACATTGATTCAATTACACCTCTTTGTTCTTATCAGAGAATTAAAACACTTTGGAAAATGCAAGGATCCTTTACAACTTTCTTATCTCTTGAATCTCTGTAATAGGATTATCTATTAGCCTAGGTCTGCAAAAGTCTGGCTAATATTCTGCAGAGCATCAACCAGCATACATATTGTAGGATCATATTTTAACCAAGAATAATCATAAAACAGGGTAAAACAGTGATGGGTTCCGCTACACACCTCCCCCCGTGACCATAAGCCGGCATACACGGTCTGATCCCAACGGATCGGCCTGGGGATGTCCGGACAAAAGTATTTGTTGGTCAATTCTCTAGTTTGACAACCCATCAGCATAACTGCAATTCACATTTCCCATATCCCCAGATAGCTGGGATCTGCGCGCACAAAACCACCGAATAGCGCTCAGATCCTCTTCACACAGTTCAATTGCCATGTAGCTAAAGTCTTTCCCATAGTCTTTCATTATATGAATGGGCTCCATGGCACAGTTATCTGGGGTATCATGGTTCACACAGGGCAAGTACAGAATGCCCCCCCTGTATGTAAAGGGCCAGAATGAGTGACTTACACTCTGGTATGGCCGAACACTGGTTCCAAAGGGCAATATGTACCAGGGCCATAGTCGCAGGGCAGGAGGCTGGCAAACAGTCCTCTCCAAGCCAAGGTGGCGAAGGGCACTTCGTCACACATCTCTCCTTTGGGGGGAAGTCTAACCAGGCACCTGGACATTTTGCTGTGGTGAGGGGGCAACACGCTGAGGGGACTTGAGGGGCAGAGGCCAGCGGCACTCTGCCCTGATGCCAGCTCTTCTGCTGGTATAACCTGCAGGACCTCCTGCTCTGTACAAGGGACATATTCCGGCTCAGTAGCCAGGGAAACGTGGGGGTCAGTGGGGGTTAACATTTCCTCTGTTAACCCTGGGGCCACATTAGAAGTTAGCTGGGGAGGGGAATTTGTACTTACCCCCCTCCTCCGGTTGTCCCAGTGACGGTAGTTGGGGATCTGGACAAGCTGTGGGCGCAGAGACCACGGTCCCATCTGCGCCGTCTGGGAGATTGGTGTCTCCCCTGGTTTGTGTAAACTGTCGCTGGGGGGGAAGGACGACACCTTCTGCCCCCTGTGTTTCACACTGCCGCTGGGGGGGAAGGACGACACCTTTGGCCCCCTGGGGTACCCACTGCCGCTGTGGAGGAAGGTCGACACCTTCTGCTCCCTGGGGTACACACTGCCGCTGGGGGGGAAGGACGACACCTTCTGCCCCCTGGGGTTCACACTGCCGCTGGGGATGAAGGACGACACCTTCTGCCCCCTGGGGTTCACACTGCCGCTGAGGGGGAAGGACGACACCTTCTGCCCCCTGGGGTTCACACTGCCGCTGGGGATGAAGGACGACACCTTCTGCCCCCTGGGGTTCACACTGCCGCTGAGGGGGAAGGACGACACCTTCTGCCCCCTGGGGTTCACACTGCCGCTGGGGAGGAAGGACGGCCCCTTCTGCTCCCTGGGGTACACACTGCCGCTTGGGGGGAAGGACGACACCTTCGGCCCCCTGGGGTACACACTGCCGCTGGGGAGGAAGGACGACACCTTCTGCACCCTGGGGTACACACTGCTGCTGGGGAGGAAGGACGACACCTTCAGCTCCCTGGGGTACACACTGCTGCTGGGAGAAACAAAAGCGGAGGTCAGCTCCCCCAAGTCGTTACCCAGGATGACATCAGCTGGTAAGTCCTGCATGAGGCCCACTTCCACATTCCCCGACCCCGCTCCCCAATCCAAATGTACTTTAGCAGTGGGAATTTTGTAAATCGCCCCCCCTGCCACCCGGACTGCCACATATTCTCCAGTGAGCTGGTGCTTGGGGACTAGGTGATTGCGAACCAGGGTTATGGTGGCCCCAGAATCGCGCAGACCCTGAAGGCGTTTTCCCTCTACGTGTACCCCTTGGCGGTGTCCCTGTCGGTTGTCTGGAGCTGCTTGTACTGGGTTAACCTCGTGGAGGGTGCCCAAAGATTCTTCATTAGACTGGGTCCCGAAGAAAGGTTGTCGAGGCTCACTCTGGTAGCAGTGTACTGCTGCCCGGTTTGCAGGGAAATTGGTTGGAGTATTCCACGTGGAGCGGTTTCTGTTTCTGGGACAGTCTCTTTGCATGTGGCCCTGCTGGTTACACGTGTGGCACCTGATGAAAGATCATTGTTGTACCGTGGAGGGGTTTGGTAGTTCCCACCACCCGGACGCAGTGCTGGGGTGGGGTTAATGGTGGGCGGTCGGTTAGCAGCTCCCAAGATGGACCGTGCCTGTGCCTGCTGTGCCCTCCTGGCATCTTGGTACTCATCTGCCCACCTGGCCGCTTCAGTTAAGATGCGCGGTTTCCGATCTCTCAGCCAGTTTTGTAAATCCGGGGTTAACCCCTGGAAGAATTGCTCCAGTAGCAGTAATTGTAGCATGTCCTCCACTGTGGTTGCTTGTGCGGCTTGTACCCAACCTTTGCCCGCCCTAGTTAAGCGGTGCGCCCACTCCATGTGAGTATCTTTCTCTGTCTTTCGGCTTTCTCGGAACCGCTGCCGGTATGCCTCCGGGGTAATTGCGTACCTGTCCAGGATCGCCTGCTTTACTTTCTGGTAGTCTCTGCTATCCTCGTCTGGCATGGTGCGGTAGGCTTCTGCTGCCCGGCCCGCTAGCTTACTCACCAACAGGGTTACCTGGTCGGCGGCGTTGATCTCATGTAATTGGCATAATCTCTCAAAGTCATGCAAGTAGCCATCAATGTCTTCGGTCTCCACATAGTTTTTAAAAGCATGGTACGGGAGTTTAGGCTTCCCCGGTACTATGTGTGGTGTGATTAGGGACCCCTCTCTGGACCTCCAGTCTGCCCGCTGCTTTCCCATTATGTATTCGTGGACATCGGACATAATCCTTTCCAAGGTTTCTGTGGGAGGCGTACCTGGGAAATGGGCCAGTCTGCATTGGAGTTCTCTTCCAAACTCATTCTGTGTGCTGTCCGTAAGAGGTGCTGCAGCAGCTGCCCGGTCTCCCTCCATGAGTTCAACAATAAGGGTAGCTTTGGTTTTATTGCTGGCAATAATTCCCCTTGCTTCCAATAGCTCTTTTAGCGTGGCCCGTTTCAACATTCGGGTCTATTCACATACCCTTTCCTTTCGGTTCCATACGAAATAGCAAATTTCCCAAATGGCTGTAACTGCCGAACAACGGTCTGCTGTGAGGTTTGAATCCCACCACTGCCACCAAATGTAACGGAGCTGGAACACGCAGTCCAAAATCTCCGCTGGTATACGATAAAATACCCACGAGGCACTACAGTTTCACCATCCCCGACCTCCCATATTGGACGACACACAATTTGGGAGTCAAATGAATACTGACTTTATTTTGTTATTGCAGAAATATTTATACATCTCTTCCCACAGGCAATCCACATCCCCCATATTTGGCTGCACAATACCCATAAAGAGAACAATAGGTGGGTCACACCTCCCTGGCAACTTTGATACAATCAGACATTGATTCAATTACACCTCTTTGTTCTTATCAGAGAATTAAAACACTTTGGAAAATGCAAGGATCCTTTACAACTTTCTTATCTCTTGAATCTCTGTAATAGGATTATCTATTAGCCTAGGTCTGCAAAAGTCTGGCTAATATTCTGCAGAGCATCAACCAGCATACATATTGTAGGATCATATTTTAACCAAGAATAATCATAAAACAGGGTAAAACAGTGATGGGTTCCGCTACAGTGTCGTCCTTCCCCCTCAGCGGCAGTGTGTACCCCAGGGAGCTGAAGGTGTCGTCCTTCCTTCCCAGCGGCAGTGTGTACCCCAGGGAGCTGAAGGTGTCGGCCTTCCCCCCCAGCGTCAGTGTGTACCCCAGGGAGCAGAAGGGGCCGTCCTTCCTCCCCAGCGGCAGTGTGAACCCCAGGGGGCAGAAGGTGTCGTCCTTTCCCCCCAGCGGCAGTGTGAACCCCAGGGGGCAGAAGGTGTCGTCCTTCCCCCCCAGCGGCAGTGTGTACCCCAGGGAGCAGAAGGTGTCGACCTTCCTCCACAGCGGCAGTGGGTACCCCAGGGGGCCAAAGGTGTCGTCCTTCCCCCCCAGCGGCAGTGGGAAACACAGGGGGCAGAAGGTGTCATCCTTCCCCCCCAGCAACAGTTTACCCTAACCAGGGGAGACACCAATCTCCCAGACGGCGCAGATGGGACCGTGGTCTCTGCGCCCACAGCTTGTCCAGATCCCCAACTACCGTCACTGGGACAACCGGAGGAGGGGGTAAGTACAAATTCCCCTCCCCAGCTAACTTCTAATGTGGCCCCAGGGTTAACAGAGGAAATGTTAACCCCCACTGACCCCCACGTTTCCCTGGCTACTGAGCCGAAATATGTCCCAAGTACCCCAGCAGAAGAGCTGACAGCGGGGCCGAGTGCAGTCGGCCTCTGCCCTCCCTTTGTCCCTTGTACAGAGCAGGAGGTCCTGCAGGTTATACCAGCAGAAGAGCTGGCATCAGGGCAGAGTGCCGCTGGCCTCTGCCCCTCAAGTCCCCTCAGCGTGTTGCCCCCTCACCACAGCAAAATATCCAGGTACCTGGTTAGACTTCCCCCCAAAGGAGAGATGTGTGACGAAGTGCCCTGCGCCACTTTGGCTTGGAGAGGACTGTTTGCAAGCCTCCTGCCCTGCGACTATGGCCCTGGTACATATTGCCCTTTGGAACCAGTGTTCGGCCATACCAGAGTGTAAGTCACTCATTCTGGCCCTTTACATACAGGGGGGTCATTCTGTACTTGCCCTGTGTGAACCATGATACCCCAGATAACTGTGCCATGAAGCCCATTCATATAATGAAAGACTATGGGAAAGACTTTAGCTACATGGCAATTGAACTGTGTGAAGAGGATCTGAGCGCTATTCGGTGGTTTTGTGCGCTCAGATCCCAGCTATCTGGGGATATGGGAAATGTGAGTAAATGTGAATTGCAGTAATGCTGATGGGTTGTCAAACTAGAGAATTGACCAACAAATACTTTTGTCCGGACATCCCCAGGCCGATCCGTTGGGATCAGACCGTGTATGCCGGCTTATGGTCACGGGGGAGGTGTGTAGCGGAACCCATCACTGTTTTACCCTGTTTTATGATTATTATGGTTAAAAATATGATCCTACAATATGTATGCTGGTTGATGCTCTGCAGAATATTAGCCAGACTTTTGCAGACCTAGGCTAATAGATAATCCTATTACAGAGATTCAAGAGATAAGAAAGTTGTAAAGGATCCTTGCATTTTCCAAAGTGTTTTAATTCTCTGATAAGAACAAAGAGGTGTAATTGAATCAGTGTCTGATTGTATCAAAGTTGCCAGGGAGGTGTGACCCCCCTATTGTTCTCTTTGTGTGTATTGTGTGTAGCCAAATATGGGCATGTGTATTGCCTGTGGCCAAAGAGATGTATATATAGTTCTGCAATAACAAAATAAAGTCAGTATTCATTTGACTCCCAAATTGTGTGTCGTCCAATATGGGAGGTCGGGGATGGTGAACCTGTAGTGCCTCGTGGGTATTTTATCGTATACCAGCGGAGATTTTGGACTGCGTGTCTCAGCTCCGTTACATACCGATAGATATATATGGGAGAGGGAGAGAGTTATATAGATACAGATAGATACCGATAGATATATATGGGAGAGAGAGAGTTATATAGATACAGATAGATACAGATAGATATATATGGAGAGAGAGAGAGAGTTATATAGATAAAGATAGATACAGATAGATATATATGGGAGAGAGAGAGTTATATAGATACAGATAGATACAGATAGATATATATGGGAGAGAGAGAGTTATATAGATAAAGATAGATACAGATAGATATATATGGGAGAGAGAGTTATATAGATACAGATAGATACAGATAGATATATATGGGAGAGAGAGAGTTATATAGATACAGATAGATACAGATAGATATATATGGGAGAGAGAGAGTTATATAGATACAGATAGATCCAGATAGATATATATGGGAGAGAGAGAGAGTTATATAGATACAGATAGATACAGATAGATATATATGGGAGAGAGAGAGAGTTATATAGATAAAGATAGATACAGATAGATATATATGGGAGAGAGAGAGTTATATAGATACAGATAGATACAGATAGATATATATGGGAGAGAGAGAGAGTTATATAGATACAGATAGATACAGATAGATATATATGGGAGAGAGAGTTATATAGATACAGATAGATACAGATAGATATATATGGGAGAGAGAGAGTTATATAGATAAAGATAGATACAGATAGATATATATGGGAGAGAGAGAGAGTTATATAGATACAGATTGTAGCGGAACCCATCACTGTTTTACCCTGTTTTATGATTATTCTTGGTTAAAATATGATCCTACAATATGTATGCTGGTTGATGCTCTGCAGAATATTAGCCAGACTTTTGCAGACCTAGGCTAATAGATAATCCTATTACAGAGATTCAAGAGATAAGAAAGTTGTAAAGGATCCTGGCATTTTCCAAAGTGTTTTAATTCTCTGATAAGAACAAAGAGGTGTAATTGAATCAGTGTCTGATTGTATCAAAGTTGCCAGGGAGGTGTGACCCCCCTATTGTTCTCTTTGTGTGTATTGTGTGTAGCCAAATATGGGCATGTGTATTGCCTGAGGCCAAAGAGATGTATATATAGTTCTGCAATAACAAAATAAAGTCAGTATAAATTTGACTCCCAAATTGTGTGTCGTCCAATATGGGAGGTCGGGGATGGTGAAACTGTAGTGCCTCGTGGGTATTTTATCGTATACCAGCGGAGATTTTGGACTGCGTGTCCCAGCTCCGTTACATTTGTTGGCAAGTGGTGGAATTGTTCCCACGGTCAGAAGGACAGCTACAGGAGACACCATTCCGTGGAGTACAGATTGAGGGCAACGCTAGTATCCGTACAGCGCCCCTGGCTACAGCAGGATGGAACCGGCTAGTTTTCGGACAGCGTTCCATGATGAGGATGAGAAGGAGGCCGCAGACTACAGGGAAACAGACAGAAAGGAACTCTGGTATGATGCCCTGCAAGATGCCCAATGGCGGCGAGGTGAGAGTCTCCCCAGTGATGAGCAGCGGCTACAGAAGCGTGTGGCGATGCGGATGTATCTATTGGGAGAGCAGCCCCTGGATGAGTGGGTGACAAGACTAGAGACCCTGGTATGGCGAGAGATCTGGCTAGACAACGCATACCAGGCCCTCTGGTGGTATACCGTTCAACTTACCCCCTGGACGGCTGAACACGACTTACCGGAGGGGGATGATTATGATGGCCCGGGTTTATTATGGGATGCCTTGGAGGACGATATTGATCTTGACAGCACGGAGGGGTCTAGGTTTTGGGACATCTACGACTACCGGATGGGCATGTATGTCTGGGATGATGAAGGCGAGGTGAGCAAAGACATGACCCACCTGGTAACGAGAGAGTGGGAGCTGGAGCAGGACTGCCAACACCTGCTCAGCCTTGTGCAGCCCCAACCTACTCGACAAGCAGAACCAGACTTCATTGACTGGTCCTGGGATGACCTCCAGATGGCAGGTAGAGATGGGACCGAGGTCTCTCTACCGGCCCTCCAGGGGGCAGAAGGTGTCGTCCTTCCCCCTCAGCGGCAGTGTGAACCCCAGGGGGCAGGAGGTGTCGTCCTTCCCCCCCAGCGGCAGTGTGTACCTCAGGGAGCAGAAGGTGTCGACCTTCCTCCACAGCGGCAGTGGGTACCCCAGGGAGCCGAAGGTGTCGTCCTTCCTCCCCAGCGGCAGTGTGTACCCCAGGGGGCCGAAGGTGTCATCCTTTCCCCCCAGCAGCAGTGTGAACCCCAGGGGGCAGAAGGTGTCGTCCTTTCCCCCCAGCGGCAGTGTGAACCCCAGGGGGCAGAAGGTGTCGTCCTTCCCCCTCAGCGGCAGTGTGTACCCCAGGGAGCTGAAGGTGTCGTCCTTCCTTCCCAGCGGCAGTGTGTACCCCAGGGAGCAGAAGGGGCCGTCCTTCCTCCCCAGCGGCAGTGTGAACCCCAGGGGGCAGAAGGTGTCTGTAACGGAGCTGGAACACGCAGTCCAAAATCTCCGCTGGTATACGATAAAATACCCACGAGGCACTACAGTTTCATCATCCCCGACCTCCCATATTGGACGACACACAATTTGGGAGTCAAATGAATACTGACTTTATTTTGTTATTGCAGAAATATTTATACATCTCTTCCCACAGGCAATCCACATCCCCCATATTTGGCTGCACAATACCCATAAAGAGAACAATAGGTGGGTCACACCTCCCTGGCAACTTTGATACAATCAGACATTGATTCAATTACACCTCTTTGTTCTTATCAGAGAATTAAAACACTTTGGAAAATGCAAGGATCCTTTACAACTTTCTTATCTCTTGAATCTCTGTAATAGGATTATCTATTAGCCTAGGTCTGCAAAAGTCTGGCTAATATTCTGCAGAGCATCAACCAGCATACATATTGTAGGATCATATTTTAACCAAGAATAATCATAAAACAGGGTAAAACAGTGATGGGTTCCGCTACACACCTCCCCCGTGACCATAAGCCGGCATACACGGTCTGATCCCAACGGATCGGCCTGGGGATGTCCGGACAAAAGTATTTGTTGGTCAATTCTCTAGTTTGACAACCCATCAGCATTACTGCAATTCACATTTCCCATATCCCCAGATAGCTGGGATCTGCGCGCACAAAACCACCGAATAGCGCTCAGATCCTCTTCACACAGTTCAATTGCCATGTAGCTAAAGTCTTTCCCATAGTCTTTCATTATATGAATGGGCTCCATGGCACAGTTATCTGGGGTATCATGGTTCACACAGGGCAAGTACAGAATGCCCCCCCTGTATGTAAAGGGCCAGAATGAGTGACTTACTCGTATGGCCGAACACTGGTTCCAAAGGGCAATATGTACCAGGGCCATAGTCGCAGGGCAGGAGGCTGGCAAACAGTCCTCTCCAAGCCAAGGTGGCGAAGGGCACTTCGTCACACATCTCTCCTTTGGGGGGAAGTCTAACCAGGCACCTGGACATTTTGCTGTGGTGAGGGGGCAACACGCTGAGGGGACTTGAGGGGCAGAGGCCAGCGGCACTCTGCCCTGATGCCAGCTCTTCTGCTGGTATAACCTGCAGGACCTCCTGCTCTGTACAAGGGACATATTCCGGCTCAGTAGCCAGGGAAACGTGGGGGTCAGTGGGGGTTAACATTTCCTCTGTTAACCCTGGGGCCACATTAGAAGTTAGCTGGGGAGGGGAATTTGTACTTACCCCCTCCTCCGGTTGTCCCAGTGACGGTAGTTGGGGATCTGGACAAGCTGTGGGCGCAGAGACCACGGTCCCATCTGCGCCGTCTGGGAGATTGGTGTCTCCCCTGGTTTGTGTAAACTGTCGCTGGGGGGGAAGGACGACACCTTCTGCCCCCTGTGTTTCACACTGCCGCTGGGGGGGAAGGACGACACCTTTGGCCCCCTGGGGTACCCACTGCCGCTGTGGAGGAAGGTCGACACCTTCTGCTCCCTGGGGTACACACTGCCGCTGGGGGGGAAGGACGACACCTTCTGCCCCCTGGGGTTCACACTGCCGCTGGGGATGAAGGACGACACCTTCTGCCCCCTGGGGTTCACACTGCCGCTGAGGGGGAAGGACGACACCTTCTGCCCCCTGGGGTTCACACTGCCGCTGGGGATGAAGGACGACACCTTCTGCCCCCTGGGGTTCACACTGCCGCTGAGGGGGAAGGACGACACCTTCTGCCCCCTGGGGTTCACACTGCCGCTGGGGAGGAAGGACGGCCCCTTCTGCTCCCTGGGGTACACACTGCCGCTTGGGGGGAAGGACGACACCTTCGGCCCCCTGGGGTACACACTGCCGCTGGGGAGGAAGGACGACACCTTCGGCCCCCTGGGGTACACACTGCTGCTGGGGAGGAAGGACGACACCTTCAGCTCCCTGGGGTACACACTGCTGCTGGGAGAAACAAAAGCGGAGGTCAGCTCCCCCAAGTCGTTACCCAGGATGACATCAGCTGGTAAGTCCTGCATGAGGCCCACTTCCACATTCCCCGACCCCGCTCCCCAATCCAAATGTACTTTAGCAGTGGGAATTTTGTAAATCGCCCCCCCTGCCACCCGGACTGCCACATATTCTCCAGTGAGCTGGTGCTTGGGGACTAGGTGATTGCGAACCAGGGTTATGGTGGCCCCAGAATCGCGCAGACCCTGAAGGCGTTTTCCCTCTACGTGTACCCCTTGGCGGTGTCCCTGTCGGTTGTCTGGAGCTGCTTGTACTGGGTTAACCTCGTGGAGGGTGCCCAAAGATTCTTCATTAGACTGGGTCCCGAAGAAAGGTTGTCGAGGCTCACTCTGGTAGCAGTGTACTGCTGCCCGGTTTGCAGGGAAATTGGTTGGAGTATTCCACGTGGAGCGGTTTCTGTTTCTGGGACAGTCTCTTTGCATGTGGCCCTGCTGGTTACACGTGTGGCACCTGATGAAAGATCGGGCATTGTTGTACCGTGGAGGGGTTTGGTAGTTCCCACCACCCGGACGCAGTGCTGGGGTGGGGTTAATGGTGGGCGGTCGGTTAGCAGCTCCCAAGATGGACCGTGCCTGTGCCTGCTGTGCCCTCCTGGCATCTTGGTACTCATCTGCCCACCTGGCCGCTTCAGTTAAGATGCGCGGTTTCCGATCTCTCAGCCAGTTTTGTAAATCCGGGGTTAACCCCTGGAAGAATTGCTCCAGTAGCAGTAATTGTAGCATGTCCTCCACTGTGGTTGCTTGTGCGGCTTGTACCCAACCTTTGCCCGCCCTAGTTAAGCGGTGCGCCCACTCCATGTGAGTATCTTTCTCTGTCTTTCGGCTTTCTCGGAACCGCTGCCGGTATGCCTCCGGGGTAATTGCGTACCTGTCCAGGATCGCCTGCTTTACTTTCTGGTAGTCTCTGCTATCCTCGTCTGGCATGGTGCGGTAGGCTTCTGCTGCCCGGCCCGCTAGCTTACTCACCAACAGGGTTACCTGGTCGGCGGCGTTGATCTCATGTAATTGGCATAATCTCTCAAAGTCATGCAAGTAGCCATCAATGTCTTCGGTCTCCACATAGTTTTTAAAAGCATGGTACGGGAGTTTAGGCTTCCCCGGTACTATGTGTGGTGTGATTAGGGACCCCTCTCTGGACCTCCAGTCTGCCCGCTGCTTTCCCATTATGTATTCGTGGACATCGGACATAATCCTTTCCAAGGTTTCTGTGGGAGGCGTACCTGGGAAATGGGCCAGTCTGCATTGGAGTTCTCTTCCAAACTCATTCTGTGTGCTGTCCGTAAGAGGTGCTGCAGCAGCTGCCCGGTCTCCCTCCATGAGTTCAACAATAAGGGTAGCTTTGGTTTTATTGCTGGCAATAATTCCCCTTGCTTCCAATAGCTCTTTTAGCGTGGCCCGTTTCAACATTCGGGTCTATTCACATACCCTTTCCTTTCGGTTCCATACGAAATAGCAAATTTCCCAAATGGCTGTAACTGCCGAACAACGGTCTGCTGTGAGGTTTGAATCCCACCACTGCCACCAAATGTAACGGAGCTGGAACACGCAGTCCAAAATCTCCGCTGGTATACGATAAAATACCCACGAGGCACTACAGTTTCACCATCCCCGACCTCCCATATTGGACGACACACAATTTGGGAGTCAAATGAATACTGACTTTATTTTGTTATTGCAGAAATATTTATACATCTCTTCCCACAGGCAATCCACATCCCCCATATTTGGCTGCACAATACCCATAAAGAGAACAATAGGTGGGTCACACCTCCCTGGCAACTTTGATACAATCAGACATTGATTCAATTACACCTCTTTGTTCTTATCAGAGAATTAAAACACTTTGGAAAATGCAAGGATCCTTTACAACTTTCTTATCTCTTGAATCTCTGTAATAGGATTATCTATTAGCCTAGGTCTGCAAAAGTCTGGCTAATATTCTGCAGAGCATCAACCAGCATACATATTGTAGGATCATATTTTAACCAAGAATAATCATAAAACAGGGTAAAACAGTGATGGGTTCCGCTACAGTGTCGTCCTTCCCCCTCAGCGGCAGTGTGAACCCCAGGGGGCAGAAGGTGTCGTCCTTCCTTCCCAGCGGCAGTGTGTACCCCAGGGAGCTGAAGGTGTCGGCCTTCCCCCCCAGCGTCAGTGTGTACCCCAGGGAGCAGAAGGGGCCGTCCTTCCTCCCCAGCGGCAGTGTGAACCCCAGGGGGCAGAAGGTGTCGTCCTTTCCCCCCAGCGGCAGTGTGAACCCCAGGGGGCAGAAGGTGTCGTCCTTCCCCCCCAGCGGCAGTGTGTACCCCAGGGAGCAGAAGGTGTCGACCTTCCTCCACAGCGGCAGTGGGTACCCCAGGGGGCCAAAGGTGTCGTCCTTCCCCCCCAGCGGCAGTGGGAAACACAGGGGGCAGAAGGTGTCATCCTTCCCCCCCAGCAACAGTTTACCCTAACCAGGGGAGACACCAATCTCCCAGACGGCGCAGATGGGACCGTGGTCTCTGCGCCCACAGCTTGTCCAGATCCCCAACTACCGTCACTGGGACAACCGGAGGAGGGGGTAAGTACAAATTCCCCTCCCCAGCTAACTTCTAATGTGGCCCCAGGGTTAACAGAGGAAATGTTAACCCCCACTGACCCCCACGTTTCCCTGGCTACTGAGCCGAAATATGTCCCAAGTACCCCAGCAGAAGAGCTGACAGCGGGGCAGAGTGCAGTCGGCCTCTGCCCTCCCTTTGTCCCTTGTACAGAGCAGGAGGTCCTGCAGGTTATACCAGCAGAAGAGCTGGCATCAGGGCAGAGTGCCGCTGGCCTCTGCCCCTCAAGTCCCCTCAGCGTGTTGCCCCCTCACCACAGCAAAATATCCAGGTACCTGGTTAGACTTCCCCCCAAAGGAGAGATGTGTGACGAAGTGCCCTGCGCCACTTTGGCTTGGAGAGGACTGTTTGCAAGCCTCCTGCCCTGCGACTATGGCCCTGGTACATATTGCCCTTTGGAACCAGTGTTCGGCCATACCAGAGTGTAAGTCACTCATTCTGGCCCTTTACATACAGGGGGGTCATTCTGTACTTGCCCTGTGTGAACCATGATACCCCAGATAACTGTGCCATGAAGCCCATTCATATAATGAAAGACTATGGGAAAGACTTTAGCTACATGGCAATTGAACTGTGTGAAGAGGATCTGAGCGCTATTCGGTGGTTTTGTGCGCTCAGATCCCAGCTATCTGGGGATATGGGAAATGTGAGTAAATGTGAATTGCAGTAATGCTGATGGGTTGTCAAACTAGAGAATTGACCAACAAATACTTTTGTCCGGACATCCCCAGGCCGATCCGTTGGGATCAGACCGTGTATGCCGGCTTATGGTCACGGGGGAGGTGTGTAGCGGAACCCATCACTGTTTTACCCTGTTTTATGATTATTATGGTTAAAATATGATCCTACAATATGTATGCTGGTTGATGCTCTGCAGAATATTAGCCAGACTTTTGCAGACCTAGGCTAATAGATAATCCTATTACAGAGATTCAAGAGATAAGAAAGTTGTAAAGGATCCTTGCATTTTCCAAAGTGTTTTAATTCTCTGATAAGAACAAAGAGGTGTAATTGAATCAGTGTCTGATTGTATCAAAGTTGCCAGGGAGGTGTGACCCCCCTATTGTTCTCTTTGTGTGTATTGTGTGTAGCCAAATATGGGCATGTGTATTGCCTGTGGCCAAAGAGATGTATATATAGTTCTGCAATAACAAAATAAAGTCAGTATTCATTTGACTCCCAAATTGTGTGTCGTCCAATATGGGAGGTCGGGGATGGTGAACCTGTAGTGCCTCGTGGGTATTTTATCGTATACCAGCGGAGATTTTGGACTGCGTGTCTCAGCTCCGTTACATACCGATAGATATATATGGGAGAGGGAGAGAGTTATATAGATACAGATAGATACCGATAGATATATATGGGAGAGAGAGAGTTATATAGATACAGATAGATACAGATAGATATATATGGAGAGAGAGAGAGAGTTATATAGATAAAGATAGATACAGATAGATATATATGGGAGAGAGAGAGTTATATAGATACAGATAGATACAGATAGATATATATGGGAGAGAGAGAGTTATATAGATAAAGATAGATACAGATAGATATATATGGGAGAGAGAGTTATATAGATACAGATAGATACAGATAGATATATATGGGAGAGAGAGAGTTATATAGATACAGATAGATACAGATAGATATATATGGGAGAGAGAGAGTTATATAGATACAGATAGATCCAGATAGATATATATGGGAGAGAGAGAGAGTTATATAGATACAGATAGATACAGATAGATATATATGGGAGAGAGAGAGAGTTATATAGATACAGATAGATACAGATAGATATATATGGGAGAGAGAGAGTTATATAGATACAGATAGATACAGATAGATATATATGGGAGAGATAGAGTTATATAGATAAAGATAGATACAGATAGATATATATGGGAGAGAGAGAGTTATATAGATACAGATAGATACAGATAGATATATATGGGAGAGAGAGAGAGTTATATAGATACAGATAGATACAGATAGATATATATGGGAGAGAGAGTTATATAGATACAGATAGATACAGATAGATATATATGGGAGAGAGAGAGTTATATAGATAAAGATAGATACAGATAGATATATATGGGAGAGAGAGAGAGTTATATAGATACAGATTGTAGCGGAACCCATCACTGTTTTACCCTGTTTTATGATTATTCTTGGTTAAAATATGATCCTACAATATGTATGCTGGTTGATGCTCTGCAGAATATTAGCCAGACTTTTGCAGACCTAGGCTAATAGATAATCCTATTACAGAGATTCAAGAGATAAGAAAGTTGTAAAGGATCCTGGCATTTTCCAAAGTGTTTTAATTCTCTGATAAGAACAAAGAGGTGTAATTGAATCAGTGTCTGATTGTATCAAAGTTGCCAGGGAGGTGTGACCCCCCTATTGTTCTCTTTGTGTGTATTGTGTGTAGCCAAATATGGGCATGTGTATTGCCTGAGGCCAAAGAGATGTATATATAGTTCTGCAATAACAAAATAAAGTCAGTATAAATTTGACTCCCAAATTGTGTGTCGTCCAATATGGGAGGTCGGGGATGGTGAAACTGTAGTGCCTCGTGGGTATTTTATCGTATACCAGCGGAGATTTTGGACTGCGTGTCCCAGCTCCGTTACATTTGTTGGCAAGTGGTGGAATTGTTCCCACGGTCAGAAGGACAGCTACAGGAGACACCATTCCGTGGAGTACAGATTGAGGGCAACGCTAGTATCCGTACAGCGCCCCTGGCTACAGCAGGATGGAACCGGCTAGTTTTCGGACAGCGTTCCATGATGAGGATGAGAAGGAGGCCGCAGACTACAGGGAAACAGACAGAAAGGAACTCTGGTATGATGCCCTGCAAGATGCCCAATGGCGGCGAGGTGAGAGTCTCCCCAGTGATGAGCAGCGGCTACAGAAGCGTGTGGCGATGCGGATGTATCTATTGGGAGAGCAGCCCCTGGATGAGTGGGTGACAAGACTAGAGACCCTGGTATGGCGAGAGATCTGGCTAGACAACGCATACCAGGCCCTCTGGTGGTATACCGTTCGACTTACCCCCTGGACGGCTGAACACGACTTACCGGAGGGGGATGATTATGATGGCCCGGGTTTATTATGGGATGCCTTGGAGGACGATATTGATCTTGACAGCACGGAGGGGTCTAGGTTTTGGGACATCTACGACTACCGGATGGGCATGTATGTCTGGGATGATGAAGGCGAGGTGAGCAAAGACATGACCCACCTGGTAACGAGAGAGTGGGAGCTGGAGCAGGACTACCAACACCTGCTCAGCCTTGTGCAGCCCCAACCTACTCGACAAGCAGAACCAGACTTCATTGACTGGTCCTGGGATGACCTCCAGATGGCAGGTAGAGATGGGACCGAGGTCTCTCTACCGGCCCTCCAGGGGGCAGAAGGTGTCGTCCTTCCCCCTCAGCGGCAGTGTGAACCCCAGGGGGCAGGAGGTGTCGTCCTTCCCCCCCAGCGGCAGTGTGTACCTCAGGGAGCAGAAGGTGTCGACCTTCCTCCACAGCGGCAGTGGGTACCCCAGGGAGCCGAAGGTGTCGTCCTTCCTCCCCAGCGGCAGTGTGTACCCCAGGGGGCCGAAGGTGTCATCCTTTCCCCCCAGCAGCAGTGTGTACCCCAGGGAGCAGAAGGTGTCGTCCTTCCCCCTCAGCAGCAGTGTGAACCCCAGGGGGCAGAAGGTGTCGTCCTTTCCCCCCAGCGGCAGTGTGAACCCCAGGGGGCAGAAGGTGTCGTCCTTCCCCCTCAGCGGCAGTATGTACCCCAGGGAGCTGAAGGTGTCGTCCTTCCTTCCCAGCGGCAGTGTGTACCCCAGGGAGCTGAAGGTGTCGGCCTTCCCCCCCAGCGTCAGTGTGTACCCCAGGAGGCCGAAGGTGTCGTCCTTCCCCCCCAGGGGCAGTGTGTACCCCAGGGAGCAGAAGGGGCCGTCCGTCCTCCCCAGCGGCAGTGTGAACCCCAGGGGGCAGAAGGTGTCGTCCTTCCCCCTCAGCGGCAGTGTGTACCCCAGGGAGCTGAAGGTGTCGTCCTTCCTTCCCAGCGGCAGTGTGTACCCCAGGGAGCTGAAGGTGTCGGCCTTCCCCCCCAGCGTCAGTGTGTACCCCAGGGAGCAGAAGGGGCCGTCCTTCCTCCCCAGCGGCAGTGTGAACCCCAGGGGGCAGAAGGTGTCGTCCTTTCCCCCCAGCGGCAGTGTGAACCCCAGGGGGCAGAAGGTGTCGTCCTTCCCCCCCAGCGGCAGTGTGTACCCCAGGGAGCAGAAGGTGTCGACCTTCCTCCACAGCGGCAGTGGGTACCCCAGGGGGCCAAAGGTGTCGTCCTTCCCCCCCAGCGGCAGTGGGAAACACAGGGGGCAGAAGGTGTCATCTTTCCCCCCCAGCAACAGTTTACCCTAACCAGGGGAGACACCAATCTCCCAGACGGCGCAGATGGGACCGTGGTCTCTGCGCCCACAGCTTGTCCAGATCCCCAACTACCGTCACTGGGACAACCGGAGGAGGGGGTAAGTACAAATTCCCCTCCCCAGCTAGCTTCTAATGTGGCCCCAGGGTTAACAGAGGAAATGTTAACCCCCACTGACCCCCACGTTTCCCTGGCTACTGAGCCGAAATATGTCCCAAGTACCCCAGCAGAAGAGCTGACAGCGGGGCAGAGTGCAGTCGGCCTCTGCCCTCCCTTTGTCCCTTGTACAGAGCAGGATGTCCTGCAGGTTATACCAGCAGAAGAGCTGGCATCAGGGCAGAGTGCCGCTGGCCTCTGCCCCTCAAGTCCCCTCAGCGTGTTGCCCCCTCACCACAGCAAAATATCCAGGTACCTGGTTAGACTTCCCCCCAAAGGAGAGATGTGTGACGAAGTGCCCTTCGCCACCTTGGCTTGGAGGGGACTGTTTGCCAGCCTCCTGCCCTGCGACTATGGCCCTGGTACATATTGCCCTTTGGAACCAGTGTTCGGCCATACCAGAGTATAAGTCACTCATTCTGGCCCTTTACATACAGGGGGGTCATTCTGTACTTGCCCTGTGTGAACCATGATACCCCAGATAACTGTGCCATGAAGCCCATTCATATAATGAAAGACTATGGGAAAGACTTTAGCTACATGGCAATTGAACTGTGTGAAGAGGATCTGAGCGCTATTCGGTGGTTTTGTGCGCTCAGATCCCAGCTATCTGGGGATATGGGAAATGTGAGTAAATGTGAATTGCAGTAATGCTGATGGGTTGTCAAACTAGAGAATTGACCAACAAATACTTTTGTCCGGACATCCCCAGGCCGATCCGTTGGGATCAGACCGTGTATGCCGGCTTATGGTCATGGGGGAGGTGTGTAGCGGAACCCATCACTGTTTTACCCTGTTTTATGATTATTCTTGGTTAAAATATGATCCTACAATATGTATGCTGGTTGATGCTCTGCAGAATATTAGCCAGACTTTTGCAGACCTAGGCTAATAGATAATCCTATTACAGAGATTCAAGAGATAAGAAAGTTGTAAAGGATCCTGGCATTTTCCAAAGTGTTTTAATTCTCTGATAAGAACAAAGAGGTGTAATTGAATCAGTGTCTGATTGTATCAAAGTTGCCAGGGAGGTGTGACCCCCCTATTGTTCTCTTTGTGTGTATTGTGTGTAGCCAAATATGGGCATGTGTATTGCCTGAGGCCAAAGAGATGTATATATAGTTCTGCAATAACAAAATAAAGTCAGTATTCATTTGACTCCCAAATTGTGTGTCGTCCAATATGGGAGGTCGGGGATGGTGAAACTGTAGTGCCTCGTGGGTATTTTATCGTATACCAGCGGAGATTTTGGACTGCGTGTCCCAGCTCCGTTACACAGATAGATACAGATAGATATATATGGGAGAGAGAGAGTTATATAGATACAGATAGATACAGATAGATATATATGGGAGAGAGAGTTATATAGATACAGATAGATACAGATAGATATATATGGGAGAGATAGAGTTATATAGATAAAGATAGATACAGATAGATATATATGGGAGAGAGAGAGTTATATAGATACAGATAGATACAGATAGATATATATGGGGGAGAGAGAGTTATATAGATACAGATAGATACAGATAGATATATATGGGAGAGAGAGAGAGTTATATAGATACAGATAGATACAGATAGATATATATGGGAGAGAGAGAGTTATATAGATACAGATAGATACAGATAGATATATATGGGAGAGAGAGAGTTATATAGATAAAGATAGATACAGATAGATATATATGGGAGAGAGAGAGTTATATAGATACAGATAGATACAGATAGATATATATGGGAGAGAGAGAGTTATATAGATAAAGATAGATACAGATAGATATATATGGGGAGAGAGAGAGTTATATAGATACAGATAGATACAGATAGATATATATGGGAGAGAGAGAGTTATATATATACAGATAGATACAGATAGATATATATGGGAGAGAGAGAGAGTTACATAGATACAGATAGATACAGATAGATATATATGAGAGAGAGAGTTATATATATACAGATAGATACAGATAGATATATATGGAGAGAGAGAGTTATATAGATAAAGATAGATACAGATAGATATATATGGGAGAGAGAGAGAGTTATATAGATACAGATAGATACAGATAGATATATATGGGAGAGAGAGAGAGTTATATAGATACAGATAGATACAGATAGATATATATGAGAGAGAGAGTTATATAGATACAGATAGATACAGATAGATATATATGGGAGAGAGAGAGTTATATAGATACAGATAGATATATATGGAGAGAGAGAGTTATATAGATACAGATAGATACAGATAGATATATATATATGAGAGAGAGAGTTATATAGATACAGATAGATACAGATAGATATATATGGGAGAGAGAGAGTTATATAGATACAGATAGATACAGATAGATATATATGGGAGAGAGAGAGTTATATAGATACAGATAGATACAGATAGATATATATGGGAGAGAGAGTTATATAGATACAGATAGATACAGATAGATATATATGGGAGAGAGAGAGTTATATAGATACAGATAGATACAGATAGATATATATGGGGAGAGAGAGAGTTATATAGATACAGAAAGATACAGATAGATATATATGGAGAGAGAGAGTTATATAGATACAGATAGATACAGATAGATATATATGGGAGAGAGAGTTATATAGATAAAGATAGATACAGATAGATATATATGGGAGCGAGAGAGAGTTATATAGATACAGATAGATACAGATATATATATATGGGGAGAGAGAGAGAGTTATATAGATACAGATAGATACAGATAGATATATATGGGAGAGAGAGAGTTATATAGATACAGATAGATACAGATAGATATATATGGGAGAGAGAGAGTTATATAGATAAAGATAGATACAGATAGATATATATGGAGAGAGAGAGAGAGTTATATAGATACAGATAGATACAGATAGATATATATGGAGAGAGAGAGTTATATAGATACAGATAGATACAGATATATATATATGGGAGAGAGAGAGTTATATAGATACAGATAGATACAGATATATATATATGGAGAGAGAGAGAGTTATATAGATACAGATAGATACAGATAGATAAATATGGAGAGAGAGAGTTATATAGATACAGATAGATACAGATAGATATATATGGAGAGAGAGTTATATAGATAAAGATAGATACAGATAGATATATATGGAAGAGAGAGTTATATGGATACAGATAGATACAGATAGATATATATGGGAGAGAGAGAGTTATATAGATACAGATAGATACAGATAGATATATATGGGAGAGAGAGAGTTATATAGATAAAGATAGATACAGATATATATATGGAGAGAGAGAGAGTTATATAGATAAAGATAGATACAGATAGATATATATGAGAGAGAGAGAGTTATATAGATAAAGATAGATACAGATAGATATATATGGGGAGAGAGAGTTATATAGATACAGATAGATACAGATAGATATATATGGGAGAGAGAGAGTTATATAGATACAGATAGATATATATGGGAGAGAGAGAGTTATATAGATACAGATAGATACAGATAGATATATATGGAGAGAGAGTTATATAGATAAAGATAGATACAGATAGATATATATGGGAGAGAGAATGTTATATAGATAAAGAAAGATACAGATAGATATATATGGGAGAGAGAGTTATATAAATAAAGATAGATACAGATAGATATATATGGGAGAGAGAGTTATATAGATAAAGATAGATACAGATAGATATATATGGAGAGAGAGAGTTATATAGATAAAGATAGATACAGATATATATATATGGGAGAGAGAGAGAGTTATATAGATAAAGATAGATACAGATAGATATATATGGAGAGAGAGAGAGAGTTATATAGATAAAGATAGATACAGATAGATATATATGGGAGAGAGAGAGTTATATAGATAAAGATAGATACAGATAGATATATAAGGGAGAGAGAGAGTTATATAGATAAAGATAGATACAGATAGATATATATGGGAGAGAGAGAGAGTTATATAGATACAGATAGATACAGATAGATATATATGGGAGAGAGATTTATATAGATAAATATAGATACAGATATATATATATATATATGGGAGAGGGAGAGTTATATAGATAAGGATAGATACAGATAGATATATATGGGAGAGAGAGAGTTATATAGATACAGATAGATATATATGGGAGAGAGAGAGTTATATAGATACAGATAGATACAGATAGATATATATGGGAGAGAGAGAGTTATATAGATAACATAAATATTTTATATATATATATATATATATATATATTGTGACGAAGTGCCCTTCGCCACTTTGTCTTGGAGAGGACTGTTTGCCAGCCTCCTGCCCTGCGACTATGGCCCTGGGACAGATTGCCCTTTAAACACAGTATTCGGCCATACCAGAGTGTATGTCACTCATTCTGGCCCTTTACATACAGGGGGGTCATTCGGTACTTGCCCTGTGTGAACCATGATACCACACATAACTATGCCATGAAGCCCATTCATATAATGAAAGACTATGGGAAAGACTTTAGCTACATGGCAATTGAACTGTGTGAAGAGGATCGGAGCGCTATTCGGTAGTTTTGTGCGCTCAGATACCAGCTATCTGGGGATATGTGAAATGTGAGTAAATGTGAATTGCAGTAATGCTGATGGGTTGTCAAACTAGAGAATTGACCAACAAATACTTTTGTCCGGACATCCCCAGGCCGATCCGTTGGGATCAGACCGTGTATGTCGGCTTATGGTCACGGGGGAGGTGTGTAAAGGAACCCATCACTGTTTTACCCTGTTTTATGATTATTATGGTTAAAATATGATCCTACTATTATACTGTATGTATGTTGGTTTATGCTCTGAAGAATATTAGCCCATACTATTGCAGACCTGGGCATAATAGATAATACTATTACAGAGACTCATGAGATATGGAAGTCTATTGTATAAAGTGTTTTCATTCTCAGCCAAAGGAACAAAGAAGGATGATCTAATCCATATCTGATTGTATCAAAGTTGCCAGGTAGCCTCAGGGAGGTGTGACCCACCTATTGTCCCTATATGTGTATTGTGTGGCCAACTATGAGGGATATGTGAAATGTCTGTGTGTTATGGGTAAAAGATACTTTTACTAACTTTTGAACCCCTGGTCTGATTCATGCCTGTAACGGATCTACTGGCACCCCGACCGGGTACCTCCGTTGATAGACGCGTCCTAGTTTGCGTCGAGGCCCTACAAGCACCGCACCGGACACCAAAACCACCACAGACTCCAAGGATAGTACATCAGGAACAAGCGTTCAGTAGTTACAGCTCAAGGGAGTATGCAAAAGCATAGCAATCCCCAGTATGATAGTGATCCCCTCCAATAACGAGACAAGGCTACGTTTTGAAGGGTCAAGTAGAACTATCTTTTAATGACAGGGAATCTCCTTTTATGCAATGGTGCCCTCTGAAGGGCTACACCCACATAATTATCACAACAGCCAATTATCTGCATGGTTCAACCCCCACGTCTCCTCCCCTCAGATAACAGGTAACACAATTAAAACAGACACAATTTTAACCACATTCTGGATGTACCCCAAATACAGGGGGTACACCTTTAAGTCCCGCACCATTCAATATCTCTCACCCAGGGGAACAACATATACAAAAATGGCATGAATCAGACTAGGGGTTCAAAAGTTAGTAAAAGTATGTTTTTACACATAACACACAGACATTGCACATATCCCCCATACAATACACATATAGGACAATAGGTGAGTCACACCTCCCTGGCAACTTGGATACAATCAGACATTAATTAGATCATTCTTCTTTGTTCTTATCAGAGAATGAAAACACTTTGGAAAATGCAAGGATCCTTTACAACTTTCTTATCTCTTGAATCTCTGTAACAGGATTATCTATTAGCCTAGGTCTGCAAAAGTCTGGCTAATATTCTGAGCCAATATATTCTGTAGAACATCAACCAACATACATATAGTAGGATCATATTTTAACCATAATAATCATAAAACAGTTTAAAACAGTGATGGGTTCCGCTACACACCTCCCACGTGACCATATGCCGGCATACACGGTCTGATCCCAACGGATCGGCCTGGGGATGTCCGGACAAAAGTATTTGTTGGTCAATTCTCTAGTTTGACAACCCATCAGCATTACTGCAATTCACATTTACTCACATTTCCCATATCCCCAGATAGCTGGGATCTGAGCGCACAAAACCACCGAATAGCGCTCAGATCCTCTTCACACAGTTCAATTGCCATGTAGCTAAAGTCTTTCCCATAGTCTTTCATTATATGAATGGGCTTCATGGCACAGTTATCTGGGGTATCATGGTTCACACAGGGCAAGTACAGAATGACCCCCCTGTATGTAAAGGGCCAAATTGAGTGACTTACACTCTGGTATGGCCGAACACTGGTTCCAAAGGGTAATATGTACCAGGGCCATAGTCGCAGGGCAGGAGGCTGGCAAACAGTCCTCTCCAAGCCAAAGTGGCGAAGGGCACTTCGTCACACATCTCTCCTTTGGGGGGAAGTCTAACCAGGTACCTGGATATTTTGCTGTGGTGATGGGGCAACACGCTGAGGGGACTTGAGGGGCAGAGGCCAGCGGCACTCTGCCCTGATGACAGCTCTTCTGCTGGTATAACCTGCAGGACATCCTGCTCTGTACAAGGGACAAAGGGAGGGCAGAGGCCGACTGCACTCTGCCCCGCTGTCAGCTCTTCTGCTGGGGTACTTGGGACATATTCCGGCTCAGTAGCCAGGGAAACGTGGGGGTCAGTGGGGGTTAACATTTCCTCTGTTAACCCTGGGGCCACATTAGAAGTGAGCTGGGGAGGGGAATTTGTACTTACCCCCTCCTCCGGTTGTCCCAGTGACGGTAGTTGGGGATCTGGACAAGCTGTGGGCGCAGAGACCACGGTCCCATCTGCGCTGTCTGGGAGATTGGTGTCTCCCCTGGTTAGGGTAAACTGTCGCTGGGGGGGAAGGACGACACCTTCTGCCCCCTGTGTTTCACACTTCCGCTGGGGGGGAAGGACGACACCTTTGGCCCCCTGGGGTACCCACTGCCGCTGTGGAGGAAGGTCGACACCTTCTGCTCCCTGGGGTACACACTGCCGCTTGGGGGGAAGGACGACACCTTCTGCCCCCTGGGGTTCACACTGCCGCTGAGGGGGAAGGACGACACCTTCTGCCCCCTGGGGTTCACACTTCCGCTGGGGGGAAAGGACGACACCTTCTGACCCCTGGGGTTCACACTGCCGCTGGGAAGGAAGGACGGCCCCTTCTGCTCCCTGGGGTACACACTGCCGCTGGGGAGGAAGGACGACACCTTCGGCCCCCTGGGGTACACACTGCCGCTGAGGAGGAAGGACGACACCTTCAGCTCCCTGGGGTACACACTGCCGCTGGGGAGGAAGGACGACACCTTCGGCTCCCTGGGGAACACAATGCCGCTGGGGAGGAAGGACGACACCTTCGGCTCCCTGGGGTACACACTGCCGCTGGGGGGGAAGGATGACAACTTCGGCCCCCTGGGGTACACACTGCTGCTGGGGAGGAAGGACGACACCTTCAGCTCTCTGGGGTACACACTGTCGCTGGGGAGGAAGGACGACACCTTCAGCTCCCTGGGGTATACCCTGTCGCTGGGGAGGAAGGACGACACCTTCTGCCCCCTGGGGTTCACACTGCCGCTGGGGGGGAAGGACGACACCTTCTGCCCCCTGGGGTTCACACTGCCGCTGGGGGGGAAGGACGACACCTTCTGCCCCCTGGGGTTCACACTGCCGCTGGGTGGGGAGGATGACACCTTCTGGCCCCTGGGGGTCACACTGCCGCTGGGGGGCAAGGACGACACCTTCTGCCCTCTGGGGTTCACACTGCCGCTGGTGGGGAAGGACGACACCTTCTGCCCTCTGTAGGGCCGGTAGAGAGACCTCGGTCCCATCTCTACCTGCCATCTGGAGGTCATCCCAGGACCAGTCAATGAAGTCTGGTTCTGCTTGTCGAGTAGGTTGGGGCTGCACAAGGCTGAGCAGGTGTTGGTAGTCCTGCTCCAGCTCCCACTCTCTCGTTACCAGGTGGGTCATGTCTTTGCTCACCTCACCTTCGTCATCCCAGACATACATGCCCATCCGGTAGTCGTAGATGTCCCAAAACTTAGACCCCTCCATGCTGCCAAGATCAATGTCGTCCTCCAAGGCATCCCATAATAATCCCGGGCCATCATAATCATCCCCCTCCGGTAAGTCGTGTTCAGAAGTCCAGGGGGTAAGTCGAACGGTATGCCACCAGAGGGCCTGGTATGCGTTGTCTAGCCAGAGCTCTCGCCATACCAGGGTCTCTAGTCTTGTCACCCACTCATCCAGGGGCTGCTCTCCCAATAGATACATCCGCATCGCCACACGCTTCTGTAGCCGCTGCTCATCACTGGGGAGACTCTCACCTCGCTGCCATTGGGCATCTTCCAGGGCATCATACCAGAGTTCCTTTCTGTCTGCATCCCTGTAGTCCGCGGCCGCCTCCTCCTCCTCATCATGAAACGCTGTCTGAAAACTAGCCGGTTCCATCCTGCTGTAGCCAGGGGTGCTGTACGGATACTAGCGTTGCCCTCAATTTGTAACTCCAAACATTACCGGTGTCTCCGTGCTGCTTTTCCTCTTACTAGGACGCCATCCCACCACTGCCAGCCAATGTAACGGATCTACTGGCACCCCGACCGGGTACCTCCGTTGATAGACGCGTCCTAGTTTGCGTCGAGGCCTACAAGCACCGCACCGGACACCAAAACCACCACAGACTCCAAGGATAGTACATCAGGAACAAGCGTTCAGTAGTTACAGCTCAAGGGAGTATGCAAAAGCATAGCAATCCCCAGTATGATAGTGATCCCCTCCAATAACGAGACAAGGCTACGTTTTGAAGGGTCAAGTAGAACTATCTTTTAATGACAGGGAATCTCCTTTTATGCAATGGTGCCCTCTGAAGGGCTACACCCACATAATTATCACAACAGCCAATTATCTGCATGGTTCAACCCCCACGTCTCCTCCCCTCAGATAACAGGTAACACAATTAAAACAGACACAATTTTAACCACATTCTGGATGTACCCCAAATACAGGGGGTACACCTTTAAGTCCCGCACCATTCAATATCTCTCACCCAGGGGAACAACATATACAAAAATGGCATGAATCAGACCAGGGGTTCAAAAGTTAGTAAAAGTATGTTTTTACACATAACACACAGACATTGCACATATCCCCCATACAATACACATATAGGACAATAGGTGAGTCACACCTCCCTGGCAACTTGGATACAATCAGACATTAATTAGATCATTCTTCTTTGTTCTTATCAGAGAATGAAAACACTTTGGAAAATGCAAGGATCCTTTACAACTTTCTTATCTCTTGAATCTCTGTAACAGGATTATCTATTAGCCTAGGTCTGCAAAAGTCTGGCTAATATTCTGAGCCAATATATTCTGTAGAACATCAACCAACATATATATAGTAGGATCCTATTTTAACCATAATAATCATAAAACAGTTTAAAACAGTGATGGGTTCCGCTACAATGTCATTTTTTTATATATGTTGTTCCACAATTTATGTTGTTCATAAAAATGTAAGTTTTATTTATGTACTATGTAAAATCATAAAGTTATAAAAATGTATAAAAATGTGTAAGTTTTAGCTGGGAGATAATTGAGTAGATACAGTAATAAACTCAATTATCTCTCAAGAAAGGGATTACCCACAGCATTGCCAGGCCAAGTGGAAGGCCTGTCGGAGAGCCAAAATGCTTCTGGCTTAAGGAGAGAACCAAAGGTGGACTGTGCTCTACTAACTGAGTTTAAACTTAGTTTGGGGTTTCCAGGGATACAGCATATCCATGAACCAGCCATTTGCCAGGTACCGGCACCAGGAAGCAGCAATGGGAATTTACCATCTCAGAGGGCTCCATCTGGCCCAGAGGACTGGGGCCCCATCACTACCACCAAGGAGATGGGAAAACCAAGAGGTGCTGATCAGAAGATGGGCCTAAAGGACAGGCTGAATGGGAGTATCCCTGCTCTTCAGAATGTGCAGGATGCAGTAAAAGACGGTACTCATGGGCTGCCTGTATTCACATATATTTGTATATAGGTAATGCCATAACTAAAAAATATGGGCTAATACTCCATTTGTAGGATCACTATATTTGCTACACTATGACATTAAGTATGTGACCCACGATGTATAACCTTTAATGATAGTATTAATGTGGAGAGGATTGAACTCACTTACCTATGACCCATGACCTCATTTGAATGTAGTCTTTAAATAGAGGCTCCCTTTACACTGCAACAATAGCCTGCATAGAAGCTCCTACGCGAAACGTGTGTCAATCGGGCTGTTTTTTACAGCGTTGCTGTCTGATGGCCACCAGTTAGTGGCAGGGGCCACAGTCGCTTTGCACAGCTTACCAAGTTCAGTTTTCTCCCCATCATTAGTTGGTAGGGTGAGGCAAGTGTAGGACACTCATAACCCTAGAGAACAATTGGTGGGTCCTTTAAACCACCATATCAGTTCCTTGTAGGGAAGAGATATCTGTTCACCTGTTACTTTGATATACTGGATCTGGTTTTGTGGTGTATAGTTGATAGTTTTATGGATGGGGCAATCTGTATCCCAATACCCCAGTGACCTTGTTATTGAGTCCCTGTGTCTGAGTCAATTGGGAGTCAATATAATTTTCCTCAGAAGCTATTTAGGAGATCTATTGTAATTACATTATCATATTAGTTAGTATGTGGAATTGATTAATTAATATGAGAATAATACTCTGACACACAGGGACTTAACTTAAAACAATAAGGAGACCCATGGTCTAATGGAGGTTCCATAATAGCGCTTCTGAGGAAGTCTATTGTATAAAGTGTTTTCATTATGAGACATAAGAACAAAGAGAAGTATAATCTGATCAATGTCTGATTGTATCAAAGTAGCCAGGTAGCCTCAGGGAGGTGTGACCACACCTATTGTCTCTCTATGTGTATTGTGTGGCCAAATATGGGGGATGTGTATTGCCTGTGGAAAGAGATGTATATATATTTCTGCATAACAAAATAAAGACAGTATTCTTTGACTCCCAATTAAGTGTCGTCCAATATGGGTGGTCTGGGCTTGTGAGACTGCAGTGCTTCTTGGATATTTTATCGTATACCAACGGAGATACTGGACTTTGTGTTCCAACTCCGTTACATCCTGTTATGTGATCTAGTTCCAACTGGTGCCACCTAGCAGTGTATTATATATACCATATATTAAAAACAATGTTGAGTTGTTATCATTATTTTGTACATTAACAAAGGTTATATATTTGTTTAGATATTCATTGGGACCTGTGGAAGTTTGTAGGTCCTTTATGGTTATTCGAAGCATATGACTATTTATTTGGTTAGTAGGAGGTCCATGTCTATTTCATGTTACAAGGCCAATTATATTAATACTATTGGAGAGTATTTTCTCACTAGAATTGTGAATTACTTCTTATTGCACTATATTGTTCATGGGACATCTTGCAGTGGGATATAGGTGTCCCAACATCTAATTATATCAAGAGGTTGTGACATTTGTATGAGAAATAAAGACTATACTAATCATTAGATCCATATGTACTATTTCCGTATAACCAAATGTTCCTCAGAGATCTGGAGAGCATGCCTTCTGAATTATGCGAATGTATCCATATATAACATTAAACAGGAAAGTGATTAATACCAATATAATAAGCCTTTTACTTTGATTTGGCATGTACATGTGGGCTTTACTGGGCTTATATATTTTTTTGTTATCTTTTCAGTTATTGCTATGATTAAGGTCTTCCATTGATTAGACTTCATGACCCAAACCATTGCACAGGCCAACTCGAAGCCAATAGACAATTGTTTTGTATTCAATATAAATTATCCTAGATGTTACTATGTAAATATAATTTGAATCAATGTACTTTTACCATTTAAGATTGGTTTACCATTTATGTCTCTTTAATGATGAACCTATATGCCACCCCATTAGAGCAGATGTGTGCAAATCGTACAATATATATATATATTAAAACTAGGTGTATAATTACAAACCACAATATAAGTAATCAGGCATCTAAAATAATGTATTATTATTTTCTACTGGATCTATCATTATTTTGGGTAATATCTTATATAGAATCACATATATAGTTGTGAGCATACGAGCCCGCTCGAGCCGTTGCTCACGCTTGCGGGCTCGCACAACTCACAACTCCTCCTGCCTGCTCGCCGCTCCTAACTCCTCCCCGTCGCTCTTAACTCCTCCCCCGCCGCTCATAACTCCTCCCCCGCCGCTCATAACTCCTCCCCCGCCGGTCTTAAATCCTCCCCTGCCGGTCTTAAATCCTCCCCGGCTGCTCTCAACACCTCCCCCCTGCTGCCCTCAACTCCTCCCTGGGGAGGGACCGGCAGACATGCTGGGGACTGAGGTGAGAGAGACAGCCTGGAGGGAAAGAGAGACAAGAGAGACAGGAGGGACACAGACAGGGAGAGTCAGGAGGGACACAGATAGAGACAGGAGTAACACAGAGACAGACAGGAGGGACACAGATAGAGAGAGACAGGAGGGACACAGATAGAGAGAGACAGGAGGGACACAGATAGAGAGAGACAGGAGGGACACAGACAGAGAGAGAGTGACAGGAGTAACACAGAGAGAGAGAGACAGGAGGGACACAGACCGAGAGAGACAGGAGGGACACAGACCGAGAGAGACAGTAGGGACACAGAGAGAGACAGACAGGAGGGACACAGAGAGAGACAGACAGGAGGGACACAGATAGAGAGAGACAGGAGGGACACAGATAGAGAGAGACAGGAGGGACACAGACATAGAGAGAGTGACAGGAGTAACACAGAGAGAGAGAGAGACAGGAGGGACACAGATAGAGAGAGACAGGAGGGACACAGACAGAGAGAGACAGGAGGGACACAGACCGAAAGAGACAGGAGGGACACAGACCGAAAGAGACAGGAGGGACACAGAGAGAGACAGGAGGGACACAGATAGAGAGAGACAGGAGGGACACAGAGAGAGAGAGACAGGAGGGACACAGACCGAGAGAGACAGGAGGGACACAGACCGAGAGAGACAGGAGGGACACAGACCGAGAGAGACAGTAGGGACACAGAGAGAGACAGACAGGAGGGACACAGATAGAGAGAGACAGGAGGGACACAGATAGAGAGAGACAGGAGGGACACAGATAGAGAGAGACAGGAGGGACAGAGAGAGAGAGAGAGACAGGAGGGACACAGAGAGAGAGAGACAGGAGTAACACAGAGAGAGACAGGAGGAACACAGATAGAGAGACAGGAGGGACAGAGAGAGACAGGAGGGACACAGACAGAGAGAGACAGGAAGGACACAGACCGAGAGAGACAGGAGGGACACAGACAGAGAGAGACAGGAGGGACACAGACCGAGAGAGACAGGAGGGACACAGACCGAGAGAGACAGTAGGGACACAGAGAGAGACAGACAGGAGGGACACAGATAGAGAGAGACAGGAGGGACACAGATAGAGAGAGACAGGAGGGACACAGATAGAGAGAGACAGGAGGGACACAGACAGAGAGAGAGTGACAGGAGTAACACAGAGAGAGAGAGACAGGAGGGACACAGATAGAGAGAGACAGGAGGGACACAGACAGAGAGAGACAGGAGGGACACAGACTGAAAGAGACAGGAGGGACACAGACCGAAAGAGACAGGAGGGACACAGAGAGAGACAGGAGGGACACAGATAGAGAGAGACAGGAGGGACACAGAGAGAGAGAGACAGGAGGGACACAGACCGAGAGAGACAGGAGGGACACAGACCGAGAGAGACAGGAGGGACACAGACCGAGAGAGACAGTAGGGACACAGAGAGAGACAGACAGGAGGGACACAGATAGAGAGAGACAGGAGGGACACAGATAGAGAGAGACAGGAGGGACACAGATAGAGAGAGACAGGAGGGACACAGAGAGAGAGAGACAGGAGGGAAACAGAGAGAGAGAGACAGGAGTAACACAGAGAGAGACAGGAGGAACACAGATAGAGAGACAGAGAGAGACAGGTGGGACAGAGAGAGACAGGAGGGACACAGACAGAGAGAGACAGGAAGGACACAGACCGAGAGAGACAGGAGGGACACAGATCCAGAGAGAGACAGGAGGGACACAGACCGAGAGAGACAGGAGGGACACAGACAGAGAGAGACAGGAGGGACACAGATCCAGAGAGACAGGAGGGACACAGACCGAGAGAGACAGGAGGGACACAGACCGAGAGAGACAGGAGGGACACAGACCGAGAGAGACAGGAGGGACACAGAGAGAGACAGGAGGGACACCGATAGAGAGAGACAGGAGGGACACAGATAGAGAGAGACAGGAGGGACACAGATAGAGAGAGACAGGAGGGACACAGATAGAGAGAGACAGGAGGGACACAGATAGAGAGAGACATGAGGGACACAGATAGAGAGAGACAGGAGGGACACAGACAGAGAGAGAGACAGGAGGGACACAGACAGAGAGACAGGAGGGACACAGACAGAGAGAGAGACAGGAGGGACACAGACAGAGAGAGAGACAGGAGGGACACAGACAGAGAGAGAGACAGAAGGGACACAGAGAGAGGGAGACAGTAGGGACACACAGAGAGGGAGACAGTAGGGACACAGAGAGAGACAGGAGGGACACAGACAGAGAGACAGGAGGGACACAGACAGAGACAGGAGGGACACAGACAGAGACAGGAGGGACACAGAGAGACAGGAAGGACACAGATAGACAGGAGGGACAGAGAGAGACAGGAGGGACACGGATGGAGGGACACAGATAGAGAGACAGGAGGGACACAGAGAGAGACAGGAGGGACACGGATGGAGGGACACAGATAGAGAGACAGGAGGGACACAGAGAGAGACAGGAGGGACACAGACAGAGAGAGACAGGAGGGACACAGACAGAGAGAGACAGGAGGGACACATAGAGAGACAGTAGGGACACGGATGGAGAGACACAGACAGAGAGAGACAGGAGGGACACAGATAGAGAGACAGGAGGGACACAGACAGAGAGAGACAGGAGGGACACAGAGATAGAGAGAGACAGGAGGTACACAGATAGAGAGACAGGAGGGACACAGATAGAGAGACAGGAGGGACACAGATAGAGAGACAGGAGGGATACAGATAGAGAGACAGGAGGGATACAGACAGAGAGAGACAGGAGGGACACAGACAGAGAGAGACAGGAGGGACACAGACAGAGAGAGACAGGAGGGACACAGATAGAGAGACAGGAGGGACACAGATAGAGAGACAGGAGGGATACAGAGAGAGAAACAGAAGGGACACAGAGAGAGGGAGACAGGAGGGACACAGACAGAGAGAGACAGGAGCGACACAGACAGAGAGAGACAGGAGGGACACAGATAGAGAGACAGGAGGGACACAGATAGAGAGACAGGAGGGACACAGATAGAGAGACAGGAGGGACACAGACAGAGAGAGACAGGAGGGACACAGACAGAGAGAGACAGGAGGGACACAGACAGAGAGAGACAGGAGCGACACAGACAGAGAGAGACAGGAGCGACACAGACAGAGAGAGACAGGAGGGACACAGACAGAGAGAGACAGGAGCGACACAGACAGAGAGAGACAGGAGGGACACAGACAGAGAGAAACAGGAGGGACAGAGAGAGACAAGAGGGACACGGACAGAGAGAGACAGGATGGACAAAGACAGAGAGAGACAGGAGGGACACAGAGAGAGACAGGAGGGACACAGATAGAGAGAGACAGGAGGGACACAGATAGAGAGAGACAGGAGGGACACAGATAGAGAGAGACAGGAGGGACACAGATAGAGAGAGACAGGAGGGACACAGATAGAGAGAGACAGGAGGGACACAGATAGAGAGAGACAGGAGGGACACAGATAGAGAGAGACAGGAGGGACACAGACAGAGAGAGACAGGAGGGACACAGACAGAGAGAGACAGGAGGGACACAGACAGAGAGAGACAGGAGCGACACAGACAGAGAGAGACAGGAGCGACACAGACAGAGAGAGACAGGAGCGACACAGACAGAGAGAGACAGGAGCGACACAGACAGAGAGAGACAGGAGCGACACAGACGAGAGAGACAGGAGGGACACAGACAGAGAGAAACAGGAGGGACAGAGAGAGACAAGAGGGACATGGATAGAGGGACAGAGAGAGACAAGAGGGACACGGATAGAGAGACAGGAGGGACAGAGAGAGACAAGAGGGACACAGACAGAGAGAGACAGGAGGGACACAGATAGAGAGAGACAGGAGGGACACAGATAGAGAGAGACAGGAGGGACACAGATAGAGAGAGACAGGAGGGACACAGATAGAGACAGGAGGGATACAGACAGAGAGAGACAGAAGGGACACAGAGAGAGGGAGACAGTAGGGACACAGAGAGAGACAGGAGGGACACAGACAGAGAGACAGGAGGGACACAGACAGAGACAGGAGGGACACAGACAGAGACAGGAGGGACACAGACAGAGACAGGAGGGACACAGACAGAGACAGGAGGGACACAGACAGAGACAGGAGGGACACAGACAGAGACAGGAGGGACACAGACAGAGAGAGACAGGAGGGACACAGACAGAGAGAGACAGGAGGGACACAGACAGAGAGAGACAGGAGGGACACAGACAGAGAGAGACAGGAGGGACACAGACAGAGAGAGACAGGAGGGACACAGACAGAGAGAGACAGGAGGGACACAGACAGAGAGAGACAGGAGGGACACAGACAGAGAGAGACAGGAGGGACACAGACAGAGACAGGAGGGACACAGACAGAGACAGGAGGGACACAGACAAAGAGAGACAGGAGGGACAGAGAGAGACAGGAAGGACACGGATGGAGGGACAGAGATAGAGAGACAGGAGGGACACAGACAGAGACAGGAGGGACACAGACAGAGAGAGACAGGAGGGACACAGACAGAGAGAGACAGGATGGACACAGATAGAGAGAGACAGGAGGGACACAGATAGAGAGAGACAGGAGGGACACAGATAGAGAGAGACAGGAGGGACACAGATAGAGAGAGACAGGAGGGACACAGATAGAGAGAGACAGGAGGGACACAGACAGAGAGAGACAGAAGGGACACAGACAGAGAGAGACAGGAGGGACACAGACAGAGAGACAGGAGGGACACAGACAGAGAGACAGGAGGGACACAGACAGAGACAGGAGGGACACAGACAGAGACAGGAGGGACACAGACAGAGACAGGAGGGACACAGACAGAGACAGGAGGGACACAGACAGAGACAGGAGGGGACACAGACAGAGACAGGAGGGACACAGAGAGACAGGAAGGACACAGATAGACAGGAGGGACAGAGAGAGACAGGAAGGACACGGATGGAGGGACACAGATAGAGAGACAGGAGGGACACAGACAGAGAGAGACAGGAGGGACACAGACAGAGAGAGACAGGAGGGACACAGACAGAGAGAGACAGGAGGGACACAGACAGAGAGAGACAGGAGGGACACAGACAGAGAGAGATAGGAGGGACACAGACAGAGAGAGACAGGAGGGACACAGACAGAGAGAGACAGGAGGGACACAGACAGAGAGAGACAGGAGGGACACAGACAGAGAGACAGGAGGGACACAGACAGAGACAGGAGGGACACAGACAAAGAGAGACAGGAGGGACAGAGAGAGACAGGAAGGACACAGATAGACAGGAGGGACAGAGAGAGACAGGAAGGACACGGATGGAGGGACAGAGATAGAGAGACAGGAGGGACACAGACAGAGACAGGAGGGACACAGACAGAGAGAGACAGGAGGGACACAGACAGAGAGAGACAGGAGGGACACATAGAGAGACAGTAGGGACACGGATGGAGAGACACAGACAGAGAGAGACAGGAGGGACACAGATAGAGAGACAGGAGGGACACAGACAGAGAGAGACAGGAGGGACACAGAGATAGAGAGAGACAGGAGGTACACAGATAGAGAGACAGGAGGGACACAGATAGAGAGACAGGAGGGACACAGATAGAGAGACAGGAGGGATACAGATAGAGAGACAGGAGGGATACAGACAGAGAGAGACAGGAGGGACACAGACAGAGAGAGACAGGAGGGACACAGACAGAGAGAGACAGGAGGGACACAGATAGAGAGACAGGAGGGACACAGATAGAGAGACAGGAGGGATACAGAGAGAGAAACAGAAGGGACACAGAGAGAGGGAGACAGGAGGGACACAGACAGAGAGAGACAGGAGGGACACAGATAGAGAGACAGGAGGGACACAGATAGAGAGACAGGAGGGACACAGATAGAGAGACAGGAGGGACACAGACAGAGAGAGACAGGAGGGACACAGACAGAGAGAGACAGGAGGGACACAGACAGAGAGAGACAGGAGGGACACAGACAGAGAGAGACAGGAGCGACACAGACAGAGAGAGACAGGAGCGACACAGACAGAGAGAGACAGGAGCGACACAGACAGAGAGAGACAGGAGGGACACAGACAGAGAGAGACAGGAGCGACACAGACAGAGAGAGACAGGAGGGACACAGACAGAGAGAAACAGGAGGGACAGAGAGAGACAAGAGGGACACGGACAGAGAGAGACAGGATGGACAAAGACAGAGAGAGACAGGAGGGACACAGAGAGAGACAGGAGGGACACAGATAGAGAGAGACAGGAGGGACACAGATAGAGAGAGACAGGAGGGACACAGATAGAGAGAGACAGGAGGGACACAGATAGAGAGAGACAGGAGGGACACAGATAGAGAGAGACAGGAGGGACACAGATAGAGAGAGACAGGAGGGACACAGATAGAGAGAGACAGGAGGGACACAGACAGAGAGAGACAGGAGGGACACAGACAGAGAGAGACAGGAGGGACACAGACAGAGAGAGACAGGAGCGACACAGACAGAGAGAGACAGGAGCGACACAGACAGAGAGAGACAGGAGCGACACAGACAGAGAGAGACAGGAGCGACACAGACAGAGAGAGACAGGAGGGACACAGATAGAGAGAGACAGGAGGGACACAGATAGAGAGAGACAGGAGGGACACAGATAGAGAGAGACAGGAGGGACACAGATAGAGACAGGAGGGATACAGACAGAGAGAGACAGAAGGGACACAGAGAGAGGGAGACAGTAGGGACACAGAGAGAGACAGGAGGGACACAGACAGAGAGACAGGAGGGACACAGACAGAGACAGGAGGGACACAGACAGAGACAGGAGGGACACAGACAGAGACAGGAGGGACACAGACAGAGACAGGAGGGACACAGACAGAGACAGGAGGGACACAGACAGAGACAGGAGGGACACAGACAGAGAGAGACAGGAGGGACACAGACACAGAGAGACAGGAGGGACACAGACAGAGAGAGACAGGAGGGACACAGACAGAGAGAGACAGGAGGGACACAGACAGAGAGAGACAGGAGGGACACAGACAGAGAGAGACAGGAGGGACACAGACAGAGAGAGACAGGAGGGACACAGACAGAGAGAGACAGGAGGGACACAGACAGAGACAGGAGGGACACAGACAGAGACAGGAGGGACACAGACAAAGAGAGACAGGAGGGACAGAGAGAGACAGGAAGGACACAGATAGACAGGAGGGACAGAGAGAGACAGGAAGGACACGGATGGAGGGACAGAGATAGAGAGACAGGAGGGACACAGACAGAGACAGGAGGGACACAGACAGAGAGAGACAGGAGGGACACAGACAGAGAGAGACAGGAGGGACACAGACAGAGAGAGACAGGATGGACACAGATAGAGAGAGACAGGAGGGACACAGATAGAGAGAGACAGGAGGGACACAGATAGAGAGAGACAGGAGGGACACAGATAGAGAGAGACAGGAGGGACACAGATAGAGAGAGACAGGAGGGACACAGACAGAGAGAGACAGAAGGGACACAGACAGAGAGAGACAGGAGGGACACAGACAGAGAGACAGAAGGGACACAGACAGAGAGAGACAGGAGGGACACAGACAGAGACAGGAGGGACACAGACAGAGACAGGAGGGACACAGACAGAGACAGGAGGGACACAGACAGAGACAGGAGGGACACAGACAGAGACAGGAGGGACACAGACAGAGACAGGAGGGACACAGACAGAGACAGGAGGGACACAGAGAGACAGGAAGGACACAGATAGACAGGAGGGACAGAGAGAGACAGGAAGGACACGGATGGAGGGACACAGATAGAGAGACAGGAGGGACACAGACAGAGAGAGACAGGAGGGACACAGACAGAGAGAGACAGGAGGGGACACAGACAGAGAGAGACAGGAGGGACACAGACAGAGAGAGACAGGAGGGACACAGACAGAGAGAGATAGGAGGGACACAGACAGAGAGAGACAGGAGGGACACAGACAGAGAGAGACAGGAGGGACACAGACAGAGAGAGACAGGAGGGACACAGACAGAGAGACAGGAGGGACACAGACAGAGACAGGAGGGACACAGACAAAGAGAGACAGGAGGGACAGAGAGAGACAGGAGGGACACAGACAGAGACAGGAGGGACACAGACAGAGACAGGAGGGACACAGACAGAGACAGGAGGGACACAGACAGAGACAGGAGGGACACAGACAGAGAGAGACAGGAGGGACACAGACAGAGAGAGACAAGAGGGACACAGACAGAGAGAGACAGGAGGGACACAGACAGAGAGAGACAGGAGGGACACAGACAGAGAGAGAGACAGGAGGGACACAGACAGAGAGAGACAGGAGGGACACAGAGAGAGACGGATGGAGAGACACAGACAGAGAGAGACAGGAGGGACACAAATAGAGAGACAGGAGGGACACAGACAGAGAGAGACAGGAGGTACACAGAGAGAGAGAGAGACAGGAGGTACACACAGAGAGAGAGAGAGACAGGAGGTACACAGAGAGAGAGAGAGACAGGAGGTACACAGAGAGAGACAGGAGGGACACAGATAGAGAGACAGGAGGGACACAGATAGAGAGACAGGAGGGACACAGATAGAGAGACAGGAGGGACACAGACAGAGAGAGACAGGAGGTACACAGACAGAGAGAGACAGGAGGGACAGAGAGAGACAGGAGGTACACAGAGAGAGAGAGACAGGAGGTACACACACAGAGAGAGAGAGACAGGAGGTACACAGAGAGAGAGAGACAGGAGGTACACAGAGAGAGAGAGACAGGAGGTACACAGAGAGAGAGAGACAGGAGGTACACAGAGAGAGAGAGACAGGAGGTACACAGAGAGAGAGAGACAGGAGGTACACAGAGAGAGAGAGACAGGAGGTACACAGAGAGAGAGAGACAGGAGGTACACAGAGAGAGAGAGACAGGAGGGACACAGATAGAGAGACAGAAGCGACACAGACAGAGAGAGACAGGAGGGACACTCGCAAACAACATACGACACACGTTCACACACATTACGGCCTCGCAACACTCGGACGCAACTCGCGAACATTACAAAATGTAAAACACAATACATACACACACCACATACATAAAAACCTTACCTACAGCAAGAGGGAGCACCCAGGACCTCAAAAATGCAACTTAGACCTCGATTTTACTACAAATAAAAGAGTTTAGAGACTAAAAAAAAATCTAAGCGAGAGAAAAAATGGCCGCCGAACAAAACGAAAACGAGGCTACAGCACTCTAAACTCGCAAAACACCACAAAACACCTACGGATATTCCGATACAGACCTATACCACACATTACTCGCCATTTTACGCCAATGCGGAAGTACACGACTACGCTAACGGTTTGGTCTCGCGCACGCACAGTGTTACACTGCACACATTCAGCATGCTTACACAGCAGCTCCACACCACTAATGCTGCAGCAACATCAACACAGATTGCCAGCTCTTCATCACAATGCTTCAAAATAGGTACACTATATTCATTTACTAATGTAGTACATATTTATTATACACCAAACAGCATTAGCTACCTTACAATTTCATTGCCGTCATTTTTTGACGGGCAATTCGCTAGTCATTTTATAACCGTGAGCTTTTATCATATGAGAGTTGTTTCAGGTCTAAGCTCTTTAATAATAACCCGTATGCCACCACATTGGTTCATATGTCTGCAGATTGTGCAGTATAGAAATGTCCAAACTGATCCTATATCTTCTAACCACAATTATACATTCTCACACATCTTTTGCTTTTCTTTTTATTGCAAACTTTTACAAAAATATAGAATATACCACATACAAACATACTATAAAATCCATAGATAGACAAGAGAAGGAAAAAATCATTATTTTTGGCTGGTAGCTATACAAATACTTAGTCTGATCCAGAGATATGATTATTTTAACATTCTCCTGTGAGTCTTCTTATGTTCTTTAAGACCTGAGATCTGACTGAAGCATTTCCCACATTCAGAACATGGAAAAGGGTTTTCTCCTGTATGAGTCCTATTATGTTTATTAAGATGTGAGACCTGACTGAAGCATTTCCCACATTCAGAACATGTAAAAGGTTTTTCTCCTGTAGGAGTCCTCTTATGTTCTTTAAGACCTGAGATCTGACTGAAGCATTTCCCACATTCAGAACATGAAAATGTTTTTTCTACTGTGTGACACATGTGGTCTTCTCCAGGGTTATTCCAAATCTTGGATCCATCTGTTGGAAACAAAAGCACCAGGAGTAAATTCTCACAGCTTTAACATACTTCTAAATGGAAATTATTTGTTAATATTTAGCTATTATAGTTACTATAATTATTTATAGCGTATTGAGACCAATTTGTGTCTCCTTTCCCCCTCTCCCTTTCCGCCTTGTGTCTCCTTTCCCCCTCTCCCTACCCTGTGACTCTCTTTCCCCTCTCTTGTACCTCCTTTCCCCCCTCTCCCTCCCCTGTGTAACCTTCCCACCCATCTCCCTCCCCTGTGTCTCCTTTCCCTCTCTCTCCCTACCCTGTTCATCCTTTCCCCCTTTGTGTCTCCTTTGACCCTCCTTTTCCCCCCTTTGTGTCTCCTTTCCCCCCTCTCCCTTCCCCCCTTGTGTCTCCTTTCCCCTGCCCCCTACCCTGTAACTCTCTTTCCCCTCTCTTGTACCTCCTTTCCCCCCTCTCCCTCCCCTGTGTAACCTTCCCACCCATCTCCCTCCCCTGTGTCTCCTTTCCCTCTCTCTCCCTACCCTGTTCATCCTTTCCCCCTTTGTGTCTCCTTTGACCCTCCTTTTCCCCCTTTGTGTCTCCTTTCCCCCTCTCCCTTCCCCCCTTGTGTCTCCTTTCCCCTGCTCCCTACCCTGTAACTCTCTTTCCCCTCTCTTGTACCTCCTTTCCCCCCTCTCCCTCCCCTGTGTCTCCTTTCCCTCTCTCTCCCTACCCTGTTCCTCCTTTCCCCCTTTGTGTCTCCTTTGACCCTCCCTTTCCCCATTTGTGTCTCCTTACACCCTCTCCCTTTCCCTCATTGTGTCTCCTTTCCCCCTCTCCCTCCCCTGTCTCCTTCTCCCCTCCCTTGTGTCTCCGTTTCCCCTCCTCTCCCTCGTCTCCTTTCCTCCCTCCCTTGTCTCATACCTGAATGCAAACCTGCCAGCAGTGCGGCACTCACCTCCTCTGCTGCTCCCTCTTCCTCTGGCCAAAATTATTATCTGGATCAAGCCATGCATTGCGCATCCCGCCTGTGGGACTTGATCCAGAAAGTAGTTTCGGCCGGAGGGAGGGAGACGCAGAGGAGAAGACGGTGAGTGCGGCGCTGCTGGCAGGGTTGCATCCAGGTATGTGCTTCAGCTACTGGCAGAAACCATGTACTGCGGGTGAGGCGCTGGGGGACATGAGGGGGAGGCAGAGGGGGAGATGAGAGAGAAGCAGAGGAGAGATGAAGAGGCAGAGGGCGATGGGATCCCTGCGGGCCTCGCCATGAACGCCTGTGGTGCTCATTGCAGCCCTTGCAGAGGGGAGATGAGAGGCAGAGGGTGATGGGAGCCTAAGTCCTGCCGGCCCGTAATGAGCGCCTGCCTAACTCCTGGGCCGCAGGCGATGAGCACTCGTTGCAGCCTATGTCCTGCGGGCCTCGCAGTTGCGGCCCACATCGGCAAATCGTGACAACGAAACAACGTGACCAACGTTCTTGGTCCACAACTAATATAGTGATGAAGCAAACGCGGTCTGAATGTCTATAGAGTGCAGTGTGATCTGGTGCATACCAATAATTGTCAATTATGGTCTTTTGTTTAACTAAATTTGATGGTCTACAAAATGTTATTTAGAAAACAAATACGCTATAAACACAAACTTTGCAAATTGCAACTTCTATATGCAATTGTTGCTTGTTGCAGGCTTTTGTTTTTTTTTGCTGCTGCCGGTTACTTCCCTAGGTGTGCATCATGGTAGCCGTGGACTTTGGACTATTTGCTAGACTCTTTTGGGCTTACCGTAACATACTATGTATCCCTGCATTTCCGACCTAGCAGGAAGGTCTAAACCTATATTGTATTGTCACCTGTTTTATCCCATTGTTTGCCAGATATGTTAATTACTTCAGCCATGTGCCAGACAGCTACATAAAGTTTAATAATGATACAAATAATCCATGTTTAATATTTTCATTCATTATCTACGAAAAAAAGGATGACATTATACAGATGTCAAGGGCATGGAGATTAAATAGTAATAGGAATACAATAGTAGATGTTGTTAATTAAATGGGCTCTAAGTTTTCTGAGATAGTTTATATTAGTAAAGAAATTTAACTAGGTGTTCAGAGGGTACTTGGAATGCCCCACCCACCAGTAAGCGACAAAATATCCCAATGATTATTTGATGTAATACAAATTATTTGACACTGGCAAAAGTGGCAAAGTTGAATTGGAGTGACTCAAGCTTAATTTGTTATCAAAATGGCAGGGACTTGAGGGACTTGTTGGTAAAAACTGATAAAATATGGACAAAAATACAACTAAACTGAAACATGAAAATCTGGGTGGTTCAGGTATGTGAATTCGACCATGTGTAGTTACTTGTTGATGGGTCGTTCATTTTATCATCCTCATTCAGGCAATCGAATAAAGAGTAATTATATTTCCTGTAATACTATAGATATTTTTTACATTATTATCTGCGCATTTGGACTGGTGTAAATTGGCAAATCCAAGACACTTTTCAGAGAAAGAATAATGTTGCATTGTTTCTGACATCAGGAGTGCCTTGGAGAAAGGAGATAGTGATCAACTAGTTGCCAAGCATCTTGTGAGAAGTGGTCAAACACTATCTATCTGCTATAAGATATAAAGGAATAGACTATATACAGTACATTACCTGGATACTATAACCCCTAGGGAACTAATTGATTATCTTCAATTTGTGAGGTTGTACCTCATCCTGAAGCTAGGCTTTCCAGATACTGACAAACCAGATGAGCTGAGACACCCAGAACTGGAATCAGACTGGACAAAGTGGATATAGAATAGATGACAACACCTAGACCGGATCATGAAGTAAACTGGATACAAACAGAACATAGGAACCAACAGGCTCTGATAGGTAGGGACACACCAACAGAAAACCTCCTAGAGAAGCTGAACTAAATACCCTCAAGTGTTTCCTGATTAGTCTTGTAATTTAAGACCAACTACACAGCCATGCTTCTGGTGGAAACAGCCTCCAGCTGATCTGGATTTAAAATAATTAACTCTTGAGTGTCTGGGTGCAGTCCCAGGAAGATTACCCCAGAGTGCTAGACTTTAGGCACAGGTCTTTTGCTGCAACTGATTGGAAAATCCCAGAAACAAATGCGCTGCTTTATTCGAGCAAGACACGTGATCTCCATGTTGTTTATGGTCAAACTGTGTAACGAAGAAGAGTATGTCTGTGAGGGTCGGTCTTGAAACAGAGCATGGACACAAATACATTATTATTATTATCACTCACCTGTACAGGGATCTGAATGGGTTTCCATCTGGTAAATAGACTTCTCATCTCTCTCATATTCTCCGTCCTCATTTATTAAGTCAGGATATAGATCTCCATCTTGGGGTCCTGTTAGTCACAAAAGAGAGAAGCCTCTGGGTTTGTACAGATTTACACAACTATCTAACATTACATTTATACAAAAAAGGTTATGGGCAGACTGAGGTTTCATAGTTTTACTAATTATCAGTTTATGACTAATGTGAGACTCTCGGGGCCTCATTCAATTGAGAAATTGTAGCTTACGGGAGTCCATAATGTAAACCCGTAAACTAGTTTGCTATTCAATTGGCATCTTCTTGCGAGCTGCAATCGTCCTACGGGTTACGGGCTTGAAATCCATGCGGTTGTTACAACCGTAACTTACAATCCATCTAAGCCTTTGATCGTTCAAGTCTGCAAGAGTTACGCTCACTGAAAACGCAAATCGCTATTCAATTGGTACATTTCCGCAAATTTTCCCAACCGTAAACGGCAAATTTAGAAGAAAATCTTATGGGTACCAGATAAGACTCGCAAATAAAAATTCAATACTGCACTGTAGATGATGGGGAAAGCAATGAACAACAGTGTCATAATTACATTGTTTAAGGACTGATATATCCAGTAACTATGGATATGGCCAAGGAGGCATGACACTGTTGCATTGTGATTATATATTATTGTATGTGGTTATATATGTTGCCTGTACATGGTTATTATATGTTATAGAGGTAAAATGCATATAGAATAGGAGAATACATGCTCTGCATATGGGCTGAGCTGCAGAGCATTGTGTCCTCACACATACAGGCCTTGATAAACAGCAGCCAGGACAGATGCATGTACTTCAAGTAGTCCTAAGCAAACACTTGAGATTAACATCAATGTTTTTTACACTAGCCAGCTATAGATATCTGGTGAATTTGATCTCAAGAGCTTTTATAGCCACCAAGGTTGCAAGCCAGGTGGGCTGACATCACACATACACAAATGTACACAAAGGTGTGGTATGGAATAATGTATATATATATATATATATATATATATATATATATATATATATATATATATATATATATATGTTAGGTCTATGATTCAATGAAGATTCAGTTATAGTTTTCACATATCCACAGTGTGAGACTATTTCTGTGTTTTGTTTCCTGAATTGGGGAGTGCTCTTGCCATAGGCCACTAGTAACCTGTATTCTCTGCCTGTGCCTTTGAGCATTGCCCTCTTTAGAAGCCATCTTCTGTGCCACAGAGTACAAGAACCACACGATACTGCTGGGGTAGGTTTGAACTAGATTCATATCAAGCCCCCTTGAAGAAGTAGATTGTGACAATTAGAATTAATTGCACAACAGTCTCAAGCTCGTAAATCTACAATCAAAACATGTTTTTTTTTTATTATGTGTTATTTTGGTGTTCTCAATCTCGAGACTCAAGGACTTAATACATATCAGGCCACCCACATGGACTAGAATAGTATTGGCATTCATTTTTATTATCTTGTACATTGTGGGATTGCGAGTCTGACCGCATATCAGACTTTGAAACGCTAATTGATTCAAGCTTAACCGCCCTGCTTACTGATGTAATAAGACGGTCTCATTTACTATTGGTTGTTTCCAAATTGGGAGTTACCACCTTGCTTAATTGATCTGGATCACGCTATGAAATGCTACATACATCTGCATGGTTTACGATTTCGGCTTTCGGCCTGTAAATTTGCGGCCTTGTTCAATTGAATCGCTCCGTAATTGTAGCAAAGTTCAAGCCTGCAGCAAGTCCGCAGACTTACGGCCTGTATGCCATAAGTTGCAGCCTTGCAATTGAATGAGGCCCTCTGTATATAACAACATACTAATCTGATTTAATAAATTCACCAATATTATTAATAGACTAGCCACTTGCCTGTCAAAAATGATGGCAATGAAATTGAAAGCCTGGTAATGTTGTTTGCCCCACAATGCATCCCCCCCCCCACACACAATGCATGGCTCTTTGCTGCTCATTGCAGCCCTCGGCAAACACCCACAGTCCTCAGCAAACTCCCTCAACCTTTGCCGCTCATTGCTGGCCGTTGCATACGCTGCCCAAATGCGCAGGCCTGTAACTGCAGTGTCATTTTCCTCTTATCTCCCTCCCGCTCCCTTCCATGTGCCTCCTCCCCCCCCGTCTCTTGCCTCCTCTCCCGTGCTTCCTTTCTCCCTATCCCCCCTCTCCGTTCCCTGTGTCTCCTCCCCCTCTCCCTCCCCTGTGCTTCCTTTCTCCCCCTCTCCCCTCTCCCTCCAGTGTGTCCCCCCCCCCTCCCCTGTGTCTCTGAGACCTCGCACTATACAAAGTACCAATCTACAGAGCCAGTGCAGAGCCCAGGCACATACAGAGCCAGCACACAATGCAGAGCTTGGGTACCTAGCACACAATGGCCTCCCTCTCACACACACACACACAATACCCCACAGTCCCTACACACAAGCCCGGCAATCACCTTCCAGGTAGCGTCTCTCTCCGCCGCCGGCCGGTCCTTTTCACTTCATGCCCAGTGCACAGCAGAAGGCCGTAAATTTGCGGCCTTGTTCAATTGAATTATTACCAGCTATGGGGGTCACACAGGCTCCGGTAGACAACAGACCTGAGAGGAGGCAGCCAGCAATACAGTCCCGAGTTGGGGAGGCAGGAAGGGGGCTGGAGTAAGGGGAGGAGTCTGACACACAACGAGGTCTGGCCATCCTGCAGCTTCCTCTGACCCGGGGAGACATTGAGGTGCTCAGCATGTGCAACCTCTGCAGCGCATGCGTGACCCCCGCAGTGCCATGTGCAGCGCTTGTAATTGCGAGTCGTCACACTGCAAGGCCGCAATTTTTAACATAGCGTGACGACAACTTGCAATTATGACAACTATTATACGTGATTATTCCTGTACATTTGTGTTTGTATGTGTTATAGTGCCTGTTATAGTGTAGGAGTTTAAATAAAAGGAGGCAGTGCAATTCTAGTAAAAATGTAAAAGTTTAAATAAAAGGAGTTCAAAGAAAAAGGGGGGGCAGATTTATAGTGCAAAGGGGAAGAAAACAACAATATATATATATATTTTTTTTTTTTTATAAAACTTTATACAAATATATTATTTTTTATTCTTGTTTATTTTTCCCTCTGAATTTTTGTAGACAATAATAATAATAATAATTATTATGAGTCAGTCCTGTGGCAACCTCACTCAGTGTACATCCTGTTATATGTATGCACTACTGGAACAGATGATCCAGGATCCGTACCTCTGTGACAGGTGTGAGCGTGTTGCCTCTCTGGAAGCTCAAATTGGACAACTGGAGAGGAGAATTGCAGCACTTAGTGATATTGCTCACTGAGCACAGTTTAGCTGGGCCTAGCATGGAGGGTGAAGCTGGGGCTGGTGAGGAGGCAGGCCAGTTCTGAGTTGGCACACACCTACAGATTTGCCAGATTGAGTGAAACTGTTAAGGATTTCCATTCAGGAATGGCAATGCCAGATAGAGCTGTTCCCTCTAACAGCCGGGAGAACAGCTGTACTGGAGGAGTGGGGGGGGGGGCAGAATAGGCAGACCAAAAAAAAGGTTTTGGTTGTAGGGGACTCTATTATTAGGAAGGTAGACATGGTGATTTGTCACCCAGATCCCAGCAATCGAACAGTTTGCTGTCTCCCGGGTGCTCGGGTTCGTCATGTTGTGGATCGGGTAGACAAATTTTTGGGAGGGGCTGGAAATGAACCGGCGGTCTTGGTACACATTGGTACCAATAACAAAGTTAATGGAAGATGGAGTGTCCTAAAGAATGATTTTAGAGAACTAGGTAATAAGCTAAGAAAGGACCTCCAATGTAGTATTTTCTGAGATACTACCAGTGCCATGTGCTAACCCAGGGAGGCAGGAGGAGCTTAGGGAGGTTAATGCGTGGCTAAAAATGTGGTGCACTAAGAAGGGGTTTGGGTTTTTAGAGCTGACTTCTAACCTGAGTACAATCTCTACAGCAGGGATGGATTGCACCTTAATGAGGAGGGAGCTTTTGTGCTGGGGGATAGGATGGTTGAACGGCTAGGGGAGTTTTTAAACTAGTAGGTCGGGGGGGGGCTAGATCTAAGTAATGTTGTAAAAAGTGTGGAGGGTATAATGGATGAATTAACAACTCATGGGGAGGAGGGGTAGTATAGTCAATGGGGAGGTATTACTAAGTAACTCAAGTACAGTGGCAGGCACTTCAGAACTACAGACTCATAACATAAGGTGTATGCTCGCTAATGCCAGTAGCTTGCCAGGAAAAATGGGAGATTTAGAACTATTGGAAATGAATAAAAAATGGGATTTAATAGGCATTACCAAAACGTGGTGGGATGAATCTCATGACTGGACTGTTCATCTGGATGTTATAAAATTTTTGGGAAAGATAGGGGCAATGGTAAACGAGGAGGAGGGATTTGTCTGCATGTTAAGCCTGAATTTAAGCCTATAGTCAGAGAAGATATTTATGGTGGAACTAGCGGTAATGTTGCATGTTTGTGGGTAGAGTTCAATAGCGGAGCAGCAAATTCCAAAAGAATACTAGTAAGAGTATACTATAAACCCCAAAATATAGCTGAAAGTGAGGAAATACAATTATTGTTACAGATTGGAAATGCAGCTAGGCATGGTCAAGTTCTAATAATGGGAGATTTTAATTACCCTGAAATAAACTGGATAAACGAGACCAGCAGTTCATCTAAGGGGAGCAGGTTCTTGAGTACACTCAGGGATCATTATCTGGCCCAGGTTATACAAGAGCCTACTAGAAATGGGGCCATCTTGAATTTAGTCTTCACAAATAATATTGATATAGTATCAAATGTTGGAATAGGGCAACCTTTGGGAAACAGTGATCATAACACAGTCTCATTTGAGATTGAATTAAAAAAACACAATTTTAAGGGGCCAACAAAAACTCAAAATTTTAAAAGGGCAGATTTTAACGGTCTAAGGGCAGCAATACAAAGTATAGACTGGGACAGAGAACTGATAGGTAAAAACACTGAACATAAATGGACAACGTTCAAATCCTTACTAAATATACATACACATCGGCATATACTGTGTGGAAATAAAAGTAAAAAAAGAGTAAATCCCATCCAATGTGGCTTAGCAATGATTTAAAGATCAAGATACAGAGAAAAAAACAGACATTTATATTAATCAAACAAGAGGGGACAGAGACGGCTTTACAGGAATACAAGGAAATCACCAAGGCAGCAAGACTGGCTAACTATTAGACTGGCTAACATAGAAAATGGCAAGTTATATGTAAGGAGAGTAAGACTAACCCTAAACATGTGTATAAATATATTACTGGGAAGAAGGCGAGGAAGGAAGCTATAGGAACATTACAATGTGACACAGTCTGATAATTAGTGACCAGGAAAAGGCAGATGAGCTAAATAGGTTCTTTTCTTCGGTATACACAAGGGGGGTACCAGTGGTTGGGACACGGCAACATAATGGAACTACACTACCTTTGCCAAATAATTGGTTAACAAAGGAAGTAATCCAAAAGAGGTTGGGAAAAATAAATGTTGATAAAGCCCCAGGTCCTGATGGAATACATCCACGGGTACTAAGGGAACTGGCTTCTGTAATAGCCAAACCATTATATTTAATTTTTCAAGATTCACTCAACACAGGGTCTCTACCAGATGACTGGAGAAAAGCTAATGTGATACTTATATTTAAAAAGGGAGCAAGAGCAAATCCGGGGAATTATAGACCAGAGAGCCTCACTTCTATAGTTGGGAAGCTTTTAGAAGGGTTAATAAGTGATAATATACAATAATATTTCTATTTGAACGGGATTATAAGTAGGAGTCAACATGGATTTATAAAGGATATGTCATGTCAGACAAATCTAATTAGTTTCTATGAGGAGGTTAGTAGGAACCTGGATCAAGGCAACTCAGTGAATGTAGTCTTTTTGAATTTTGCAAAGGTATTTGATACAGTGCCACATGGGAGACTATTGTACAAACTAAGAGATACAGGAATTGCAGTAAATATCTGCTCATGGATTGAGAGCTGGCTAAAAGACAGGAAGCAAAGGGTTGTTGTAAATGGAACATACTCCGATTGGACTAACGTGGTAAGTGGGGTTCCTCAGGGTTCAGTATTAGGTCCTCTCATTTTTACCATATTTATTAATGACTTAAATAGCGGTGGGACTGGAAAAGTAGTGTCTCCATTTTCGCTGATGAAAGTTGTGCAACGTAATTAATCAGATAGTGATGTACTTTCCCTCCAAAGGGATTTACATAAAATAGATGAATGGGCATCTAAATGGTAGATGAGATTTAATATGAATAAATGCAAGGTTATGCATCTGGGAAGGAAAAATAACCATGCAATTTATAATCTTAATGGAGCAAATATAGGTGTATCGGATATTAAATGGGATTTGGGAGTGCTTGTGGACAACCACCTAGGTAACAGTGCTCAATGCCAAGCAGCAGCCGCAAAGGCAAATAAAATATTAGCATGTATTAGGAAGGGTATAGAAGCCAGGGAAGCAAATATAATTCTGCCACTATACAAATCCCTAGTACGCCCTCATTTGGAATATGGAGGACAATTTTGGGCACCACTACATAAAAAGGACATTTTAGAGCTGGAAAAACTACAGAGAAGGGCAACAAAACTAATAAGGGGAACGGAGGGGCTAAGTTATGACGAAAGACTAACCAAATTAAGCTTATTTACTCTGAAAAAAAAAACAGTGGGGTGAACGTACGTGTAGCACCCATAGGGAGTGAGGTAAGTGGGTGAGTGTACGTGTAGCGCCCATAGGGAGTGAGGTAAGTGGGTGAGTGTACGTGTAGAGACCATAGGGAGCATCTGTGCCCAATCTGTGCAGATCTCACAGTTTAATTGCAAATAATAATACATAATTCCTTACACTGGGGGCTTATTGTGATATTTATACAGATCTGTATTACATGTTACTTATAATATATTCCTATAATATTCCTGTATCACTCAGAGCATGGACACAAATACATTATTATTATTATTATTATCACTCACCTGTACAGGGATCTGAAGTGGTTCCCATCTGGTGAATAGACTTCTCATCTCTCTCATTATATAAGTCAGGATATAGATCTCCATCTTGGGGTCCTGTTAGTCACAAGAGAGCGAAGCCCCTGGGTTTGTACAGATTTACACAACTATCTGACATAAATATCTACAGAAACAGCTCCCGGGTGTAAATATACGGACTGAGGGGGTCATAGTTTTACTAATTATCAGTTTATGACTAATGTGAGAATCTCTGTATATAAAAACACAATAAACTGATTTAGTACATTGAACAATATTATTAATACATTTATCCCGTACATTTGCTGTGTGGATGTGTTAGATATTAAGTTATGGACTGATATTAGTAATGATTGGCAAGTACTAAATTCTAGATCCCCCCCCCCACCCTTATCAAGCTCTCTAAGCATGCATTACTATACTGAGCTGCACAAACAATGCTGTATATCTCAGGAATGATGTACTACAGATATAAACATATTTTACAATGTATAAACAGTTTGAAATTCTCTTCAAGATAAAATAAACATATTGTTATAGTGACAGGGTGCCATTACAGGATGTATTATTAATGTTCTTATTGTGTATTACTTCCTCACCTTCCCTGATACTCCCCGGACTCTCCTCCTCCTTCACCTGCTGCTGATCTCTTATATTCAGATCTTCTTGTTCCACCTTGGAGACAACTGGAGGCCTCACATCTAAAGGTCCTACAGATAGAGATAAACAGATTATAGACTTTCACCATTTTATTATTTACTAATTAATCTAGTGTTTGTGTCTTATTAATATTTAAATCCTTTAGTAGAAAGATCCACAAAGACGGAAACAACCGAATGTTATTACTATGTATGGACAGAAGACCAGATATTGTGTCATTGGGGAGAAACTCACCTTTATCATGAGCTGCGATGATATTTCCCAAAGACAACCTCTGGATATGACGCTGAGCACGAGCACTCAACTTGTTTGGTCGGCCATGGCGAGGCCTGTTCTGAGTAGAACCTGTCCTTTGAAACCGCTGTATGGTCTTGCCCACCGTGCTGCAGCTCAGTTTCAGGGTCTTGGCGATCTTCTTATAGCCTAAGCCATCTTTATGTAGAGCAACCATTCTTTTTTTCAGATCTTCAGAGAGTTCTTTGCCATGAGGTGCCATGTTGAACTTCTTGTGACCAGTATGAGAGAGTGTGAGAGTGATAACAACAAATTTAACACACCTGCTCCCCATTCACACCTGAGACCTTGTAACACTAATGAGTCACATGACACCGGGGAGGGAAATTGGCTATATATACAGTGGAGATAAAAAGTCTACACACCCCTGTTAAAATGTCAGGTTTCTGTGCTGTAAAAAAATGAGACAAAGATAAATAATTTCAGAACTTTTCCCACTTTTAATGTGACCTATAAACTGTACAACTCAATTGAAAAACAAACTGAAATATTTTAGGTAGAGGGAAGAAAAAATATAAAAATAAAATAATATGCTGAAAGATGAAGTTCCTCTTCATGTTCAGCTTTCTAGCAGAAGCCTGAAGGTTTTGTGCCAATATTGACTGGTATTTGGAACTGTTCATAATTCCCTCTATCTTAACTAAGGCCCCAGTTCCAGCTGAAGAAAAACAGCCCCAAAGCATGATGCTGCCACCACCATGCTTCACTGTGGGTATGGTGTTCTTTTGGTGATGTGCAGTGTTGTTTTTGCACCAAACATATCTTTTGGAATTATGGCCAAAAAGTTCAACCTTGGTTTCATCAGACCATAACACCTTTTCCCACATGCTTTTGGGAGACTTCAGATGTGTTTTAGCAAAATGTAGCCTGACTTGGATGTTTTTCTTCGTAAGAAAAGGCTTTCGTCTTGCCACTCTACCCCATAGCCCAGACATATGGAGAATACGGGAGATTGTTGTCACATGTACCACACAGCCAGTACTTGCCAGATATTCATGCAGCTCCTTTAATGTTGCTGTAGGCCTCTTGGTAGCCTCCCAGACCAGTTTTCTTGTCGTCTTTTCATCAATTTTGGAGGGAGCTCCAGATCTTGGTAATGTCACTGTTGTGCCATATTTTCTCCGCTTGATGATGACTGTCTTCACTGTGTTCCATGGTATATATAATGCCTTGGAAATTATTTTGTACCCTTCTCCTGACTAAAACCTTTTAACAATGAGATCCCTCTGTGGACCATGGCTTTTGCTGTGGGATGCAACTAAGAAAATTTCAGGAAAGACCAACTAGAGCAGCTGAACTTTATTTGGGGTTAATCAGAGGCACTTTAAATGATGGCAGGTGTATGCTGACTCCTATTTAACACGATTTGGAATGTGATTGCTTAATTCTGAACACAGCTACATCCCCAGTTATAAGAGGGTGTGCAGACTTATGCAACCACATTATTTTTCTTTTTTTCTTCCCTCCACCTAAAGGTTTCAGTTTCTTTTTCAATTGAGTTGCACAGTTTATAGGTCACATTAAAGGTGGAAAAAGTTCCGAAATGATTTATCTTTGTCTCATTTTTTTACAGCACAGAAACCTGACATTTTAACAGGGGTGTGTAGACTTTTTATATCCACTGTACACTCACTATAGAGATATACAGATGTATTCCCACTCAATCCACAATAAAAATATAACTATAGATAAATAAAGATACATACCCACTTCCTCCTCACTATATATAGATATATGCCCACTTAATACACACAAACACACTATATATATACACTATATATATATAAAAAGAGAGAGAAAGAGAGAGAGAGATTTATACCCAGTCCCTCCTCACTATATATACACTCACTATAGATAGATATATACCCACTCAATCCACACTATATACACATTCACTGAAGATGGATATGTACCCACTCCCGCCACACACATATATATATATATATATATATATATATATATATATATATATATATATATATATATATATATATATGTATATATATATATACACACACTCGCTATAGATAGTTATATACCCAGTCCCTTCTCACTATATATACACTTACAGACAGATACAGATAGATATAGATATATACCTACTCCCTCCACACTATATATACACTCACTAAAGATAGATAGCTATAGATATATACCCACTCCCTTTTAAAAATGTGTCAAAGGAGCTTTTTGTGCCAAGAGGTTTTCAACTGACATTAATTCAAAGAGGACATCCCTTGAGGTTAGAAGTAAAAAGATTGCACCTTAAAGAAAGAAAAGGGTTCTTCACAGTAAGGATGGTTAATCTGTTGAATTCTCTACCAGAGGAGGTGGTGACAGCGGATTCAATAGATAACTTTAAAAAGGGATTGGATATATTTTTAATTAAAAAGGGCATTCAGGGTTATCCTGGTTAATTAGAGAGAGAGTATTGATCCAGGGAGGAATCCGATCGCCAGTATCTGGGGTCAGGAAGGAATTCATTTTATTTCTTACCTTTTGAGACAATTGGCTGAGTTTCACTGTTTTTTTGTTGTTGTTTGCCTTGCTCTGGTTCAATTTACAAATAATCTGCATATTGCAGATCAGAGGAGATCTAAAAAGGTTGAACTTGATGGGCTAAAATTCTTTTTTCAACCTCAATTACTATGTAACTATGTAACCTCTTCCAATTAAAACACCCCAGGAACACCTGCCGCAATACAAAACTAAAAAAATGACCTCACGTACACCTCTGGTAACCACATACCATCCAGATCTAGAAGGAATCAGCAAAATATTTAAGGATCTACAACCACAGCTAACAGAGGACTCAGAATTAAAACATATATTCCCCAAACCCCCCATTCTTGCATTTAGGCAGCCACCAAATCTCAGACACACAAGAAGACCTATAATATAAGAGGATCATATTATTGTACATCATCCAATGTAGTCTACATGATAAAATGTACTGCATGTGAGAGAGGCACGCATAACAACAAGCGCTATAACATCAGAGGGTTATATTCATGCACATCATCCAATGTAGTCTACATAATGCAATGTACTGTATGTGAGAGAGGGTGCTACATTGGAAAAACCAGCCTGAAATTACATATGAGGATGAATCTACACAAACATTCCGTCAATAAACACAATGAACACAATAAACACAATGAGGAGACTTACTGTACTCCAGTTGGACACCATTTCACCCAGAATTACCAATCCATCAAAAATCTCAAAATCAAAATACTTAAAGGTTTTTTTTAAAAACACTAAGGAAAGAAAGACATTTGAAATTAAAATGATTATGCTCTTTAACAGTAATAACTCAGGCCTTAATGTAGACATGGCATTTTTATCTCATTACCAACATTTCTTGTAACCTCCAACAATCATGATGGTAAATATATATGTGTGCTTATGTATTTTTTGTTCTCTGCTGTCCTTCTGAGCTTGGTTACAGCTCCATGGTTCCTTAGATGTAAAACTATTTCTGACCCCAATTTACTTAATTTTCTATATATAGATAAATATCCACTCCACACTATACATACACTCGCTATATATAAAGTAGATATATATCCACTCCCTCCTCACTGTATATACACTCACTATAGATATATACCCACTCCCTCCTCACTATATATGCATTCACTATATATAGATAGTTATCCACTCCATCCACATACATACATTATATATATATATATATATATATATATATATAAATATATATATATAGACATACACCCACTCCCTCTTCACTATATATACACTCACTATAGATAGATATATACCCATTGAATCCACACAATATATACACTCCCTGTAGATATACAGATATATACCCACTCTCTCCTCTCTATATATACACACTCACTATAGACAGATATAGATATATACCCACTTAATCCACACTATATATACACTCACTATAGATACAAACATATACCCACTCAATCCACACTATATATACACTCACGATAGATCGATATATACCCACTCCCTCTACACTATGTATACGCACTCACTATAGAGATATATACACACATCCTACTCGATATATATACACTCACTATAGATACAAACATATACCCACTCAATCCACACTATATATACACTCACGATAGACCGATATATACCCACTCCCTCTACACTGTGTATACACGCTCACTCACTATAGAGAGATATAGATATATACACACACCCTACTCACTATATTAACACTCACTATATATAGATAGATACCCACTCCCTTCACACTATATATACACTCACTATATATAGATAGATATCCACTCCCTCCACACTATATATACACTCACTATAGATAGATATAGATATATACCGACTAAATCCACACTATATATACACACTCACTATAGTTATATACCCACTCCCTCTACACTATGTATGCACACTCACTATAGAGATATATATATTTATATATATATATATATCCACTCCCTCCACACTTTATACAGTATATACTGACTATAGATAGATACAGACATACGCCCACTCCGTCCTCACTATATATACACTCTCTTTGGATAGATATATACCCACTGAATCCACACAATATATACAATAGATATCTAACTTCTCGAAAGTTTGTTATTATAAATAAGACGTTTGTCCAATACAAAAGGTATCAAATTATATTGCAATACTCATTAATATATATATACTAGCGACTTGCCCGTCAAAAAATGATGGCAAGATCAAGTTTTTTCCCCAAACATTTCTCTCTCCCATGTCTCTTTCCTTCCCCCTTCCTGTCTCTTTGCCCTCTCTCTCCCTCCCTTGTCTTTCTTTGCCCCCTCTCTCCCTCCCTTGTCTCTCTTTTCCCCCCTCTCCCTCCCCTGTCTCTCTTTGCCCCCTCTCTCCCTCCCCTGTCTCTCTTTGCCCCCTCTCTCCCTCCCCTGTCTCTCTTTGCCCCCTCTCTCCCTCCCCTGTCTCTCTTTGCCCCCTCTCCCTCCCCTGTCTCTCTTTGCCCCCTCTCTCCCTCCCCTGTCTCTCTTTGCCCCCTCTCTCCCTTCCCTGTCTCTCATTGCCCCCTCTATATCTCCCCGTCTCTCTTTGCCCCCTCTATCCATCCCTGTCTCTCTTTGCCCCCTCTATCCCTCCCCTGTCACTCTTTGCCCCCTCAATCCCTCCGCTGTCACTCTTTGCCCCCTCTATCCCTCCCCGGTCACTCTTTGCCCCCTATATCCCTCCCCTGTCACTCTTTGCCCCCTCTATCCCTCCCGTCACTCTTTGCCCCTATATCCCTCCCCTGTCACTCTTTGCCCCCTCTATCTCTCCCCTGTCACTCTTTGCCCCCTATATCCCTCCCCTGTCACTCTTTGCCACCTCTACCCCTCCCATGTAACTCTTTGCCCCCTCTATCACTCCCGTCTCATTCCCTCCTCTCTCCCTCCACTGTGTCGCTTCCCCCTCTACCTTTCCTTTGTCTCTCCCCCCTCTGTCTCTCTTTGCCCCCTTCTCCCTCCCCTGTGTCTCTATGCCCCCTCCACCCCTGTGTCTCTATGGCCCTGCCCCCCCCCACCCTGTGTCTCACAACCCTCTCCTGGCTCCCTTCCCCCATCCTGTCCCTCCCTTCCCCCATCCTATCCCTCCCTTCCCCCATCCTGTCTCCCTCCAACTGTGGGCCGCTGGGGAGCTTCAGTGGGGCAGGGGGCTCTGAGAGCATAGACAGGCGTAGGGATAGAGTGTAGGCTAGGAGGATTCAACTGACTGGCACCACCTGCTAGGAGAAAAAGGAGAACGGCAGGTATAGTCAGAGTGACGTTAGGGATGTAGGAGCATAGAGAATGTATATGAGAAAGAGTGTACACACTGGGAGGACTCAACCTCTGAGGCCCTCGCCCGCAGCCCTCGCTACGCGAGGGCCGCGGCTCCCGCTCCATGCCAGCAACTGAGGCTCTTGCCCGCAGCCCTCGCTACGCGAGCCCGCAAGCGTGAGCAACGGCCCGTACGCTCACAACTATATATGTGATATATATATACACAGCCCCACTCCCATCACTCTGTATTGTATATAGATAGATAGAGACAGATAGATAGAGGGATATATAGATAGATACAGATAGACAGACAGATAGACAGACATAGACAGCCCCCCTGCCATCACTCTGTATTATATATATAGTATAATATCATTATTTCTGGTATCACTTCCTGTCTTTATCCCACTCGCACCTGATAACCAGTCACAGATAGATAGACAGAGAGAGACAGACAGATAGATACAGATAGATAAATAGATAGACAGATAGACAGAGAAAGACAGATAGATAGACAGATAGATACAGACAGATAGATACAGACAGATAGATACATAGATAGATAGACAGAGAGATAGACAGACAGATACAGATAGATACAGACAGACAGATAGAGACAGATATATACAGATAGAGAGATAGACAGATAGAGAGATAGACATACAGATAAATAGATAGACAGAGAGAGACAGATAGATAGATAAATAGATAGACAGAGAGATAGAGACAGATAGATAGATACAGACAGAGACAGATAGATAGACAGATAGAGAGACAGAGACAGATAGATAGAGGGATAGCTAGATACACAGACAGCCCCTCCCCATCACTCTGTATTATATATATATACTATAATATCATTATATCCGGTATCACTTCCGGTCTTTATCCCACTCGCACCTGATAACCAGTCACAGACACAAATAACTTCCTGTATTATCTCCTGATCAGTACCTGGAACATTAATCACTTTATTTACCTGCTCAGAGCCCGGACACACACCCGGATCCGCTCCAGGCCGCAAGCGCTAATAAAGAACCGGAAGTGAATTTACCGGAAGTACTTGCTGTAAACATCAGAATGTTTAGCAGCACAAGCTGGGGCACTCGGCACATTAGGGGGCGGGTCTCTAGAGTATTCTTGTTTCCATGGTGACCGTGTATATATATATCTGTCTCTCCCTTTGCACATACAAATATAAAGATAGGACTGATTTGTTTTTATTGTATTGATCTGCCTAGCAACTAGTGATGTCACTGCTTGTGCAATTTTTTGATTGGCCAGGCCGTTTCTCATGGTATTGCAGGCCTGCAATGTGTGTGTTACAGTCACTGTGTGAGACATCTATTTGGAGCTGCACAGCCCTGGGGATACAAGTGATGCACATGTTAGGGAGGTTATGTGTCACATTTAGTGTATATATGTATATATTGTGGCAGGGAGGACTATCTCCGAGGACCTGGACTTTTATTTACACACACTACATTCTAGATGGATTCTTATTTACATTGCATAGATAGATATGATATGTGATATATAATATTCAATTGCAGTAACTATCATAGTATGCAGATTTAATTTATCTTGTTCATATGTACTGTATATGTTTATAACCCTCATCTGACTCTGACGTCGCATCTAACTACCGCCCTATCTCTCTACTTCCACTGGCTTCCAAACTGCTGGATCGGCTCGTCTATACCCGCCTTACAAGCTTTATTTCCTATAACTCCCTTCTTGACACCTTCCAATCCGGCTTCTGTCCCCATCACTCCACTGAGACTTCTCTAAGTAGAGTCACTAATGACTTGCTCTCCGCCAAGTCAAAAGGTCACTTTTTCATTCTACTTCTTCTAGATCTCTCTGCTGCCTTTGACACAGTTGACCATCCACTTCTACTCCATATCCTCTTCTCCCTCAGTATTCGAGACACTGCTCTGTCGTGGTTCTCATCATACCTACAAAATCGATGATTGAGTGTCTCCTCTGACACCTCTTCTTCTACCTCCACCCGTCTTTTGGCGTACCCAAAGGTTCAGTCCTAGGCACCCTCGTCTTCTCCATCTACACATCCTCCCTTGGTACCCTCATAAACTCTTTTGGGCTTCAGTATCATCTCTATGCAGATGACACCTAAATCTACCTCTCAGCTCCAGATCTATCCCCCTCTCTTCTAACACAAGTCTCCAACTGCCTCTCTAGTATATCTTCTTGGAAGTCCGCCCACCATCTCAAACTCAACATGTCTAAGAGTGAACTCCTAATTTTCCCTCCCTCTCGCACAGCGTCAATTCCTCACATCTATCACTGTCAACAAGAACATCATAACTCCCATCTCCCAAGCCCATTGTCTTGGAGTTCTACTGGACCCCGCTCTGTCTTTCATCCCTCACATACAGATCAGTAACAAAATCTTGCCTAATACAGGACACAACTAAAATCCTAATACACTCTCTCATTATCACTCGACTTGACTACTGTAACTCGCTTCTTGCTGGCCTACCCACCACCCGACTATCTCCACTTCAATCCATAATGAATGCCTCTGCTACACTCATCTTCCGTACACAACGTTCAGTGTCGGCATCACCTCTCTGTCAATCACCCCACTGGCTTCCCTTAGCCTCCAGAATACAATTTTAAATCATGACCCTAACTTACAAAGCCCTCAACAATAGCGCACCCCCATACATCTCTGCTCTCATCTCCAAATACTCTCCCAACTTTCCTCTTCGTTTTGCTAATAACTTTTTTCTTTCTACAACTCTTGTCACCTCCTCTCATTCTCGCCTTCAGGACTTTTCTCGTGCTGCCCCTATTCTCTGGAACTCCTTGCCTTGCTCCACCAGTTTGTCCTCCTGCCTCAAAACATTCAAAACCTCACTAAAAATGTATTGCTTTAAAGAAGTTGTGACGAAGTGCCCTTCGCCACTTTGTCTTGGAGAGGACTGGTTGCCAGCCTCCTGCCCTGCGACTATGGCCCTGGTACATATTGCCCTTCAAACACAGTATTCGGCCATACCAGAGTGTATGTCACTCATTCTGGCCCTTTACATACAGGGGGGTCATTTTGTACTTGCCCTGTGTGAACCATGATACCACAGATAGATATGCCATGGAGCCCATTCATATAATGAAAGACTATGGGAAAGACTTTAGCTCCATGGCAATTGAACTGTGTGAAAAGGATCTGAGCGCTATTCGGTAGTTTTATGCGCTCAGACCCCAGCTGTAACGGAACTCATCACTGTTTTACCCTGTTTTATGATTATTTAATTCTTGGTTAAAATATGATCACATTGCTGTACTGTAGATATGTTGTTTTATGTTCTACAGAATATATTGGCTCAGAATATTAGCCAGACTTTTGCAGACCTAGGCTAATAGATAATCCTATTACAGAGATTCAAGAGATAAGAAAGTTGTAAAGGATCTTTGCATTTTCCAAAGTGTTTTCATTCTCTGATAAGAACAAAGAAGAATGATCTAATTAATGTCTGATTGTATCCAAGTTGCCAGGGAGGTGTGACTCACCTATTGTCCTATATGTGTATTGTATGGGGGATATTTGCAATGTCTGTGTGTTATGTGAAAACATACTTTTACTAACTTTTGAACCCCTGGTCTGATTCATGCCATTTTTGTATATGTTGTTCCCCTGGGTGAGAGCTATTGAATGGTGCGGGACTTAAAGGTGTACCCCCTGTATTTGGGGTACATCCAGAATGTGGTTAAAATTGTGTCTGTTTTAATTGTGTTACCTGTTATCTGAGGGGAGGAGACGTGGGGGTTGAACCATGTAGATAATTGGCTGTTGTGATAATTATGTGGGTGTAGCCCTTCAGAGGGCACCATTGCATAAAAGGAGATTCCCTGTTATTAAAAAATAGTTCTACTTGACCCTTCAAAACGTAGCCTTGTCTCGTTATTGAAGGGATCGCTATGTCATACTGGGGATTGCTATGCTTTTGCATACTCCCTTGAGCTGTAACTACTGAACGCTTGTTCCTGATGTACTATCCTTGGAGTCTGTGGTGGTTTTGGTGTCCGGTGCGGTGCTTGTAGGCCTCGACGCAAGCTAGGACGCGTCCATCAACGGAGGTACCCGGTCGGGGTGCCAGTAGATCCGTTACAGAAGTGTATCACCTTCCACCCTAACACGCTCAGCACCTCTCTCTCCCTCCGTTACCACAAACAATACCTTTAGGTTGTAAGTCTGCGAGTTCCAATCCTGCAGGGAGCTTTGGGGAAAGCACCATGGACACTGGATTCCAGGCTCAAAGACAGGGCCCTCATTGCTTTCCTATGTGTTGATTGTTATTTACCTTTGCCTGGAACTTATCTTATGTACATCGCTACGGAATATGCTGGCGCATTATAAATAAACAATAATAATAATAATTATATATATATATATATATATATAAAATCATACTATTTATTATATTTTATCTCTGCACTAATGTATAAGTGTTTTATATTTACTATATAAATCTTTTATAAGGTGTAAGGTGTTAAGTTTTCCCTTGTGATCAGAATGGCGTATGTTTATAACGTTTCCTCTGATTAGGGTCCCTCTGTTAGGCCCAGCACACAGACACGCTCTTCTATTCTGGGAAAGAGAAGAATAGTGGATTGAGAGATAAACCACAATGTCACAATCCACTCTTTGCTCGCCTTTAAAGGCCAAGGTGACCAATCCTACCCGAAGGATGACCAGGTTCTGTATCCCCACACAGATGACGGATTAACCGGGTTCTAGGACAAGTTGCCATTCTCAGGAGAAGTTACCAGGTTTCAAGACAACCTCAGAGAAAATAATTTGTGATTAAATAAATAATAAACGCCTTCCCTCTAAATTACACACACCATGCATACGTGTCACAAACAGAGCGTCATCTTTATTTTTCAATACATATTTTTATACAGTATTTATCCCTTCCTTGTGCCACTTCATTGGGTAAATACCAGTTTGACACCCTTTTGCCCCCTTTGAATTTCCCCTCTTGGGCTAGGTATCCAAGGAAATGGCGTCAGCCTGTCTATTTCCCCAGCTTGATGCTGATGTGACTATGGTCCCAGATGTCACACATCTCTAGTCAGTGTGTGGACACAGCAATGGTTTGTTAGGATACTGTGTTCACTGGAGCCAGAGGGTCTGGACAAGGGATGGAGGTTTAACCCTACTTAGGGACCAGAAATTTAAAGACCTAGGTTATTGGGGAGAAGGTCTCCATTAGGTGGGGAACCTAGAGGAGGGTGGTGAGGTTGGTTAGCGGACAAGGGTACCCTGTAAGCAGGGAAATGGATATTTCTAGGGCTTTGTGTGTTTAGGGGAAATAGTGGTTAGGTGTGTCCGCTCACTCGCCGACTTCCTCCTGGGTGGCAAAACTTTTTATTGATTTGGAGGGGGTTTGGCTAGGGAAGTTGAGGAACCTCCGGGGTGAATTCACCTTAAATGACCGACAAGGACATCCATAACATTTCGAGCACTTTGAGATCCCTATTAAATTGAATGGGGGTTTAGGAACAATGGCTAATTCAGGTATTTCCTAATTTAGGATTAATCACAAGAAAAAAGATCAAAGGACTTGACACCACTTGACCTCTGTCTTTTAAAACAAAGGAGTCCAGTTTCTGTCTGACAGCCTAGTTAACAATACTTGATGACTTAATCAGATCCATGAATCTCCCATAGAAGTCTATGGAACCCGATTTACTGCTTACCACAAGTCTGATTCCAGCCAAGAGCCAACTTGACTGGGAGAAAACTGCGTATCACGGTTGGCTATTGGAAGTGCCTTTAGGTCACCCTTAAAGCGGTACTACCCCAAAAAATATTTTCAATGCAATATATCAATGCAATAGTTGTACCCTGAAACATGTGTTACACATAGAATGAGTTCCCCGAATAATTGTAAATTCACCCAGAGCACTCTAGGCCTGGGTGACCCAGCCGAAAATGTTCTTGGTAGGGTGTCCAAGGAACCAGAAAGTTCATGGCTATAATTAACTGTTTGGTGAAACAGAGCAGGAGCAGATGTTGAGGAGGAAACAGATAATCTTGATTTTTTTTGTATATTTAAATATTTAGTAAAATATTAATAACTGAAATGAAGCATAAATGGGACATTATTACCATAGAAACATATTAAATATCATACGATTCCTAGATGATTTCAAATTTTTGAAAATGCACCTTTTGATCAGGATAATATTAAGTTCCCATAGGAATAATATAACATTTTAGATGGTGATCTAAGGGACTGTAAGTAGTTTTCTCCAACACCACAATTCAAAGGCGTCAATTCTCCGGCGCTCAGACTTCTTTATGGTCCAGCTCTCACATCCGTGTGTTACTACTGGGAATACCATAGGTCTAACATCAGGACCTTTGTTGATAGGGGTTGAAAACGGATAGAGGCTATTAAATATGGTTTGGAACAAGCGCAAATATAAGTGAGGGAGTAAATATTGTGCACATTAAATGGTCTAAATTTCCTTTCAGTTAATTACTTTTGGTATGATTGTCATTTTTATATATAAAATTAATACACAGCAATGGGGACCATATTTATGATATATATTATGATCTTCTTTTCATGGGTTTTTGCTTCCTTTCCTATTTTTAAAACATTACAATTCAAGTGATTTATATATGATTTATTTACATGTAGAAATACAAAGTGCATAATTTATTTTAGTGTATATAAATGGTAATAATCTATTTTAGTGTATATAAATGATAATAATTTATTATAGTGTATATAAATGGTAATACTTTATTTTAGTGTATATAAATGGTAATAATCTATTTTAGTGTATATAAACGGTAATCATTTATTTTAGTGTATATAAATGGTAATACTTTATTTTAGTGTATAAAAATGGTAAATATGAACTAAAGCTAAATTTAAAAATTATATTTTTTAATAATTTATATATTAAAAACAGAAAAAAACGCTGCTATTAACCATATAGCAACCTTTTTTTTCTGTTTTTAATATATAAATTATTACAAAATATAATTTTTAAATATAGCTTTAGTTCATATTTACCTTAAATATAGTGTAACGCAATAAAACTCCAATAGTTAATGGTTATATAAATGGTAATAATGTATTTTTTCTGCATATAAATGGTAATAATTTATTTTAGTGTATATACATGGTAATAATTTATTTTAGTGTATATACATGGTGATAATTTATTTTAGTGTATATACATGGTAATAATTTATTTTTAGTGTATATAAATGGTAATAATTTAGTGTTAGATTGTGTTTCTAATGTTAGTTTTGCTTCAGTCCATTAGAGATCAGATGTTACAAACTAAAACTTGTATTAAATCAGTAGATGTAAGGAGTTATTTTATAACAGACAGTTGTAATTAGAGCCCTGGCCTAAAAACAAACCATTTAATCAGTGTCATAAAGTACCAAATAAACCTCCATTACCGGAGAGCTCCCAGTTATTGCTAGTAAATCAGTATCTAAATCAAATAAAAATAATAATAATGAATATCGAAAGTAATTAACATGTGCATTTATATTAATATTCAATATAATATTTTAGAGACATAAAATGAATGCAAATCTTAACTGTAGAAATGGCTACTGGAAATTTAATATATGCCTTTTCATTTGATATAATATTATTACATGTGTTGTTTTTTTTTTGTTGTGTCACTTTTTTGCTATAGGACGTGAGAATAAATTCCTTTCAAGAGAGCCTTGTAGTTTTATATAGCAGTTAAAGGACCACTGTGGTGTTCAAACATTAGGGTTTAATTTGTTTATATAGTTACTAGTTAATAATAAAAAATAAATCAAGGTAGTAATTTCATTTTGAAAACTATTATTTGAAGTTTTTCGACTCCACCACCATTAGGTGTCTCGGTGGCGAGAGAGGATCTCCAGATGGGTCTGTTGTCCTGAAGACTTTGTATATGTGTCTACCTCCCTGTAGTAGTTATTAAAAAGAATATTCAGGCAGCTTTCTCTCAGATCCTTTTTCACTTCTTGGACACCTTGCATGGGTGGAGTAAGGTTACAGTGCTAATGTTGAAAGTACATTTTCAATTGCTAATGAAACCAGTGGCACCATGTTGTGTGATCACTACACTGGGCCTTTAAATGGTTAACTCCTTTCAAATAAATTAACCATCTTGCTGTACATTGTTGGCTTTCAGTCCTGGTGCTGCATCCTGGCATTGAGCTTCGCATAGTGAAATTGCTGCTGTTATTTGTTTTTTTGCATACATTGCTTGTCCTTTATCGTATTACTTCCTGTAGGTCATGCAGATGCCACACAGGAAGTGAGAAGACTGATTTCCGTGGGGATAGGAGCATGGCTTGGGCCAAGAATACAGAATAACGTGTAAAGGACAAGATTATTATAAATGCTCTTTACAGAGTCAGATTGATAAATGCTGTTTTAATGAACATAAAATCTTTGTGACCATGCCTTTTTTTCTTAATTTTATTTTTTTACAAGAATTCTGAAATTTGCAGCTGCCCAAACAGCATGTGTTCGCGGAGGCTGGTGGCCCTGTAGCCCCTTCCAGCCCAGTCGGCACTGCTCACTCTTACAGCTGATTGGTGTAGAGCCAGAGAAGCCAACCACTCCATTTAGCGCCTAACTGATTGGCCCATCCGAGTCAAGGAGGAGTTTTGAATGCCCAAAAAGATGCTCACTTTATGTATGCCTATGTATTATTGTTTCCAAAAACTGTATAAAAATGGACATCCATGAATAATGTTCTTTTGGACACATAACAATGGGAAGGCTTTAATTATTTTATTCTGCAACCGGTTAGGAACCCTTTTCTTGTTTTCAACAAGGTATATTACAGATGAACATTGAAGACCAGAATATTGCTTGAACCAAGAATGGTATCATATTAGGTTTTGTTTTTTTTTGTTTGTTTTTTATATAACCATACAACAAACATAAAAGAGAGTTCAAAATATTGGTATGATTGAATAATATCAAAAAAGAAGGAATTGTACTCTCCGAGCTAATTTACAGATGTAATAGAACAAGACATAACGTCAAGATGTTTGAGGGGCAGAAGCAGAACATCCATTGGGAAAGTTGTTGTGACGAAGTGCCCTTCGCCACTTTCTCTTGGAGAGGACTGTTTGCCAGCCTCCTGCCCTGCGACTATGGCCCTGGGACAGATTGCCCTTTAAACACAGTATTCGGCCATACCAGAGTGTATGTCACTCATTCTGGCCCTTTACATACAGGGTACTTGCCCTGTGTGAACCACGATACCACAGATAGCTATGCCATGGAGCCCATTCATATAATGAAAGACTATGGGAAAGACTTTAGCTACATGGCAATTGAACTGTGTGAAGAGGATCTGAGCACTATTCAGTTGTTTTGTGCGCTCAGATCCCAGCTATCTGGGGATATGTGAAATGTGAGTAAATGTGAATTGCAGTAATGCTGATGGGTTGTCAAACTAGAGAATTGACCAACAAATACTATTGTCCGGACATCCCCAGGCCGATCCGTTGGGATCAGACTGTGTATGCCGGCTTATGGTCACGGGGGAGGTGTGTAACGGAACCCATCACTGTTTTACCCTGTTTTATGATTATTATGGTTAAAATATGATCCTACTATTACACTGTATGTATGTAGGTTTATGCTCTGCAGAATATTGGCCCAGACTAGTGCAGACCTTGGCATGGGAGATAATCCTGTTACAGAGACTCCTCATAAAATAAGGAAGTCTATTGTTTAAAGTGTTTTCATTCTCAGACATAAGAACAAAGAAGGATGATCTAATCCATGTCTGATTGTATCAAAGTTGCCAGGTAGCCTCAGGGAGGTGTGACCCACCTATTGTCCCTCTATGTGTACTGTGTGGCTAACTATGGGGGATATGTGAAATGTCTGTGTGTTATGTGTAAAATATACTTTTACTAACTTTTGAACCCCTGGTCTGATTCATGCCATTTTTTAATATGTTGTTCCACAATTTATGTTATTCATAAAAATGTAAGATTTATTTATGTACTATGTAAAATCATAAAGTTATAAAAAATGTATAAAAATGTGTAAGTAATTTAGTAGATACAGTAATAAACTCAATTATCTCTCAAATAGAGAAGAGGGAAACTGTGGGCGTTACTATTGTGTTATTGGTTGTTTATACCTTCCCCTGGGTGTGTTCTGTTTACCTGACTGTAATAAAAACCAGGCTGGGTTTGCCAGCAAGAGAGTTCACTGCTTGACCCTCAAACACAGAGCTTATGTCTCGTTCTTGGGGGGATTCATGGTATGCTGTTACAGACTGACTGCCAGGAGTGTAAGCATCTTGGGGTGCTTTTCCTGTTCAGCTGCTAGCGGCTATTCGTGAGGCTCCAGTTAAGCTACGGCGGTTGTGGAGTCTGTGGTGGTTGTGGTGTCCGGTGCGGTGCTTGTAGACCTCGGCGCAAGCTAGGACGCGTCCATCAACGGAGGTACCCGGTCGGGGTGCCAGGAGATCCATTACATTGGCTGGCAGTGGTGGGATGGGGTCCTAGTGAGAGGAAGAGCAGCCCGGAGACACTGGTAACGTTTGGAGTTACAAATTGAGGGCAACGCTAGTATCTGTACAGCGCCCCTGGCTACAGCAGGATGGAACCGGCTAGTTTTCGGACAGCGTTCCAGGATGAGGAGGAGGAGGCGGCCGCGGACTACAGGGATGCAGACAGAAAGGAACTCTGGTATGATGCCCTGGAAGATGCCCAATGGCGGCGAGGTGAGAGTCTCCCCAGTGATGAGCAGCGGCTACAGAAGCGTGTGGCGATGCAGATGTATCTATTGGGAGAGCAGCCCCTGGATGAGTGGGTGACAAGACTAGAGACCCTGGTATGGCAAGAGATCTGGCTAGACAACGCATACCAGGCCCTCTGGTGGCATACCGTTCGACTTACCCCCTGGACGTCCGAACACGATTTACCGGAGGGGAAGGATTATGATGGCTCGGGTTTATTATGGGATGCCTTGGAGGACGACATTGATCTTGGCAGCACGAAGGGGTCTAGGTTTTGGGACATCTACGACTACCGGATGGGCATGTATGTCTCGGATGACGAAGGCGAGGTGAGCAAAGACATGACCCACCTGGTAACGAGAGAGTGGGAGCTGGAGCAGGACTACCAACACCTGCTCAGCTTCGTGCAGCCCCAACCTACTCGACAAGCAAAACCAGACTTCATTGACTGGTCCAGGGATGACCTCGAGATGGCAGGTAGAGATGGGACCGAGGTCTCTCTACCGGCCCTACAGGGGGCAGAAGGTGTCGTCCTTCCCCCCCAGCGGCAGTGTGAACCCCAGGGGGCAGAAGGTGTCGTCCTCCCCCCCCAGCGGCAGTGTGAACCCCAGGTGGCAGAAGGTGTCGTCCTTCCCCCCTGCGGCAGTGTGAACCCAAGGGGGCAGAAGGTGTCGTCCTCCCCCCCAGCGGCAGTGTGAACCCCAGGGGGCAGAAGGTGTCGTCCTCCCCCCCCAGCGGCAGTGTGAACCCCAGGGGGCAGAAGGTGTCGTCCTTCCCCCCAGCGGCAGTGTGAACCCAAGGGGGCAGAAGGTGTCGTCCTCCCCCCCAGCGGCAGTGTGAACCACAGGGGGCAGAAGGTGTCGTCCTTCCTCCCCAGCAACAGTTTACCCTAACAAGGGGAGACACCAATCTCCCAGATGGCGCAGATGGGACCGTGGTCTCTGCGCCCACAGCCTGTCCAGATCCCCAACTACCCTCACTGGGACAACCGGATGGGGTAAGTAAAAATTCCCCTCCCCAGCTAACTTCTAATGTGGCCCCAGGGTTAACAGAGGAAATGTTAACCCCCACTGACCCCCACGTTTCCCTGGCTACTGAGCCGGAATATGTCCCAAGTACCCCAGCAGAAGAGCTGACAGCGGGGCAGAGTGCAGTCGGCCTCTGCCCTCCCTTTGTCCCTTGTACAGAGCAGGATGTCCTGCAGGTTATACCAGCAGAAGAGCTGGCATCAGGGCAGAGTGCCGCTGGCCTCTGCCCCTCAAGTCCCCTGAGCGTGTTGCCCCATCACCACAGCGAAATATCCAGGTGCAGTAACGGTTTGTTGTGGTTGGGCTGCTCTTGCACTTTGTTGTTGTGGGGGGGCTGCTCTAGCACTGGTTTATTGTGGGTTGGTGGATCGTCTAACGGAGGCACTGACCGGCAGAAGGTCAGGTGCCTGGTTAGACTTCCCCCCAAAGGGGAGATGTGTGACGAAGTACCCTTTGCCACTTTGTCTTGGAGAGGACTGTTTGCCAGCCTCCTGCCCTGCGACTATGGCCCTGGGACAGATTGCACTTTAAACACAGTATTCGGCCATACCAGAGTGTATGTCACTCATTCTGGCCCTTTACATACAGGGTACTTGCCCTGTGTGAACCACAATACCACAGATAGCTATGCCATGGAGCCCATTCATATAATGAAAGACTATGGGATAGACTTTAGCTACATGGCAATTGAACTGTGTGAAGAGGATCTGAGCGCTATTCGGTAGTTTTGTGTGCTCAGATCCCAGCTATCTGGGGATATGTGAAATGTGAGTAAATGTGAATTGCAGTAATGCTGATGGGTTTTCAAACTAGAGAACTGACCAACAAATACTTTTGTCCGGACATCCCCAGGCCGATCCGTTGGGATCAGACCGTGTATGCCGGCTTATGGTCACGGGGGAGGTGTGTAACGGAACCCATCACTGTTTTACCCTGTTTTATGATTATTATGGTTAAAATATGATCCTACTATTATACTGTATGTATGTAGGTTTATGCTCTGCAGAATATTGGCCCAGACTAGTGCAGACCTTGGCATGGGAGATAATCCTGTTACAGAGACTCCTCATAAGATAAGGAAGTCTATTGTTTAAAGTGTTTTCATTCTCAGACATAAGAACAAAGAAGGATGATCTAATCCAAGTCTGATTGTATCAAAGTTGCCAGGTAGCCTCAGGGAGGTGTGACCCACCTATTGTCCCTCTATGTGTATTTGTGTGGCCAACTATGGGGGATATGTGAAATGTCTGTGTGTTATGTGTAAAAGATACTTTTACTAACTTTTGAACCCCTGGTCTGATTCATGCCATTTTTTAATATATTGTTCCACAATTTATGTTGTTCAAAAAAATGTAAGATTTATTTATGTACTATGTAAAATCATAAAGTTATAAAAATGTATAAAAATGTGTAAGTTTTAGCTGGGAAATAAATGAGTAGATACAGTAATAAACTCAATTATCTCTCAAATAGAGAAGAGGGAAACTGTGGGCGTTACTTTTGGTTGTTTATACCTTCCCCTGGGTGTGTTCTGTGATTCATGGTATGCTGTTACAGACTGACTGCCAGGAGTGTAAGCATCTTTGGGTGCTTTTCCTGTTCAGCTGCTATTTGTGAGCTACGGCGGTTGTGGAGTCTGTGGTGGTTGTGGTGTCCGGTGCAATGCTTGTAGGCCTCGGCGCAAGCTAAGACGCGTCCATCAACGGAGGTACCCGGTCAGGGTGCCAGTAGATCCGTTACAGTTGTGTTGGATGCAAATCCCATATCCTTCATTTCTTTGTAGAGAGAATTATGAGATAAATGTGTTTTTTTCTATGTGTCATTGTACCATATTCCAACAAGGAGTAGAAGGTTGATTCCACATTTTCACTATAGACCATTTAGCTGCTAATAGAATTTGTATGATTAAACTTTTAACAAAGTAGTTTATTTTTACAGGGAAAAATATAAAAAAACATCCACTCAGGAGATAAGGTCAGTTTACTATCAACCAAACACGAGCAGACGGACCAGAATTTTAGAATTTCCTTACAGGACCACCATATATGTCGGTGGGAAGCATTTTGTTCACCACATCTCCAGCATTGATCCGTATATTTATCTGGGGCTATCTTTACTAGAAGGGAGGGTACAATGTACCATCTTTGTATTAGTTTAAAATAAAGTTCTCTGTAATTTGTGCATTGCGTTAACATCCTTGTTATATCAAATGCCATATTCCAGTCTGCTGCAGTCCGTTCTTGGCCAAATTCATTCTCCTACAGTTTTGTCCTGGTTAACCATCTTGCTGTACATTGTTGGCTTTCAGTCCTGGTGCTGCTTCCTGGCATTGAGCTTCTCATCGTGAAACTGCTGCTGTTATTTGTTGTTTTTTTGCATACATTGCTTGTCCTTTATAGTATTACTTCCTGTAGGTCATGCAGATGCCACACAGGAAGTGAGAAGACTGATTTCCGTGGGGATAGAAGCATGGCTTGGGCCAAGAATACAGAATAACATGTAAAGGACGGGATTATTATAAATGCTCTTTAAAAGGGTCAGCTTGACTGATCTTTGTGACCATCTCTTTTGCCTTTCTGGGAAAGTAGTTTTATTATTTTATAACATTTAGAGGTCCAATAGTTCTCTTTACCTTTAAGGCACAGTGAAAGCTTCAGTTAAACTTATTGACTAGTACAGAGGGTATTTTAAAGGGATAGTAAGCTGCTATAACTCGCAAGTTTATATTAAAATGTAAAAATACTTTATTTCTAGTGTATGTGTCATGCTTATTGTGTATGTTTACCACAGTTAGGCTGCCCCCAGGCTCCGTGCCCAGAAGCAGATTCTGTGTGTCCCTTATGCAGCCAATAGCTGCAGCCAAACGCTCGTTTCTGCTTTATTGCAATGGGGATGTATCAGCCAATCAGATACTTCCCCATCGCGCATGCGCAGTCCGATTTCCGGGTGCTGAAACAGCGCAAGTAGCTGGCTCAGCATCCCCGACGCTGCGCTGACAGGCAGAGTGATCAGGAGACAGCCTCTGCCTGTATATTTGTATTATATACATGTTTTGCTGGTTCTCCTGCCCCTGACGCGCCGCGGGCTGACCTCTGACCTGCAGAGGGAGAGAAGCATGAAACTGGGCCACTCTTGTCCTCCTGCAGCCCCCACTCGCCTCCTGCACCCCCACTCGCCTCCCTGCGACCCCCACTTGCCTCCCTGCGACCCCCACTTTGCCCCCACGACCCCACTCGCCTCCCGTAGCCCCCCCATACACCTCCCATGGGCCCCCCATTCACCTCCCACACCCCCACCCCATCCCATTCGCCTCCCGCGGCCACCACTCGACAGAGAGGGGAGAGAGAGAAGAGAGAGAGAAAGTAAGGAGTGAGAAGAGGGAGGGAGGGAGAGAGGAGGGGAGAGGGAGGGAAATAGATAGATAGATAGATAGATAGATAGATAGGGGATAGAGAAATATATAGAGGAGGGAGAGAGAGAAGAGGGAGAGAGAGAGGAGGGAGAGATAGAGGGGAGGGAGAGATAGAGGGGAGGGAGAGATAGAGGGGAGGGAGAGATAGAGGGGAGGGAGAGAGAGGGATAGGAGGGAGAGAGAGGGATAGGAGGGAGAGAGAGGGATAGGAGGGAGAGAGAGGAAGAGAGAGGAAGAGAGAGGAAGAGAGAGGAAGAGAGAGAGGAAGAGAGAGGAAGAGAGAGAGAAAGAAGAGGGATAGAGAAAGAGGAGAGAGAGAGAAAGAGGAGGGAGAGAGAAAGAGGAGGGAGAGAGAAAGAGGAGGGAGAGAGAAAGAGGAGAGAGAGAAAGAGGAGAGAGAGAGAAAGAGGAGAGAGAGAGAAAGAGGAGGGAGAGAGAAAGAGGAGGGAGAGAGAAAGAGGAGAGAGAGAAAGAGGAGAGAGAGAGAGAAAGAGGAGAGAGAGAGAAAGAGGAGGGAGAGAGAAAGAGGAGGGAGAGAGAAAGAGGAGAGAGAGAAAGAGGTGGGCGAAAGTGGAGAGGGAGAGAGAAATAGGAGAGAGAGAAAGAGGAGAGAGAGAGAAAAAGAGGAGGGACAGAGAAAGAGGAGGGAGAGAGAAAGAGAATAGAGAGAGAGAGAAAGAGGAGAGAGAGGAGAGAGAGAAAGGGGAGAGAGAGAAAGAGAAGAGACAAAGAACGAAAAGAGACAGAGAAAGAGAAGAGAGCGAGAAAGAGGAGAGAGAAAGAGGAGGGAGAGAGAGAAAGAGGAGAGAGAGAGAAAGAGGAGAGAGAGAGAAAGAGGAGAGAGAGAAAGATGAGGGAGAGAGAAAGGGGAGGGAGAGAGAAAGAGGAGAGAGAGAGAAAGAAGAGGGAGAGAGAAATAGGAGGGAAAGAGAAAGAGGAGAGAGAGAAAGAGAAGAGAGAGAGAAAGAGGAGGGAAAGAGAAAGAAAGAGAAGAGAGAGAAAGAGGAGGTAGAGAGAAAAAGGAGAGAGAAAGAAAGAGGAGGGAGAGCGAAAGAGGAGAGAGAGAGAAAGAGGAGAGAGAGAGAAAGAGGAGGGAGAGAGAAAGAGGAGAAAGAGGAGAGAGAGAAAGCAGAGGGACAGAAAGAGGCGAGAGAGAGAGAAAAGATGATTTATTATGTATATAGGTTCCTGGATTTCCTATCTGTGTTGCCTATTGTATGATGCCAAGGCGAACGCTCCCTATAAATAGTTCCTTGAGACAGCGTTATACAATTCCCCTTTGACAAAGAGGTTCTACGTCGAAACGCGTCAGGCTCCTAGCAACGACGCTGCGTACGTCATCACGCTAGACGTGCGCATTGCAATCCGGAGGTCGAGCCTTGCTGGAACCGCAAACTTGATATAGTTACGGCTTAGTTTAATGCCCCATGCATCCCCGATTCAGTATATTATGCCTGCAAGACCTTTTTACTATCTTTAATAGCCCTTGCTGCACACCAATAATTTTAATTCGTATAAAGGCTTTAGGCACAGAACATGATGTGCTATAGTTGGGCCTGTTAGTGGGATATTCACTTCTGTAACGGAACCCATCACTGTTTTACCCTGTTTTATGGTTATGTAATTCTTGGTTAAAATATGATCCTACTGTTATACTGTATGTATGTGGTCTGAGCGCCATTTAGTAATAATGTGTGCTCAGACCTAAGCTATCTGCAGATATGTTCTGGGTTATAAAATGTTGTTATGATATCTGTAAAAATATTGTATTGTGTGGTATGCAGTCACATATCTTTGGTCTCATACACTTGGTCAGGAGTTGCCCATCTGCCTCTTAATAGTATTTGCTAAACCACACAAGAGATAGCAGAACAAAAGGGTTTCAGCAGACAAGATGGCACCATGAACAATGGGGGTAGGGACTCTTGAATAATTAGATGACCTGGCGTTTCCCCATACTCCCAGCAGGGGAATAAGTGAGCTTATAGATGTTACTCTCTCCACCGTCAGAGGGAGAATGAGCAGTTAGCCACGCCTAGTGGGCGGCTCCTGGGGGAGGGGACTCCTGGCTCCCATGCATTAACCCTGTCTGATTGGCCAAAGGTAATTAGGGGTTGACAAAAGGTAGTCACTGCCCCTACTGTGTATGTGAAGTGTTTAAAAATGTGTTTTTGTTTTTAATAAAAGAGAGTACTACTTGACCCTTCAAAACGTAGTCTCATCTCGTTCTTGGAGGGGATTGCTCTATCATACTGGGGATTGCTATGCTTTTGCACTCCCTTGAGCTGTACCAACTGAACGCTTTTTCCTGATGTACTCTCCTTGGAGAAGAGGTCTTCCCCACACGATCCTGGATGCTGGAGATTCATACAGGGTGGAAGGAAGACGGCGCGGCTCCAGCTAAACTACGGCGGTTGTGGAGTCTGTGGCTGTGGTGGTGTCCGGTGCGGTGCTTGTAGGCCTCGGCGCAAACTAGGACGCGTCTATCAATGGAGGTACCCGGTCGGGGTGCCAGTAGATCCGTTACAACTTCTTTGAATGAAAGCTATTACTAATAAAGCTGGTCTCCTATGCTATAAATTGCCAGCTGGGATTTTGGCTCTATAAAGCTTTAGGAGTTTTTTCCCATATATATATATACGTAAAATTGGTATTACATTGAAAGTGTTTTTCTCTTATATGGGCAAAAGGTTTCAATCACAGTGGGCTGCTACATATTTAAACTTCTTACATAGTACACCATTATATTATAGAAATATTGCCCTCTAGATTTCTGGAGGATGATATGTATATGCATGAGGGTTCTATATATATAAATCTATGAGAATATCAAGTTATTCTACCTTTAAGTCTCATTATAATATTTGGCTCGACTGAAGGTTGGAATAGGAATACCCACTCATTAAGAGGTATATATTGCACAATTCAAGTGTTATTGGGATTTTTCTATTCCTTACATCTGCCTCATTTTTTAAATTCCCCCTTGTCACCGTTCTAAATACCCCCCTTTTTATTAATAAACGTCGCTGTCACAAAATAAATTTATATTTATACTGATTCTACTCATACTAGTCCCACCATTTGTATATTGATTATTAGGGTGGAAAACACCCAGGGAAATTGCAAGTCCTCACTTTCTTATGTGTTTATTGAATAACATATATACACTAAAAAGGGAAATTCTATGGTCTAGTTATTGGTAATTGGTTGGGTGGTATTTTGTGAGGAATAAGTGAGGCTATTTTGTCTGCATTAACCATTGTGTTTTATTTTACATACCTGCAGCCCAATTAAATTAGAGCCCCATAAGTGCAATGTTAAGCTCGCAATGGCTGCGGGCTTGTAATTGGCCGAGTTACTGTGCTATTATATTAGAGCGGGCTGCTAGTTACGAGCTTAAGACACCAACCCGTAAACCAGTTGTCGGCCGTCGGATTTGCGATTTTGTTGATGATCAATTAAGCAAACCCGTAGTGACGGGTTTAAATGGAGCCAATGGAAACTGTCATAATTGCATCAAACAAAAATGGCGGTTGGATTTCAAAGTCTTACTGGGTTCAATTAAAAGTTGCAATCGGACCCACATTCCGGATATGATGCAATTTTAATAAAACCGTAAATATCATATTCTATTACACGTGAGTTCGATCGCATGCATTAGCACATTGATTGCCAGGTTCAACACAAAAAATATTCTTAAAATAAAGTATTTTTCTGGGCCGATTTGCGGGCTTGAGAATGTTATGCTATTAATTCTAAGAAGTAACATCACTTTAACTTTTAATGTAAGTACAGTAGTATGATTTTATTTACAGCTACACTCAATTCACTGCTATTCTGAGCTCCATCAAGCTCATACTTTTTGCTTCAATAACTCTCCGCCTCTGTTGTACCCTTTGTCGTGTTCCTTGAATCTTTCCGGCATCAGAGTTTCTCTAAGGCATTCTGTCTTCTTATGATATGGCAAAAATATTTGGGCTTTGGCCTCATGATCACATCTTCCAATTAACCATTTTGCTCGATGTCTTGTAGTATTGATTGATTGGGTCTTTTTGTAGTCCAAGGTACTCTGAGCAGTTTTCTCCAACCCCACATTTATGGTTTCAGACTCAAGAAAACGAGGTAAAATCATACGACGAGCGGATATAAAGTAAATAATGTACCATACAAATACACAGTGTAGGTAAATAATATATTTGACATACTAGACATGGTAGATAGAATACCTGAAGAACTTTGGACAAAAGTTTGTGACATTGTCCAGAAAACAAAGAATATCCTCAAAAGAAAGAAAACTAAGAAGGGACACTGGCTGTCTCATGAGGCTTTGAAAGAGGCCCAGGAAAGAAAGAAAATGAAAGGTAGTGGAGATGGGAAAAAATTTGCAAAATTATAGAAGAGACAAAGAAATATTCTATAATGAGTTATGTAAAGAGAAAAAGATTACCAAACGGGTAAAGCAAGATATTTCTTCAAGAAAATTGGGATCTTAAATGAACCTTTCATGACAAAGTGAGAGTGATAAAAGACACAAATGGTAGGGACTTAACAGAAGCAGATCATATAAATAAGAGGTGGCAGATCTATACAGGAAGGATAATAAGTGGGACATAGAAGGTATGATGAAGGGCTGGAATGTGACGTAAGAAGATAGAGAAATTGTATGGGTGAAATGGATAATGGAAAGGGAGATTTGGAGGAGAGAGGTTAGGAGAGAAAACAGAGAGGGAGGATAACTAAAACAAGTAATATCTAAGCCAACTCTTAATAGATTAAAAAAATTACATTAGATGTAATGTTTTTTTCACATTTTTGAATGTTGTACAGTTACATTTATGCCAAAGACGTCTGTTCAACCCATTATAAAGTATCAGCACCTTATATTTATTCCAAATAATTGCTCTTTTTTTATAGTACAGGTTGTAATTATTAATGACAATGGGCTCATCAATCAGATTAATTTATTAAAAATATCTACAACAAAGATTTATCATACTATACATATTAGTATCACTTATAAACAGAGTATACATTTGTAGACAGCTTGACATTTTTATGAGCTTGCTAAATGTTTTTGATTAATTACATTTATATGATCTTAGTCAAATTGCGTGATGTGTAATAGCAGACTCATACTAAAACATTCCCCACATGTCATACATACAAGTGGCCTTTATCCTGTGTGAGCTTTTTTTATGTCATTTAAAATCTGACTGAAATACATTTTTTTCTCTTGTGTAAGTTTCAGAACGAGCAGATGGGGTTTATCCTTTGTGAGTTCTCATATGTTGCTTGAGATGTGAAGAGAGAATGAAACATTTCCCATTTTCAGAAAGCAAAAGGTTTTTCTCCTGCATGAGTCATCTTATGTTTATTTAGCATGGAGAGTTGACTGAAACATTTTCCACATTGAGTACATGGAAAAGGTTTTTCTCCTGTATGAGTCCTCTTATGGTTAATCAGATATGAAACACGACTAAAACATTTCTCACATTCAGAACATGAAAAAGGTTTTTCTCCTGTATGAGTCCTCTTATGATAAATAAGATGTGAGGCACGACTGAAACATTTCCTACATTCAGAACATGAAAAAGGTTTTTCTCCAGTATGAGTCATCTTATGGCTAATAAGATGTGAGGCACGACTGAAACATTTCCCACATTCAGAACATGAAAAAGTTTTTTCTCCTGTATGAGTCCTTTTATGATAAATAAGATGTGAGGCACAACTGAAAGATTTCTCACATTCAGAACATGGAAAAGGTTTTTCTCCAGTATGAGTCATCTTATGGCTAATAAGATGTGAGGCACGACTGAAACATTTCCCACATTCAGAACATGAAAAAGTTTTTTCTCCTGTATGAGTCCTTTTATGATAAATAAGATGTGAGGCACAACTGAAAGATTTCTCACATTCAGAACATGGAAAAGGTTTTTCTCCTGTATGAGTCATCTTATGTTTATTAAGAGCTGAGAGATGACTGAAACATTTCCCACATTCAGTACATGCAAATGGTTTTTCACCTGTATGAGTCCTCTTATGGTTAATAAGATGTGCGTCACGACTGAAACATTTCTCACATTCAGAACATGGAAAAGGTTTTTCTCCTGTATGAGTCATCTTATGTTTATTAAGAGCTGAGAGATGACTGAAACATTTCTCACATTCAGTACATGTAAATGGTTTTTCACCTGTATGAGTCCTCTTATGGTTAATAAGATATGAGTCACGACTGAAACGTTTCCCACATTCAGAACATGAAAAAGGTTTTTCTCCTGTATGAGTCCTTTTATGATAAATAAGATGTGAGGCACGACTGAAACATTTCCCACATTCAGAACATGAAAAAGGTTTTTCTCCTGTATGAGTCATCTTATGGTTAATAAGATGTGAGGCACGACTGAAACATTTCTCACATTCAGAACATGAAAAAGGTTTTTCTCCTGTATGAGTCATCTTATGGTTAATAAGATGTGAGGCACGACTGAAACATTTCTCACATTCAGAACATGAAAAAGGTTTTTCTCCTGTATGAGTCATCTTATGGTTAATAAGATGCGAGTCACGACTGAAACATTTCCCACATTCAGAACATGAAAAAGGTTTTTCTGCTGTGTAAAAAATGTGGTCTTCTCTAAGATTTTTCTCGGATCCATCTGTTGGAAACAAAAGACCAAGAAGTATATGGAAATGATTATTTAGTATTTACTCATTATAATTACTATAATTAATTATAGCAAACTGAGAACAATTTGCAGTTCATAAAAAAGGTCAATTTGGTTGGAAAATGATTTAGTTTAGTCTATTAATTTAGTGAAAGTTATTTAAATCCTTATGAACATACAACATATTTTGTAATAACAATTATTGTTAATTATGGTCATTTGTTTAACTAGATATGATGATCTGCAAAATGTTTTATAGCAGAAAAAACAAATACTGTATAAACACAAACTTTACATATTGCAACTTCTACATGCAATTATTGCTTACTGCAGGCTGTCATTTTTTATGCCTGTTACTGGGTGGGTGTTTCTGTAAACTAACAATCTGCCCATTAGCTCTGCGGAGAGCACCGACTGTAGTTACTGTCACTTTCCCACTGTGCAGATACAAACTTCCTGTGTGTGCAAAGTCTTCTATCAGGAATTGTGCTAATGAAAATAAAATGGCAGATTGGGGTCATTACACCAGCAAATAAGAAATGTTCCCTAGTGTTTATGAATTATGAGGATTACATGAAAGATATTTTGAATCAATTAGTGATACCCATTTCTACATAAAGCTGAATAATGACACCATGGTGGAGTATTAAGCACGCAAACACAAATACTCATTTACAAGCTTAATATTTTTATCCATTATCACTGAAAAAGGATGACATTACCCAGATGCTGAGAGAATGGAGATTAAATAGTTATAGGAATAAAATAGTAGATGCTGTTAATACAATGGGCACTGAGTCTTCTGAGATAGGCTATAGTAGTAAAGAAATTGAACTACGTGTACAGAGGGCACTTGGAATGCCCAACCCGCCATCCCCAATAGGGATCCCCATGGTATCTAAAATTACTCCTCTACCATAGGGGGCCCTATGGAGTTCCATAGTACCCTAATCCTATAGCATGGCGGTACCTGCGAAAACCTGTGATACCTTAAAACCTACCTAAAGATTAATGTAAATATTAAAAACAAATTTACTAAAAAATAAATAATGATGGGAGCACAAAGGAGGCGTCACTTACAGGTGATGTATTTACCAATATAGGGAGTGAGGTAAGTGGGTGAGTGTACGTGTAGAGTCCATAGAGTGCATCACTGGATGATGGGAGCACACAGGAGGACGTCACTTACAGGTGATGTATTTACAAATATAGGAAGTGAGGTAAGTGGGCGAGGGTACGTGTAGAGCCCATAGGGAGTGAGGTAAGTGGGTGAGTGTACGTGTAGAGTCCATAGAGTGCATCACTGGATGATGGGAACACACAGGACAGGAGGACGTCACTTACATGTAATGTATTTACCAATATAGGGAGTGAGGTAAGTGGGTGAGTGTACGTGTAGAGACCATAGAGAGCATCAGTGGATGATGGGAGCACACAGGAGGACGTCACTTACAGGTGATGTATTTACCAATATAGGGAGTGAGGTAAGTGGGCGAGTGTACGTGTAGAGTCCATAGAGTGCATCACTGGATGATGGGAGCACACAGGAGGACGGCACTTACAGGTGATGTATTTACCAATATAGGGAGTGAGGTAAGTGGGTAAATGTATGTGTAGAGTCTATAGAGTGCATCACTGGATGATGGGAGCACACAGGAGGACGTCACTTACAGGTGATGTATTTACCAATATAGGGAGTGAGGTAAGTGGGTGAGTGTACGTGTAGAGTCTATAGAGTGCATCACTGGATGATGGGAGCACACAGGAGGACGGCACTTACAGGTGATGTATTTACCAATATAGGGAGTGAGGTAAGTGGGTAAATGTATGTGTAGAGTCTATAGAGTGCATCACTGGATGATGGGAGCACACAGGAGGACGGCACTTACAGGTGATGTATTTACCAATATAGGGAGTGAGGTAAGTGGGTGAGTGTACGTGTAGAGTCCATAGAGTGCATCACTGGATGATGGGAGCACACAGGAGGACGTCACTTACAGGTGATGTATGTACCAATATAGGGAGTGAGGTAAGTGGGTGAATGTACGTGTAGAGACCATAGAGTGCATCACTGGATGATGGGAACACACAGGAGGCCGTCACTTACAGGTGATGTATTTACCAATATAGGGAGTGAGGTAAGTGAGTGAGGGTACGTGTAGAGCCCATAGGGAGTGAGGTAAGTGGGTGAGTGTACGTGTAGAGTCTATAGAGTGCATCAATGTATGATTGGAGCACACAGGAGGACGTCACTTACATGTGATGTATTTACCAATATAGGGAGTGAGGTAAGTGGGTGAGTGTATGTGTAGAGTCCATAGAGTGCATCACTGGATGATGGGAGCACACAGGAGGACGTCACTTACAGGTGATGTATTTACCAATATAGGGAGTGAGGTAAGTGAGTGAGGGTATGTGTAGAGCCCATAGGGAGTGAGGTAAGTGGGTGAGTGTACGTGTAGAGTCTATAGAGTGCATCACTGGATGATGGGAGCACACAGGAGGACGTCACTTACAGGTGATGTATTTACCAATATAGGGAGTGAGGTAAGTGGGTGAGTGTACGTGTAGAGTCCATAGAGAGCATCACTGGATGACGGGAGCACACAGGAGGACGTCACTTACAGATGATGTATTTACCAATATAGGGAGTGAGGTAAGTGGGTGAGTATACGTGTAGAGTCCATAGAATGCATCACTGGATGATGGGAGAACACAGGAGGACGTCACTTACATGTGATGTATTTACCAATATAGGGAGGGAGGTAAGTGGGTGAATGTATGTGTAGAGTCCATAGAGTGCATCACTGGATGATGGGAGCACACAGGAGGACGGCACTTACAGGTGATGTATTTACCAATATAGGGAGTGAGGTAAGTGAGTGAGGGTACGTGTAGAGCCCATAGGGAGTGAGGTAAGTGGGTGAGTGTATGTGTAGAGTCCATAGAGTGCATCACTGGATGATGGGAGCACACAGTAGGACGTCACTTACAGGTGATGTATTTACCAATATATGGAATGAGGTAAGTGGGGTGAATGTATGTGTAGAGTCCATAGAGAGAATCACTGGATGATGGGAGCACACAGGAGGACGTCACTTACATGTGATATATTTACCAATATAGGGAGTGAGGTAAGTGGGTGAGTGTACGTGTAGAGTCCATAGAGTGCATCACTGGATGATGGGAGCACACAGGAGGACGTCACTTACAGGTGATGTATTTACCAATATAGGGAGTGAGGTAAGTGGGTGAGTGTACGTGTAGAGTCCATAGAGTGTATCACTGGATGATGGGAGCACACAGGAGGACGTCACTTACATGTGATGTATTTACCAATATAGGGAGTGAGGTAAGTGGGTGAGTGTACGTGTAGAGTCCATAGAGTGTATCACTGGATGATGGGAGCACACAGGAGGACGTCACTTACAGGTGATGTATTTACCAATATAGGGAGTGAGGTAAGTGGGTGAGTGTACGTGTAGAGTCCATAGAGAGCATCACTGGATGACGGGAGCACACAGGAGGACGTCACTTACAGATGATGTATTTACCAATATAGGGAGTGAGGTAAGTGGGTGAGTGTACGTGTAGAGTCCATAGAGTGCATCACTGGATGATGGGAGCACACAGGAGGACGTCACTTACAGGTGATGTATTTACCAATATAGGGAGTGAGATAAGTGAGTGAGGGTACGTGTAGAGCCCATAGGGAGTGAGGTAAGTGGATGAGTGTACGTGTAGAGTCTATAGAGTGCATCATTGGATGATGGGAGCACACAGGAGGACGTCACTTACAGGTGATGTATTTACCAATGTAGGGAGTGAGGTAAGTGGGTGAATGTATGTGTAGAGTCCATAGAGTGCATCACTGGATGATGGGAGCACACAGGAGGACGGCACTTACAGGTGATGTATTTACCAATATAGGGAGTGAGGTAAGTGAGTGAGGGTATGTGTAGAGCCCATAGGGAGTGAGGTAAGTGGGTGAGTGTACATGTAGAGTCTATAGAGTGCATCACTGGATGATGGGAGCACACAGGAGGACGTCACTTACAGGTGATGTATTTACCAATATAGGGAGGGAGGTAAGTGGGTGAATGTATGTGTAGAGTCCATAGAGTGCATCACTGGATGATGGGAGCACACAGGAGGACGGCACTTACAGGTGATGTATTTACCAATATAGGGAGTGAGGTAAGTGAGTGAGGGTATGTGTAGAGCCCATAGGGAGTGAGGTAAGTGGGTGAGTGTACGTGTAGAGTCTATAGAGTGCATCACTGGATGATGGGAGCACACAGGAGGACGTCACTTACAGGTGATGTATTTACCAATATAGGGAGTGAGGTAAGTGGGTGAGTGTACGTGTAGAGTCCATAGAGAGCATCACTGGATGACGGGAGCACACAGGAGGACGTCACTTACAGATGATGTATTTACCAATATAGGGAGTGAGGTAAGTGGGTGAGTATACGTGTAGAGCCCATAGGGAGTGAGGTAAGTGGGTGAGTATACGTGTAGAGTCCATAGAGTGCATCACTGGATGATGGGAGCACACAGGAGGACGTCACTTACAGGTGATGTATTTACCAATATAGGGAGGGAGGTAAGTGGGTGAATGTACGTGTAGAGTCCATAGAGTGCATCACTGGATGATGGGAGCACACAGGAGGACGTCACTTACAGGTGATGTATTTACCAATATAGGGAGTGAGGTAAGTGGGTGAGTGTACGTGTAGAGTCCATAGAGTGTATCACTGGATGATGGGAGCACACAGGAGGACGTCACTTACATGTGATGTATTTACCAATATAGGGAGTGAGGTAAGTGGGTGAGTGTACGTGTAGAGTCCATAGAGTGTATCACTGGATGATGGGAGCACACAGGAGGACGTCACTTACAGGTGATGTATTTACCAATATAGGGAGTGAGGTAAGTGGGTGAGTGTACGTGTAGAGTCCATAGAGAGCATCACTGGATGACGGGAGCACACAGGAGGACGTCACTTACAGATGATGTATTTACCAATATAGGGAGTGAGGTAAGTGGGTGAGTGTACGTGTAGAGTCCATAGAGTGCATCACTGGATGATGGGAGCACACAGGAGGACGTCACTTACAGGTGATGTATTTACCAATGTAGGGAGTGAGGTAAGTGGGTGAATGTATGTGTAGAGACCATAGAGTGCATCACTGGATGATGGGAGCACACAGGAGGACGGCACTTACAGGTGATGTATTTACCAATATAGGGAGTGAGGTAAGTGGGTAAATGTATGTGTAGAGTCTATAGAGTGCATCACTGGATGATGGGAGCACACAGGAGGACGGCACTTACAGGTGATGTATTTACCAATATAGGGAGTGAGGTAAGTGGGTGAGTGTACGTGTAGAGTCCATAGAGTGCATCACTGGATGATGGGAGCACACAGGAGGACGTCACTTACAGGTGATGTATGTACCAATATAGGGAGTGAGGTAAGTGGGTGAATGTACGTGTAGAGACCATAGAGTGCATCACTGGATGATGGGAACACACAGGAGGCCGTCACTTACAGGTGATGTATTTACCAATATAGGGAGTGAGGTAAGTGAGTGAGGGTACGTGTAGAGCCCATAGGGAGTGAGGTAAGTGGGTGAGTGTACGTGTAGAGTCTATAGAGTGCATCAATGTATGATTGGAGCACACAGGAGGACGTCACTTACATGTGATGTATTTACCAATATAGGGAGTGAGGTAAGTGGGTGAGTGTATGTGTAGAGTCCATAGAGTGCATCACTGGATGATGGGAGCACACAGGAGGACGTCACTTACAGGTGATGTATTTACCAATATAGGGAGGGAGGTAAGTGGGTGAATGTATGTGTAGAGTCCATAGAGTGCATCACTGGATGATGGGAGCACACAGGAGGACGGCACTTATAGGTGATGTATTTACCAATATAGGGAGTGAGGTAAGTGAGTGAGGGTATGTGTAGAGCCCATAGGGAGTGAGGTAAGTGGGTGAGTGTACGTGTAGAGTCTATAGAGTGCATCACTGGATGATGGGAGCACACAGGAGGACGTCACTTACAGGTGATGTATTTACCAATATAGGGAGTGAGGTAAGTGGGTGAGTGTACGTGTAGAGTCCATAGAGAGCATCACTGGATGACGGGAGCACACAGGAGGACGTCACTTACAGATGATGTATTTACCAATATAGGGAGTGAGGTAAGTGGGTGAGTATACGTGTAGAGTCCATAGAGTGCATCACTGGATGATGGGAGCACACAGGAGGACGTCACTTACAGGTGATGTATTTACCAATATAGGGAGGGAGGTAAGTGGGTGAATGTATGTGTAGAGTCCATAGAGTGCATCACTGGATGATGGGAGCACACAGGAGGACGTCACTTACAGGTGATGTATTTACCAATATAGGGAGTGAGGTAAGTGAGTGAGGGTACGTGTAGAGCCCATAGGGAGTGAGGTAAGTGGGTGAGTGTATGTGTAGAGTCCATAGAGTGCATCACTGGATGATGGGAGCACACAGTAGGACGTCACTTACAGGTGATGTATTTACCAATATATGGAATGAGGTAAGTGGGGTGAATGTATGTGTAGAGTCCATAGAGAGAATCACTGGATGATGGGAGCACACAGGAGGACGTCACTTACATGTGATATATTTACCAATATAGGGAGTGAGGTAAGTGGGTGAGTGTACGTGTAGAGTCCATAGAGTGCATCACTGGATGATGGGAGCACACAGGAGGACGTCACTTACAGGTGATGTATTTACCAATATAGGGAGTGAGGTAAGTGGGTGAGTGTACGTGTAGAGTCCATAGAGTGTATCACTGGATGATGGGAGCACACAGGAGGACGTCACTTACATGTGATGTATTTACCAATATAGGGAGTGAGGTAAGTGGGTGAGTGTACGTGTAGAGTCCATAGAGTGTATCACTGGATGATGGGAGCACACAGGAGGACGTCACTTACAGGTGATGTATTTACCAATATAGGGAGTGAGATAAGTGAGTGAGGGTACGTGTAGAGCCCATAGGGAGTGAGGTAAGTGGGTGAGTGTACGTGTAGAGTCCATAGAGAGCATCACTGGATGACGGGAGCACACAGGAGGACGTCACTTACAGATGATGTATTTACCAATATAGGGAGTGAGGTAAGTGGGTGAGTGTACGTGTAGAGTCCATAGAGTGCATCACTGGATGATGGGAGCACACAGGAGGACGTCACTTACAGATGATGTATTTACCAATATAGGGAGTGAGGTAAGTGGGTGAGTGTACGTGTAGAGTCCATAGAGTGCATCACTGGATGATGGGAGCACACAGGAGGACGTCACTTACAGGTGATGTATTTACCAATATAGGGAGTGAGGTAAGTGAGTGAGGGTACGTGTAGAGCCCATAGGGAGTGAGGTAAGTGGGTGAGTGTACGTGTAGAGTCCATAGAGAGCATCACTGGATGACGGGAGCACACAGGAGGACGTCACTTACAGATGATGTATTTACCAATATAGGGAGTGAGGTAAGTGGGTGAGTGTACGTGTAGAGTCCATAGAGTGCATCACTGGATGATGGGAGCACACAGGAGGACGTCACTTACAGGTGATGTATTTACCAATATAGGGAGTGAGATAAGTGAGTGAGGGTACGTGTAGAGCCCATAGGGAGTGAGGTAAGTGGGTGAGTGTACGTGTAGAGTCTATAGAGTGCATCATTGGATGATGGGAGCACACAGGAGGACGTCACTTACAGGTGATGTATTTACCAATGTAGGGAGTGAGGTAAGTGGGTGAATGTATGTGTAGAGACCATAGAGTGCATCACTGGATGATGGGAGCACACAGGAGGACGGCACTTACAGGTGATGTATTTACCAATATAGGGAGTGAGGTAAGTGAGTGAGGGTATGTGTAGAGCCCATAGGGAGTGAGGTAAGTGGGTGAGTGTACATGTAGAGTCTATAGAGTGCATCACTGGATGATGGGAGCACACAGGAGGACGTCACTTACAGGTGATGTATTTACCAATATAGGGAGGGAGGTAAGTGGGTGAATGTATGTGTAGAGTCCATAGAGTGCATCACTGGATGATGGGAGCACACAGGAGGACGGCACTTACAGGTGATGTATTTACCAATATAGGGAGTGAGGTAAGTGAGTGAGGGTATGTGTAGAGCCCATAGGGAGTGAGGTAAGTGGGTGAGTGTACGTGTAGAGTCTATAGAGTGCATCACTGGATGATGGGAGCACACAGGAGGACGTCACTTACAGGTGATGTATTTACCAATATAGGGAGTGAGGTAAGTGGGTGAGTGTACGTGTAGAGTCCATAGAGAGCATCACTGGATGACGGGAGCACACAGGAGGACGTCACTTACAGATGATGTATTTACCAATATAGGGAGTGAGGTAAGTGGGTGAGTGTACGTGTAGAGTCCATAGAGTGCATCACTGGATGATGGGAGCACACAGGAGGACGTCACTTACAGGTGATGTATTTACCAATATAGGGAGGGAGGTAAGTGGGTGAATGTATGTGTAGAGTCCATAGAGTGCATCACTGGATGATGGGAGCACACAGGAGGACGGCACTTACAGGTGATGTATTTACCAATATAGGGAGTGAGGTAAGTGAGTGAGGGTACGTGTAGAGCCCATAGGGAGTGAGGTAAGTGGGTGAGTATACGTGTAGAGTCCATAGAGTGCATCACTGGATGATGGGAGCACACAGGAGGACGTCACTTACAGGTGATGTATTTACCAATATAGGGAGGGAGGTAAGTGGGTGAATGTACGTGTAGAGTCCATAGAGTGCATCACTGGATGATGGGAGCACACAGGAGGACGTCACTTACAGGTGATGTATTTACCAATATAGGGAGAGAGGTAAGTGGGTGAGTGTACGTGTAGAGTCTATAGAGTGCATCACTGGATGATGGGAGCACACAGGAGGACGTCACTTACATGTGATGTATTTACCAATATAGGGAGTGAGGTAAGTGGGTGAGTGTACGTGTAGAGTCCATAGAGTGTATCACTGGATGATGGGAGCACACAGGAGGACGTCACTTACAGGTGATGTATTTACCAATATAGGGAGTGAGGTAAGTGGGTGAGTGTACGTGTAGAGTCCATAGAGAGCATCACTGGATGACGGGAGCACACAGGAGGACGTCACTTACAGATGATGTATTTACCAATATAGGGAGTGAGGTAAGTGGGTGAGTGTACGTGTAGAGTCCATAGAGTGCATCACTGGATGATGGGAGCACACAGGAGGACGTCACTTACAGGTGATGTATTTACCAATGTAGGGAGTGAGGTAAGTGGGTGAATGTATGTGTAGAGACCATAGAGTGCATCACTGGATGATGGGAGCACACAGGAGGACGTCACTTACAGGTGATGTATTTACCAATATAGGGAGTGAGATAAGTGAGTGAGGGTACGTGTAGAGCCCATAGGGAGTGAGGTAAGTGGGTGAGTGTACGTGTAGAGTCTATAGAGTACATCACTGGATGATGGGAGCACACAGGAGGACGTCACTTACAGGTGATGTATTTACAAATATAGGTAGTGAGGTAAGTGGGTGAGTGTATGTGTAGAGTCCATAGAGTGCATCACTGGATGATGGGGGCACACAGGAGGACGTCACTTACAGGTGATGTATTTACCAATATAGGGAGTGAGGTAAGTGGGTGAATGTATGTGTAGAGTCCGTAGAGTGCATCACTGGATGTTGGGAACACACAGGAGGACGTCACTTACAGGTGATGTATTTACCAATATATGGAGTGAGGTAAGTGGGTGAGTGTACGTGGAGAGTCCATAGAGTGCATCACTGGATGATGGGAGCACACAGGAGGACGTCACTTACAGGTGATGTATTTACCAATATAGGGAGTGAGGTAAGTGGGTGAGTGTACGTGTAGAGTCCATAGAGTGCATCACTGGATGATGGGAGCACACAGGAGGACGTCACTTACAGGTGATGTATTTACCAATATAGGGAGTGAGATAAGTGAGTGAGGGTACGTGTAGAGCCCATAGGGAGTGAGGTAAGTGGGTGAGTGTACGTGTAGAGTCTATAGAGTGCATCATTGGATGATGGGAGCACACAGGAGGACGTCACTTACAGGTGATGTATTTACCAATATAGGGAGTGAGATAAGTGAGTGAGGGTATGTGTAGAGTCCATAGAGTGCATCACTGGATGATGGGGGCACACAGGAGGACGTCACTTACAGGTGATGTATTTACCAATATAGGGAGTGAGGTAAGTGGGTGAATGTACGTGTAGAGTCCGTAGAGTGCATCACTGGATGTTGGGAACACACAGGAGGACGTCACTTACAGGTGATGTATTTACCAATATATGGAGTGAGGTAAGTGGGTGAGTGTACGTGGAGAGTCCATAGAGTGCATCACTGGATGATGGGAGCACACAGGAGGACGTCACTTACAGGTGATGTATTTACCAATATAGGGAGTGAGGTAAGTGGGTGAGTGTACGTGTAGAGTCCATAGAGTGCATCACTGGATGGTGGGAGCACACAGGAGGACGTCACTTACAGGTGATGTATTTACCAATATAAGGAGTGAGGTAAGTGGGGTGAATGTACGTGTAGAGTCCATAGAGTGCATCACTGGATGATGGGGGCACACAGGAGGACGTCACTTACAGGTGATGTATTTACCAATATAGGGAGTGAGGTAAGTGGGTGAATGTACGTTTAGAGCCCATAGAGAGCATCACTGGATGATGGGAGCGCACAGGAGGACGTCACTTACAGGTGATGTATTTACCAATATAGGGAGTGAGGTAAGTGGGTGAGTGTACGTGTAGAGTCCATAGAGTGCATCACTGGATGATGGGAGCACACAGGACAGGAGGACGTCACTTACAGGTGATGTATTTACCAATATAGGGAGTAAGTTAAGTGGGCGAGGGTACGTGTAGAGCCCATAGGGAGTGAGGTAAGTGGGTGAATGTATGTGTAGAGACCATAGAGTGCATCACTGGATGATGGGGCACACAGGAGGACGTCACTTACAGTTCATGTATTTACCAATATAGGGAGTGAGGTAAGTGGGTGAGTACGTGTAGAGACCATAGAGTGCATCACTGGATGATGGGAGCACACAGGAGGACGTCACTTACAGGTGATGTATTTACCAATATAGGGAGTGAGGTAAGTGGGTGAATGTATGTGTAGAGTCCATAGAGTGCATCACTGGATGTTGGGAACACACAGGAGGACGTCACTTACAGGTGATGTATTTACCAATATAGGGAGTGAGATAAGTGAGTGAGGGTACGTGTAGAGCCCATAGGGAGTGAGGTAAGTGGGTGAGTGTACGTGTAGAGTCCATAGAGAGCATCACTGGATGACGGGAGCACACAGGAGGACGTCACTTACAGATGATGTATTTACCAATATAGGGAGTGAGGTAAGTGGGTGAGTGTACGTGTAGAGTCCATAGAGTGCATCACTGGATGATGGGAGCACACAGGAGGACGTCACTTACAGATGATGTATTTACCAATATAGGGAGTGAGGTAAGTGGGTGAGTGTACGTGTAGAGTCCATAGAGTGCATCACTGGATGATGGGAGCACACAGGAGGACGTCACTTACAGGTGATGTATTTACCAATATAGGGAGTGAGATAAGTGAGTGAGGGTACGTGTAGAGCCCATAGGGAGTGAGGTAAGTGGGTGAGTGTACGTGTAGAGTCCATAGAGAGCATCACTGGATGACGGGAGCACACAGGAGGACGTCACTTACAGATGATGTATTTACCAATATAGGGAGTGAGGTAAGTGGGTGAGTGTACGTGTAGAGTCCATAGAGTGCATCACTGGATGATGGGAGCACACAGGAGGACGTCACTTACAGGTGATGTATTTACCAATATAGGGAGTGAGATAAGTGAGTGAGGGTACGTGTAGAGCCCATAGGGAGTGAGGTAAGTGGGTGAGTGTACGTGTAGAGTCTATAGAGTGCATCATTGGATGATGGGAGCACACAGGAGGACGTCACTTACAGGTGATGTATTTACCAATGTAGGGAGTGAGGTAAGTGGGTGAATGTATGTGTAGAGACCATAGAGTGCATCACTGGATGATGGGAGCACACAGGAGGACGTCACTTACAGGTGATGTATTTACCAATATAGGGAGTGAGGTAAGTGAGTGAGGGTATGTGTAGAGCCCATAGGGAGTGAGGTAAGTGGGTGAGTGTACATGTAGAGTCTATAGAGTGCATCACTGGATGATGGGAGCACACAGGAGGACGTCACTTACAGGTGATGTATTTACCAATATAGGGAGGGAGGTAAGTGGGTGAATGTATGTGTAGAGTCCATAGAGTGCATCACTGGATGATGGGAGCACACAGGAGGACGGCACTTACAGGTGATGTATTTACCAATATAGGGAGTGAGGTAAGTGAGTGAGGGTATGTGTAGAGCCCATAGGGAGTGAGGTAAGTGGGTGAGTGTACGTGTAGAGTCTATAGAGTGCATCACTGGATGATGGGAGCACACAGGAGGACGTCACTTACAGGTGATGTATTTACCAATATAGGGAGTGAGGTAAGTGGGTGAGTGTACGTGTAGAGTCCATAGAGTGCATCACTGGATGACGGGAGCACACAGGAGGACGTCACTTACAGATGATGTATTTACCAATATAGGGAGTGAGGTAAGTGGGTGAGTATACGTGTAGAGTCCATAGAGTGCATCACTGGATGATGGGAGCACACAGGAGGACGTCACTTACAGGTGATGTATTTACCAATATAGGGAGGGAGGTAAGTGGGTGAATGTATGTGTAGAGTCCATAGAGTGCATCACTGGATGATGGGAGCACACAGGAGGACGGCACTTACAGGTGATGTATTTACCAATATAGGGAGTGAGGTAAGTGAGTGAGGGTACGTGTAGAGCCCATAGGGAGTGAGGTAAGTGGGTGAGTGTACGTGTAGAGTCCATAGAGTGCATCACTGGATGATGGGAGCACACAGGAGGACGTCACTTACAGGTGATGTATTTACCAATATAGGGAGGGAGGTAAGTGGGTGAATGTACGTGTAGAGTCCATAGAGTGCATCACTGGATGATGGGAGCACACAGGAGGACGTCACTTACAGGTGATGTATTTACCAATATAGGGAGAGAGGTAAGTGGGTGAGTGTACGTGTAGAGTCCATAGAGTGCATCACTGGATGATGGGAGCACACAGGAGGACGTCACTTACATGTGATGTATTTACCAATATAGGGAGTGAGGTAAGTGGGTGAGTGTACGTGTAGAGTCCATAGAGTGCATCACTGGATGATGGGAGCACACAGGAGGACGTCACTTACAGGTGATGTATTTACCAATATAGGGAGTGAGGTAAGTGGGTGAGTGTACGTGTAGAGTCCATAGAGAGCATCACTGGATGACGGGAGCACACAGGAGGACGTCACTTACAGATGATGTATTTACCAATATAGGGAGTGAGGTAAGTGGGTGAGTGTACGTGTAGAGTCCATAGAGTGCATCACTGGATGATGGGAGCACACAGGAGGACGTCACTTACAGGTGATGTATTTACCAATGTAGGGAGTGAGGTAAGTGGGTGAATGTATGTGTAGAGACCATAGAGTGCATCACTGGATGATGGGAGCACACAGGAGGACGGCACTTACAGGTGATGTATTTACCAATATAGGGAGTGAGATAAGTGAGTGAGGGTACGTGTAGAGCCCATAGGGAGTGAGGTAAGTGGGTGAGTGTACGTGTAGAGTCTATAGAGTGCATCACTGGATGATGGGAGCACACAGGAGGACGTCACTTACAGGTGATGTATTTACAAATATAGGTAGTGAGGTAAGTGGGTGAGTGTATGTGTAGAGTCCATAGAGTGCATCACTGGATGATGGGGGCACACAGGAGGACGTCACTTACAGGTGATGTATTTACCAATATAGGGAGTGAGGTAAGTGGGTGAATGTATGTGTAGAGTCCGTAGAGTGCATCACTGGATGTTGGGAACACACAGGAGGACGTCACTTACAGGTGATGTATTTACCAATATATGGAGTGAGGTAAGTGGGTGAGTGTACGTGTAGAGTCCATAGAGTGCATCACTGGATGATGGGAGCACACAGGAGGACGTCACTTACAGGTGATGTATTTACCAATATAGGGAGTGAGGTAAGTGGGTGAGTGTACGTGTAGAGTCCATAGAGTGCATCACTGGATGATGGGAGCACACAGGAGGACGTCACTTACAGGTGATGTATTTACCAATATAGGGAGTGAGATAAGTGAGTGAGGGTACGTGTAGAGCCCATAGGGAGTGAGGTAAGTGGGTGAGTGTACGTGTAGAGTCTATAGAGTGCATCATTGGATGATGGGAGCACACAGGAGGACGTCACTTACAGGTGATGTATTTACCAATATAGGGAGTGAGATAAGTGAGTGAGGGTATGTGTAGAGTCCATAGAGTGCATCACTGGATGATGGGGGCACACAGGAGGACGTCACTTACAGGTGATGTATTTACCAATATAGGGAGTGAGGTAAGTGGGTGAATGTACGTGTAGAGTCCGTAGAGTGCATCACTGGATGTTGGGAACACACAGGAGGACGTCACTTACAGGTGATGTATTTACCAATATATGGAGTGAGGTAAGTGGGTGAGTGTACGTGTAGAGTCCATAGAGTGCATCACTGGATGATGGGAGCACACAGGAGGACGTCACTTACAGGTGATGTATTTACCAATATAGGGAGTGAGGTAAGTGGGTGAGTGTACGTGTAGAGTCCATAGAGTGCATCACTGGATGGTGGGAATACACAGGAGGACGTCACTTACAGGTGATGTATTTACCAATATAGGGAGTAAGTTAAGTGGGCGAGGGTACGTGTAGAGCCCATAGGGAGTGAGGTAAGTGGGTGAATGTATGTGTAGAGACCATAGAGTGCATCACTGGATGATGGGGCACACAGGAGGACGTCACTTACAGTTCATGTATTTACCAATATAGGGAGTGAGGTAAGTGGGTGAGTACGTGTAGAGACCATAGAGTGCATCACTGGATGATGGGAGCACACAGGAGGACGTCACTTACAGGTGATGTATTTACCAATATAAGGAGTGAGGTAAGTGGGGTGAATGTACGTGTAGAGTCCATAGAGTGCATCACTGGATGATGGGGGCACACAGGAGGACGTCACTTACATGTGATGTATTTACCAATATAGGGAGTGAGGTAAGTGGGTGAATGTACGTTTAGAGCCCATAGAGAGCATCACTGGATGATGGGAGCGCACAGGAGGACGTCACTTACAGGTGATGTATTTACCAATATAGGGAGTGAGGTAAGTGGGTGAGTGTACGTGTAGAGTCCATAGAGTGCATCACTGGATGATGGGAGCACACAGGACAGGAGGACGTCACTTACAGGTGATGTATTTACCAATATAGGGAGTAAGTTAAGTGGGCGAGGGTACGTGTAGAGCCCATAGGGAGTGAGGTAAGTGGGTGAATGTATGTGTAGAGACCATAGAGTGCATCACTGGATGATGGGGCACACAGGAGGACGTCACTTACAGTTCATGTATTTACCAATATAGGGAGTGAGGTAAGTGGGTGAGTACGTGTAGAGACCATAGAGTGCATCACTGGATGATGGGAGCACACAGGAGGACGTCACTTACAGGTGATGTATTTACCAATATAGGGAGTGAGGTAAGTGGGTGAATGTATGTGTAGAGTCCATAGAGTGCATCACTGGATGTTGGGAACACACAGGAGGATGTCACTTACAGGTGATGTATTTACCAATATATGGAGTGAGGTAAGTGGGTGAGTGTACGTGTAGAGTCCATAGAGTGCATCACTGGATGATGGGAGCACACAGGAGGACGTCACTTACATGTGATGTATTTACCAATATAGGGAGTGAGGTAAGTGAGTGAGGGTACGTGTAGAGCCCATAGAGTGCATCACTGGATAATGGGAACACACAGGAGGACGTCACTTACAGGGGATGTATTTACCAACATAGGGAGCGAGGTAAGTGGGTGAGTGTACGTTTAGAGTCCATAGAGTGCATCACTGGATGATGGGAACACACAGGAGGACGTCACTTACAGGGGATGTATTTACCAACATAGGGAGCGAGGTAAGTGGGTGAGTGTACGTTTAGAGTCCATAGAGTGCATCACTGGATGATGGGAACACACAGGAGGACGTCACTTACAGGTGATGTATTTACCAATATAGGTAATGAGGTAAGTGGGTGAGTGTACGTGTAGAGTCCATAGAGTGCATCACTGGATGATGGGAGCACACAGGAGGACGTCACTTACAGGGGATGTATTTACCAACATAGGGAGTGAGGTAAGTGGGTGAGTGTACGTGTAGAGTCCATAGAGTGCATCACTGGATGATGGGAGCACACAGGAGGGCATCACTTACAGGTGATGTATTTACCAATATAGAGAGTGAGGTAAGTGGGTGAGTGTACGTGTAGAGTCCATAGAGTGCATCACTGGATGATGGGAACACACAGGAGGACGTCACTTACAGGTGATGTATTTACCAATATAGGGAGTGAGGTAAGTGGGTGAATGTACGTGTAGACTCCATAGAGTGCATCACTGGATGATGGAAGCACACAGGAGGACGTCACTTACAGGTGATGTATTTACCAATATAGGGAGTGAGGTAAGTGGGTGAATGTACGTGTAGACTCCATAGAGTGCATCACTGGATGATGGGAGCACACAGGAGGACGTCACTTACAGGTGATGTATTTACCAATATAGAGAGTGAGGTAAGTGGGTGAGTGTATGTGTGGAGTCCAAAGAGAGCATCACTGGATGATGGAAGCACACAGGAGGACGTCACTTACAGGTTATGTATTTACCAATATAGGGAGTGAGGTAAGTGGGTGAATGTACGTGTAGAGTCCATAGAGTGCATCACTGGATGATGGGAGCACACAAGAGGACGTCACTTACAGGTGATGTATTTACCAATATAGGGAGTGAGGTAAGTGGGTGAATGTATGTGTAGAGTCCATAGAGTGCATCACTGGATGATGGGAGCACACAGGAGGATGTCACTTACAGGTGATGTATTTACCAATATAGGGAGTGAGGTAAGTGGGTGAATGTACGTGTAGAGTCCATAGAGTGCATCACTGGATGATGGGAGCACACAGGAGGACGTCACTTACAGGTGATGTATTTACCAATATAGGGAGTGAGGTAAGTGAGTGAGTGTACGTCTAGAGTCCATAGAGTGCATCACTGGATGATGGGAGCACACAGGACGCCGTCACTTACAGGTGATGTATTTACCAATATAGGGAGTGAGGTAAGTGGGTGAGTGTACGTGTAGAGTCCATAGAGTGCATCACTGGATGATGGGAAGACACAGGAGGACGTCACTTACAGGTGATGTATTTACCAATATAGGGAGTGAGGTAAGTGGGTGAGGGTACGTGTAGAGTCCATAGAGTGCATCACTGGATGATGGGAACACACAGGAGGACGTCACTTACAGGTGATGTATTTACCAATATAGGTAGAGAGGTAAGTGGGAGAATGTACATGTAGAGTCCATAGAGTGCATCACTGGATGATGGGAGCACACAGGAGGACGTCACTTACAGGTGATGTATTTACCAATATATGGAGTGAGGTAAGTGGGTGAGTGTACGTGTAGAGTCCATAGAGTGCATCACTGGATGATGGGGGCACACAGGAGGACGTCACTTACAGTTGATGTATTTACCAATATACGTAGTGAGGTAAGTGGGTGAGTGTACGTGTAGAGCCCATAGGGAGTGGGGTAAGTGGGTGAGTGTACGTGTAGAGACCATAGAGAGCATCACTGGATGATGGGAGCACACAGGAGGACGTCACTTACAGTTGATGTATTTACCAATATACGGAGTGAGGTAAGTGGGTGAGTGTACGTGTAGAGCCCATAGGGAGTGAGGTAAGTGGGTGAGTGTACGTGTAGAGTCCATAGAGTGCATCACTGGATGATGGGAGCACACAGGAGGACGTCACTTACATGTGATGTATTTACCAATATAGGGAGTGAGGTAAGTGGGTGAGTGTACGAGTAGAGTCCATAGAGTGCATCACTGGAGGATGGGAGCACACAGGAGGACGTCACTTACAGGTGATGTATTTACCAATATAGGGAGTAAGGTAAGTGGGTGAATGTACATGTACTGTCCATAGAGAGCATCACTGGATGATGGGAACACACAGGAGGACGTCACTTACAGGTGATGTATTTATCAATATAGACAGTGAGGTAAGTGGGTGAGTGTACGTGTGGAGTCCATAGAGTGCATCACTGGATGATGGGAGCACACAGGAGGACGTCACTTACATGTGATGTATTTACCAATATAGGGAGGGAGGTAAGTGGGTGAGTGTACGTGTAGAGACCATAGAGTGCATCACTGGATGATGGGAGCACACAGGAGGACGTCACTTACATGTGATGTATTTACCAATATAGGGAGTGAGGTAAGTGGGTGAGTGTACGAGTAGAGTCCATAGAGTGCATCACTGGAGGATGGGAGCACACAGGAGGACGTCACTTACAGGTGATGTATTTACCAATATAGGGAGTGAGGTAAGTGGGGTGGGTGTACGTGTAGAGTCCATAGAGTGCATCACTGGATGATGGGAGCACAAAGGAGGACGTCACTTACAGGTGATGTATTTATCAATATAGACAGTGAGGTAAGTAGGTGAGTGTACGTGTAGAGTCCAAAGAGTGCATCGCTGGATGATGGGAGCAAACAGGAGGACGTCACTTACAGGTGATGTATTTATCAATATAGACAGTGAGGTAAGTAGGTGAGTGTACGTGTGGAGTCCATAGAGTGCATCACTGGATGATGGGAGCACACAGGAGGACGTCACTTACATGTGATGTATTTACCAATATAGGGAGTGAGGTAAGTGGGTGAGTGTACGTGTAGAGTCCATAGAGTGCATCACTGGATGATGGGAGCACACAGGAGGACGTCACTTACAGGGGATGTATTTACTAACATAGGGAGTGAGGTAAGTGGGTGAGTGTACGTGTAGAGACCATAGAGTGCATCACTGGATGATGGGGCACACAGGAGGACGTCACTTACAGGTGATGTATTTACCAATATAGAGAGTGAGGTAAGTGGGTGAGTGTACGTGTAAAGTCCATAGAGTGCATCACTGGATGATGGGAGCACACAGGAGGACGTCATTTACAGGTGATGTATTTACCAATATAGGGAGTGAGGTAAGTGGGTGAATGTACGTGTAGAGTCCATAAAGTACATCACTGGATGATGGGACCACACAGGAGGATGTCACTTACAGGTGATGTATTTACCAATATAGGGAGTGAGGTAAGTGGGGTGGGTGTACGTGTAGAGTCCATAGAGTGCATCACTGGATGATGGGAGCACACAGGAGGACGTCACTTACAGGTGATGTATTTACCAATATATGGAGTGAGGTAAGTGGGTGAATGTACGTTTAGAGCCCATAGAGAGCATCACTGGATGATGGGAGCGCACAGGAGGACGTCACTTACAGGTGATGTATTTACCAATATAGGGAGTGAGGTAAGTGAGTGAGTGTACATGTAGAGTCCATAGAGAGCATCACTGGATGATGGGGGCACACAGGAGGACGTCACTTACAGGTGATGTATTTACCAATATAGGGAGTGAGGTAAGTGGGTGAATGTACGTTTAGAGCCCATAGAGAGCATCACTGGATGATGGGAGCGCACAGGAGGACGTCACTTACAGGTGATGTATTTACCAATATAGGGAGTGAGGTAAGTGAGTGAGTGTACATGTAGAGTCCATAGAGAGCATCACTGGATGATGGGAGCGCACAGGAGGACGTCACTTACAGGTGATGTATTTACCAATATAGGGAGTGAGGTAAGTGAGTGAGTGTACATGTAGAGTCCATAGAGAGCATCACTGGATGATGGGAGCACACAGGAGGACGTCACTTACATGTGATGTATTTACCAATATAGAGAGTGAGGTAAGTGGGTGAGTGTACGTGTAGAGTCCATAAAGTACATCACTGGATGATGGGACCACACAGGAGGATGTCACTTACAGGTGATGTATTTACCAATATAGGGAGTGAGGTAAGTGGGGTGGGTGTACGTTTAGAGTCCATAGAGTGCATCACTGGATGATGGGAGCACACAGGAGGACGTCACTTACAGGTGATGTATTTACCAATATAGGGAGTGAGGTAAGTGGGTGAATGTACGTGTAGAGTCCATAAAGTACATCACTGGATGATGGGACCACACAGGAGGATGTCACTTACAGGTGATGTATTTACCAATATAGGGAGTGAGGTAAGTGGGGTGGGTGTACGTGTAGAGTCCATAGAGTGCATCACTGGATGATGGGAGCACACAGGAGGACGTCACTTACAGGTGATGTATTTACCAATATATGGAGTGAGGTAAGTGGGTGAGTGTATGTGTAGACTCCATAGAGTGCATCACTGGATGATGGGAGCACACAGGAGGACGTCATTTACAGGTGATGTATTTACCAATATAGGGAGTGAGGTAAGTGGGTGAATGTACGTGTAGAGTCCATAAAGTACATCACTGGATGATGGGACCACACAGGAGGATGTCACTTACAGGTGATGTATTTACCAATATAGGGAGTGAGGTAAGTGGGGTGGGTGTACGTGTAGAGTCCATAGAGTGCATCACTGGATGATGGGAGCACACAGGAGGACGTCACTTACAGGTGATGTATTTACCAATATATGGAGTGAGGTAAGTGGGTGAATGTACGTTTAGAGCCCATAGAGAGCATCACTGGATGATGGGAGCGCACAGGAGGACGTCACTTACAGGTGATGTATTTACCAATATAGGGAGTGAGGTAAGTGAGTGAGTGTACATGTAGAGTCCATAGAGAGCATCACTGGATGATGGGGGCACACAGGAGGACGTCACTTACAGGTGATGTATTTACCAATATAGGGAGTGAGGTAAGTGGGTGAATGTACGTTTAGAGCCCATAGAGAGCATCACTGGATGATGGGAGCGCACAGGAGGACGTCACTTACAGATGATGTATTTACCAATATAGGGAGTGAGGTAAGTGGGTGAATGTACGTGTAGAGTCCATAGAGTGCATCACTGGATGATGGGAGCACACAGGAGGATGTCACTTACAGGTGATGTATTTACCAATATAGGGAGTGAGGTAAGTGGGTGAGTGTACGTGTAGAGTCCATAGAGTGCATCACTGGATGATGGGAGCACACAGGACAGGAGGACGTCACTTACAGGTGATGTACTTACCAATATAGGGAGTAAGTTAAGTGGGCGAGGGTACGTGTAGAGCCCATAGGGAGTGAGGTAAGTGGGTGAATGTATGTGTAGAGACCATAGAGTGCATCACTGGATGATGGGGCACACAGGAGGACGTCACTTACAGTTCATGTATTTACCAATATAGGGAGTGAGGTAAGTGGGTGAGTACGTGTAGAGACCATAGAGTGCATCACTGGATGATGGGAGCACACAGGAGGACGTCACTTACATGTGATGTATTTACCAATATAGGGAGTGAGGTAAGTGAGTGAGGGTACGTGTAGAGCCCATAGAGTGCATCACTGGATAATGGGAACACACAGGAGGACGTCACTTACAGGGGATGTATTTACCAACATAGGGAGCGAGGTAAGTGGGTGAGTGTACGTGTAGAGTCCATAGAGAGCATCACTGGATGATGGGAGCACACAGGAGGACGTCACTTACAGATGATGTATTTACCAATATAGGGAGTGAGGTAAGTGAGTGAGTGTACATGTAGAGTCCATAGAGAGCATCACTGGATGATGGGAGCACACAGGAGGACGTCACTTACAGGTGATGTATTTACCAATATAGGGAGTGAGGTAAGTGGGTGAGTGTACGTGTAGGGTCCATAGAGTGCATCACTGGATGATGGGAGCACACAGGAGGGTGTCACTTCCAGGTGATGTATTTACCAATATAGGGAGTGAGGTAAGTGAGTGAGTGTACGTGTAGAGTCCATGGAGTGCATCACTGGATGATGGGAGCACACAGTAGGACGTCACTTACAGGGGATGTATTTACTAACATAGGGAGTGAGGTAAGTGGGTGAATGTACGTGTAGAGTCCATAGAGTGCATCACTGGATGATGGGAGCACACAGGAGGATGTCACTTACAGGTGATGTATTTACCAATATAGGGAGTGAGGTAAGTGGGTGAGTGTACGTGTAGAGTCCATAGAGTGCATCACTGGATGATGGGAGCACACAGGAGGGTGTCACTTCCAGGTGATGTATTTACCAATATAGGGAGTGAGGTAAGTGAGTGAGTGTACGTGTAGAGTCCATGGAGTGCATCACTGGATGATGGGAGCACACAGGAGGACGTCACTTACAGTTCATGTATTTACCAATATAGGGAGTGAGATAAGTGGGTGAATGTACGTGTAGAGCCCATAGAGTGCATCACTGGATGATGGGAGCACACAGGAGGACGTCACTTACAGGTGATGTATTTACCAATATATGGAGTGAGGTAAGTGGGTGAGTGTACGTGTAGAGTCCATAGAGTGCATCACTGGATGATGGGAGCACACAGGAGGACGTCACTTACAGGGGATGTATTTACTAACATAGGGAGTGAGGTAAGTGGGTGAGTGTACGTGTAGAGACCATAGAGTGCATCACTGGATGATGGGGCACACAGGAGGACGTCACTTACAGGTGATGTATTTACCAATATAGAGAGTGAGGTAAGTGGGTGAGTGTACGTGTAGAGTCCATAGAGTGCATCACTGGATGATGGGAGCACACAGGAGGACGTCATTTACAGGTGATGTATTTACCAATATAGGGAGTGAGGTAAGTGGGTGAATGTATGTGTAGAGTCCATAGAGTGCATCACTGGATGATGGGAGCACACAGGAGGACGTCACTTACAGGTGATGTATTTACCAATATAGGGAGTGAGGTAAGTGGGTGAGTGTAGGTGTAGAGTCCATAGAGTGCATCACTGGATGATGGGAGCACACAGGAGGGCGTCACTTACAGGTGATGTATTTACCAATATAGGGAGTGAGGTAAGTGGGTGAATGTACGTGTAGAGTCCATAAAGTACATCACTGGATGATGGGAACACACAGGAGGACGTCACTTACAGGTGATGTATTTACCAATATAGGGAGTGAGGTAAGTGGGTGAATGTACGTGTAGAGTCCATAAAGTACATCACTGGATGATGGGAGCACACAGGAGGGCGTCACTTACAGGTGATGTATTTACCAATATAGGGAGTGAGGTAAGTGGGTGAATGTACGTGTAGAGTCCATAAAGTACATCACTGGATGATGGGACCACACAGGAGGATGTCACTTACAGGTGATGTATTTACCAATATAGGGAGTGAGGTAAGTGGGTGAGTGTAGGTGTAGAGTCCATAGAGTGCATCACTGGATGATGGGAGCACACAGGAGGACGTCACTTACAGGTGATGTATTTACCAATATAGGGAGTGAGGTAAGTGAGTGAGTGTACGTGTAGAGTCCATAGAGTGCATCACTGGATGATGGGAGCACACAGGAGGACGTCACTTACAGGTGATGTATTTACCAATATAGGGAGTGAGTTAAGTGGGTGAATGTACGTGTAGAGACCATAAAGTACATCACTGGATGATGGGACCACACAGGAGGACGTCACTTACAGGTGATGTATTTACCAATATAGGGAGTGAGGTAAGTGGGGTGGGTGTACGTGTAGAGTCCATAGAGTGCATCACTGGATGATGGGAGCACACAGGAGGACGTCACTTACAGGTGATGTATTTACCAATATAGGGAGTGAGGTAAGTGGGTGAATGTACGTGTAGAGTCCATAGAGTGCATCACTGGATGATGGGAGCACACAGGAGGATGTCACTTACAGGTGATGTATTTACCAATATAGAGAGTGAGGTAAGTGGGGTGGGTGTACGTGTAGAGTCCATAGAGTGCATCACTGGATGATGGGAGCACACAGGAGGATGTCACTTACAGGTGATGTATTTACCAATATAGAGAGTGAGGTAAGTGGGGTGGGTGTACGTGTAGAGTCCATAGAGTGCATCACTGGATGATGGGAGCACACAGGAGAATGTCACTTACAGGTGATGTATTTACCAATATAGAGAGTGAGGTAAGTGGGGTGGGTGTACGTGTAGAGTCCATAGAGTGCATCACTGGATGGTGGGAGCACACAGGAGGATGTCACTTACAGGTGATGTATTTACCAATATAGAGAGTGAGGTAAGTGGGGTGGGTGTACGTGTAGAGTCCATAGAGTGCATCACTGGATGATGGGAGCACACAGGAGGACGTCACTTACAGGTGATGTATTTACCAATATATGGAGTGAGGTAAGTGGGTGAATGTACGTTTAGAGCCCATAGAGAGCATCACTGGATGATGGGAGCGCACAGGAGGACGTCACTTACAGGTGATGTATTTACCAATATAGGGAGTGAGGTAAGTGAGTGAGTGTACATGTAGAGTCCATAGAGAGCATCACTGGATGATGGGGGCACACAGGAGGACGTCACTTACAGGTGATGTATTTACCAATATAGGGAGTGAGGTAAGTGGGTGAATGTACGTTTAGAGCCCATAGAGAGCATCACTGGATGATGGGAGCGCACAGGAGGACGTCACTTACAGGTGATGTATTTACCAATATAGGGAGTGAGGTAAGTGAGTGAGTGTACATGTAGAGTCCATAGAGAGCATCACTGGATGATGGGAGCACACAGGAGGACGTCACTTACAGATGATGTATTTACCAATATAGGGAGTGAGGTAAGTGGGTGAGTGTACGTGTAGAGTCCATAGAGTGCATCACTGGATGATGGGAGCACACAGGAGGATGTCACTTACAGGTGATGTATTTACCAATATAGGGAGTGAGGTAAGTGGGTGAGTGTACGTGTAGAGTCCATAGAGTGCATCACTGGA
>JAPZIH010000711.1:16078612-16192657 GCA_027410445.1 Discoglossus pictus | reverse complement strand
AAGTCAGGAGGGCCCGTGTACCAGTAAGTCAGCAGGACCCATGTACCAGTAAGTCAGCAGGACCCATGTACCAGTAAGTCAGCAGGACCCATGTACCAGTAAGTCAGCAGGGCCCATGTACCAGTAAGTCCCCAGGGCCCATGTACCAGTAAGTCAGGAGGGCACATGTACCAGTAAGTCAGCAGGACCCATGTACCAGTAAGTCAGCAGGACCCATGTACCAGTAAATCAGAAGGGCTCATGTACCAGTAAGTCAGCAGGACCCATGTACCAGTAAGTCAGCAGGTCCCATGTACCAGTAAGTCAGGAGGGCCCATGTACCAGTAAGTCAGCAGGACCCATGTACCAGTAAGTCAGCAGGACCCATGTACCAGTAAATCAGAAGGGCTCATGTACCAGTAAGTCAGCAGGGCCCATGTACCAGTAAGTCAGCAGGGGCCCATGTATCAGTAAGTCAGCAGGAACCCATGTACCAGTAAGTCAGCAGGGCCCATGTACCAGTAAGTCAGCAGGGCCCATGTACCAGTAAGTCAGCAGGACCCATGTACCAGTAAGTCAGGAGGGCCCATGTACCAGTAAGTCAGCAGGACCCATGTACCAGTAAGTCAGCAGGTCCCATGTACCAGTAAGTCAGCAGGACCCATGTACCAGTAAGTCAGCAGGACCCATGTACCAGTAAGTCAGCAGGACCCATGTACCAGTAAGTCAGAAGGGCCCATGTACCAGTAAGTCAGCAGGACCCATGTACCAGTAAGTCACCCCGGCCCATGTACCAGTAAGTCAGCAGGACCCATGTACCAGTAAGTCAGCAGGACCCATGTACCAGTAAATCAGAAGGGCTCATGTACCAGTAAGTCAGCAGGACCCATGTACCAGTAAGTCAGCAGGGCCCATGTACCAGTAAGTCAGCAGGACCCATGTACCAGTAAGTCAGCAGGACCCATGTACCAGTAAATCAGAAGGGCTCATGTACCAGTAAGTCAGCAGGACCCATGTACCAGTAAGTCAGCAGGGCCCATGTACCAGTAAGTCAGCAGGACCCATGTACCAGTAAGTCAGCAGGACCCATGTACCAGTAAGTCAGAAGGGCTCATGTACCAGTAAGTCAGCATGACCCATGTACCAGTAAGTCAGCAGGGCTCATGTACCAGTAAGTCAGCAGGGCCCATGTACCAGTAAGTCAGCATGACCCATGTACCAGTAAGTCAGCAGGACCCATGTACCAGTAAGTCAGCAGGGCCCATGTACCAGTAAGTCAGCAGGGCCCATGTACCAGTAAGTCAGCAGGGCTCATGTACCAGTAAGTCAGCATGACCCATGTACCAGTAAGTCAGCAGGGCCCATGTACCAGTAAGTCAGCAGGGCCCATGTACCAGTAAGTAAGCAGGGCTCATGTACCAGTAAGTCAGCAGGGCCCATGTACCAGTAAGTCAGCATGACCCATGTACCAGTAAGTCAGCAGGGCCCATGTACCAGTAAGTCAGCAGGGCCCATGTACCAGTAAGTCAGGAGGACCCGTGTACCAGTAAGTCAGCAGGACCCATGTACCAGTAAGTCAGCAGGACCCATGTACCAGTAAGTCAGCAGGGCCCATGTACCAGTAAGTCAGCAGGGCCCATGTACCAGTAAGTCAGCAGGGTCCATGTACCAGTAAGTCAGCAGGACCCATGTACCAGTAAGTCAGGAGGGCCCATGTACCAGTAAGTCAGCAGGACCCATGTACCAGTAAGTCAGCAGGGTCCATGTACCAGTAAGTCAGCAGGACCCATGTACCAGTGAGTCAGCAGGACCCATGTACCAGTAAGTCAGCAGGGTCCATGTACCAGTAAGTCAGCAGGACCCATGTACCAGTGAGTCAGAAGGGCCCATGTACCAGTAAGTCAGCAGGGTCCATGTACCAGTAAGTCAGCAGGGTCCATGTACCAGTAAGTCAGCAGGACCCATGTACCAGTAAGTCAGCAGGGTCCATGTACCAGTAAGTCAGCAGGACCCATGTACCAGTAAGTCAGCAGGGTCCATGTACCAGTAAGTCAGCAGGGTCCATGTACCAGTAAGTCAGCAGGACCCATGTACCAGTGAGTCAGAAGGGCCCATGTACCAGTAAGTCAGCAGGACCCATGTACCAGTAAGTCAGCAGGACCCATGTACCAGTAAGTCAGCAGGGCCCATGTACCAGTAAGTCAGCAGGGCCCATGTACCAGTAAGTCAGCAGGGCCCATGTACCAGTAAGTCAGCAGGACCCATGTACCAGTAAGTCAGCAGGTCCCATGTACCAGTAAGTCAGCAGGGCCCATGTACCAGTAAGTCAGCAGGGCCCATGTACCAGTAAGTCAGCAGGACCCATGTACCAGTAAGTCAGCAGGACCCATGTACCAGTAAATCAGAAGGGCTCATGTACCAGTAAGTCAGCAGGGCCCATGTACCAGTAAGTCAGCAGGGCCCATGTACCAGTAAGTCAGCAGGACCCATGTACCAGTAAGTCAGCAGGGCCCATGTACCAGTAAGTCAGCAGGGCCCATGTACCAGTAAGTCAGCAGGGCCCATGTACCAGTAAGTCAGCAGGGCCCATGTACCAGTAAGTCAGCAGGGCCCATGTACCAGTAAGTCAGCAGGGCCCATGTACCAGTAAGTCAGCAGGGCTCATGTACCAGTAAGTCAGCAGGGCACATGTACCAGTAAGTCAGCAGGTCCCATGTACCAGTAAGTCAGCAGGGCCCATGTACCAGTAAGTCAGCAGGACCCATGTACCAGTAAGTCAGGAGGGCCCATGTACCAGTAAGTCAGCAGAGCCCATGTACCAGTAAGTCAGCAGGACCCATGTACCAGTAAGTCAGCAGGACCCATGTACCAGTAAGTCAGCAGGGCCCATGTACCAGTAAGTCAGCAGGGCTCATGTACCAGTAAGTCAGCAGGGCCCATGTACCAGTAAGTCAGCAGGACCCATGTACCAGTAAGTCAGCGGGACCCATCTACCAGTAAGTCAGCAGGACCCATGTACCAGTAAGTCAGCAGGGCCCATGTACCAGTAAGTCAGCAGGGCTCATGTACCAGTAAGTCAGCAGGGCCCATGTACCAGTAAGTCAGGAGGACCCATGTACCAGTAAGTCAGCAGGACCCATGTACCAGTAAGTCAGCAGGGCCCATGTACCAGTAAGTCAGCAGGGCCCATGTACCAGTAAGTCAGCAGGGCCCATGTACCAGTAAGTCAGCAGGGCTCATGTACCAGTAAGTCAGCAGGGCCCATGTACCAGTAAGTCAGGAGGGCCCATGTACCAGTAAGTCAGCAGGGCCCATGTACCAGTAAGTCAGCAGGGCACATGTACCAGTAAGTCAGCAGGGCCCATGTCCCAGTAAGTCAGCAGGGCCCATGTACCAGTAAGTCAGCAGGGCCCATGTACCAGTAAGTCAGCAGGGCACATGTACCAGTAAGTCAGCAGGGCCCATGTACCAGTAAGTCAGCAGGGCTCATGTACCAGTAAGTCAGCAGGGCCCATGTACCAGTAAGTCAGCAGGACCCATGTACCAGTAAGTCAGCGGGACCCATCTACCAGTAAGTCAGCAGGACCCATGTACCAGTAAGTCAGCAGGGCCCATGTACCAGTAAGTCAGCAGGGCTCATGTACCAGTAAGTCCGCAGGGCCCATGTACCAGTAAGTCAGCAGGACCCATGTACCAGTAAGTCAGCAGGACCCATGTACCAGTAAGTCACCAGGGCCCATGTACCAGTAAGTCAGCAGGACCCATGTACCAGTAAGTCAGCAGGGCCCATGTACCAGTAAGTCAGAAGGGCTCATGTACCAGTAAGTCAGCAGGACCCATGTACCAGTAAGTCAGCAGGACCCATGTACCAGTAAGTCAGCAGGGCCCATGTACCAGTAAGTCAGCAGGGCCCATGTACCAGTAAGTCAGCAGGACCCATGTACCAGTAAGTCAGCAGGACCATGTACCAGTAAGTCACCCCGGCCCATGTACCAGTAAGTCAGCAGGACCCATGTACCAGTAAGTCAGCAGGGCCCATGTACCAGTAAGTCAGCAGGGCTCATGTACCAGTAAGTCAGCAGGGCCCATGTACCAGTAAGTCAGGAGGGCTCATGTACCAGTAAGTCAGCAGGACCCATGTACCAGTAAGTCAGCAGGGCCCATGTACCAGTAAGTCAGCAGGACCCATGTACCAGTAAGTCAGCAGGACCCATGTACCAGTAAGTCAGGAGGGTCCATGTACCAGTAAGTCAGCAGGGCCCATGTACCAGTAAGTCAGCAGGACCCATGTACCAGTAAGTCAGCAGGGCTCATGTACCAGTAAGTCAGCAGGGCTCATGTACCAGTAAGTCAGCAGGACCCATGTACCAGTAAGTCAGCAGGGCTCATGTACCAGTAAGTCAGCAGGACCCATGTACCAGTAAGTCAGCAGGACCCATGTACCAGTAAGTCAGGAGGGTCCATGTACCAGTAAGTCAGCAGGGCTCATGTTCCAGTAAGTCAGCAGGACCCATGTACCAGTAAGTCAGCAGGACCCATGTACCAGTAAGTCAGGATGGCCCATGTACCAGTAAGTCAGCAGGACCCATGTACCAGTAAGTCAGCAGGACCCATGTACCAGTAAGTCAGCAGGACCCATGTACCAGTAAGTCAGGATGGCCCATGTACCAGTAAGTCAGCAGGACCCATGTACCAGTAAGTCAGCAGGACCCATGTACCAGTAAGTCAGCAGGACCCATGTACCAGTAAGTCAGCAGGACCCGTGTACCAGTAAGTCAGCAGGACCCATGTACCAGTAAGTCAGCAGGGCTCATGTACCAGTAAGTCAGCAGGACCCATGTACCAGTAAGTCAGCAGGACCCATGTACCAGTAAGTCAGCAGGACCCATGTACCAGTAAGTCAGCAGGACCCATGTACCAGTAAGTCAGGAGGACCCGTGTACCAGTAAGTCAGCAGGACCCATGTACCAGTAAGTCAGCAGGACCCATGTACCAGTAAGTCAGCAGGGCCCATGTACCAGTAAGTCAGCAGGGCCCATGTACCAGTAAGTCAGCAGGGTCCATGTACCAGTAAGTCAGCAGGACCCATGTACCAGTAAGTCAGCAGGACCCATGTACCAGTAAGTCAGGAGGACCCATGTACCAGTAAGTCAGCAGGGCCCATGTACCAGTAAGTCAGAAGGGCTCATGTACCAGTAAGTCAGCAGGACCCATGTACCAGTAAGTCAGCAGGACCCATGTACCAGTAAGTCAGCAGGGCCCATTTACCAGTAAGTCAGCAGGACCCATGTACCAGTAAGTCAGCAGGTCCCATGTACCAGTAAGTCAGGAGGGCCCATGTACCAGTAAGTCAGCAGGACCCATGTACCAGTAAGTCAGCAGGACCCATGTACCAGTAAATCAGAAGGGCTCATGTACCAGTAAGTCAGCAGGGCCCATGTACCAGTAAGTCAGCAGGGCCCATGTATCAGTAAGTCAGCAGGACCCATGTACCAGTAAGTCAGCAGGGCCCATGTACCAGTAAGTCAGCAGGGCCCATGTACCAGTAAGTCAGCAGGACCCATGTACCAGTAAGTCAGGAGGGCCCATGTACCAGTAAGTCAGCAGGACCCATGTACCAGTAAGTCAGCAGGTCCCATGTACCAGTAAGTCAGCAGGACCCATGTACCAGTAAGTCAGCAGGACCCATGTACCAGTAAGTCAGCAGGACCCATGTACCAGTAAATCAGAAGGGCCCATGTACCAGTAAGTCAGCAGGACCCATGTACCAGTAAGTCACCCCGGCCCATGTACCAGTAAGTCAGCAGGACCCATGTACCAGTAAGTCAGCAGGACCCATGTACCAGTAAATCAGAAGGGCTCATGTACCAGTAAGTCAGCAGGACCCATGTACCAGTAAGTCAGCAGGGCCCATGTACCAGTAAGTCAGCAGGACCCATGTACCAGTAAGTCAGCAGGACCCATGTACCAGTAAATCAGAAGGGCTCATGTACCAGTAAGTCAGCAGGACCCATGTACCAGTAAGTCAGCAGGGCCCATGTACCAGTAAGTCAGCAGGACCCATGTACCAGTAAGTCAGCAGGACCCATGTACCAGTAAGTCAGAAGGGCTCATGTACCAGTAAGTCAGCATGACCCATGTACCAGTAAGTAAGCAGGGCTCATGTACCAGTAAGTCAGCAGGGCCCATGTACCAGTAAGTCAGCATGACCCATGTACCAGTAAGTCAGCAGGGCCCATGTACCAGTAAGTCAGCAGGGCTCATGTACCAGTAAGTCAGCATGACCCATGTACCAGTAAGTCAGCAGGGCCCATGTACCAGTAAGTAAGCAGGGCTCATGTACCAGTAAGTCAGCAGGGCCCATGTACCAGTAAGTCAGCATGACCCATGTACCAGTAAGTCAGCAGGGCCCATGTACCAGTAAGTCAGCAGTGCCCATGTACCAGTAAGTCAGGAGGACCCGTGTACCAGTAAGTCAGCAGGACCCATGTACCAGTAAGTCAGCAGGACCCATGTACCAGTAAGTCAGCAGGGCCCATGTACCAGTAAGTCAGCAGGGCCCATGTACCAGTAAGTCAGCAGGGTCCATGTACCAGTAAGTCAGCAGGACCCATGTACCAGTAAGTCAGGAGGGCCCATGTACCAGTAAGTCAGCAGGACCCATGTACCAGTAAGTCAGCAGGGTCCATGTACCAGTAAGTCAGCAGGACCCATGTACCAGTGAGTCAGCAGGACCCATGTACCAGTGAGTCAGAAGGGCCCATGTACCAGTAAGTCAGCAGGGTCCATGTACCAGTAAGTCAGCAGGGTCCATGTACCAGTAAGTCAGCAGGACCCATGTACCAGTAAGTCAGCAGGGTCCATGTACCAGTAAGTCAGCAGGACCCATGTACCAGTAAGTCAGCAGGGTCCATGTACCAGTAAGTCAGCAGGGTCCATGTACCAGTAAGTCAGCAGGACCCATGTACCAGTGAGTCAGAAGGGCCCATGTACCAGTAAGTCAGCAGGACCCATGTACCAGTAAGTCAGCAGGACCCATGTACCAGTAAGTCAGCAGGTCCCATGTACCAGTAAGTCAGCAGGGCCCATGTACCAGTAAGTCAGCAGGGCCCATGTACCAGTAAGTCAGCAGGACCCATGTACCAGTAAGTCAGCAGGTCCCATGTACCAGTAAGTCAGCAGGGCCCATGTACCAGTAAGTCAGCAGGGCCCATGTACCAGTAAGTCAGCAGGACCCATGTACCAGTAAGTCAGCAGGACCCATGTACCAGTAAATCAGAAGGGCTCATGTACCAGTAAGTCAGCAGGGCCCATGTACCAGTAAGTCAGCAGGGCCCATGTACCAGTAAGTCAGCAGGACCCATGTACCAGTAAGTCAGCAGGGCCCATGTACCAGTAAGTCAGCAGGGCCCATGTACCAGTAAGTCAGGAGGGCCCATGTACCAGTAAGTCAGCAGAGCCCATGTACCAGTAAGTCAGCAGGACCCATGTACCAGTAAGTCAGCAGGACCCATGTACCAGTAAGTCAGCAGGGCCCATGTACCAGTAAGTCAGCAGGGCTCATGTACCAGTAAGTCAGCAGGGCCCATGTACCAGTAAGTCAGCAGGACCCATGTACCAGTAAGTCAGCGGGACCCATCTACCAGTAAGTCAGCAGGACCCATGTACCAGTAAGTCAGCAGGGCCCATGTACCAGTAAGTCAGCAGGGCCCATGTACCAGTAAGTCATCAGGGCCCATGTACCAGTAAGTCATCAGGACCCATGTACCAGTAAGTCAGCAGGACCCATGTACCAGTAAGTCAGCAGGGCCCATGTACCAGTAAGTCAGCAGGGCCCATGTACCAGTAAGTCAGCAGGGCTCATGTACCAGTAAGTCAGCAGGGCCCATGTACCAGTAAGTCAGCAGGGCCCATGTACCAGTAAGTCAGCAGAGCCCATGTACCAGTAAGTCAGGAGGGCCCATGTACCAGTAAGTCAGCAGGGCCCATGTACCAGTAAGTCAGCAGGGCACATGTACCAGTAAGTCAGCAGGGCCCATGTACCAGTAAGTCAGCAGGGCCCATGTACCAGTAAGTCAGCAGGGCCCATGTACCAGTAAGTCAGCAGGGCACATGTACCAGTAAGTCAGCAGGGCCCATGTACCAGTAAGTCAGCAGGGCTCATGTACCAGTAAGTCAGCAGGGCCCATGTACCAGTAAGTCAGCAGGACCCATGTACCAGTAAGTCAGCGGGACCCATCTACCAGTAAGTCAGCAGGACCCATGTACCAGTAAGTCAGCAGGGCCCATGTACCAGTAAGTCAGCAGGGCCCATGTACCAGTAAGTCAGCAGGACCCATGTACCAGTAAGTCAGCAGGACCCATGTACCAGTAAGTCAGCAGGACCCATGTACCAGTAAGTCCGCAGGGCCCATGTACCAGTAAGTCAGCAGGACCCATGTACCAGTAAGTCAGCAGGACCCATGTACCAGTAAGTCACCAGGGCCCATGTACCAGTAAGTCAGCAGGACCCATGTACCAGTAAGTCAGCAGGGCCCATGTACCAGTAAGTCAGAAGGGCTCATGTACCAGTAAGTCAGCAGGGCCCATGTACCAGTAAGTCAGCAGGACCCATGTACCAGTAAGTAAGCAGGGCTCATGTACCAGTAAGTCAGCAGGGCCCATGTACCAGTAAGTCAGCAGGACCCATGTACCAGTAAGTCACCCCGGCCCATGTACCAGTAAGTCAGCAGGGCCCATGTACCAGTAAGTCAGCAGGACCCATGTACCAGTAAGTCAGCAGGACCCATGTACCAGTAAGTCACCCCGGCCCATGTACCAGTAAGTCAGCAGGACCCATGTACCAGTAAGTCAGCAGGGCCCATGTACCAGTAAGTCAGCAGGGCTCATGTACCAGTAAGTCAGCAGGGCCCATGTACCAGTAAGTCAGGAGGGCTCATGTACCAGTAAGTCAGCAGGACCCATGTACCAGTAAGTCAGCAGGGCCCATGTACCAGTAAGTCAGCAGGACCCATGTACCAGTAAGTCAGCAGGACCCATGTACCAGTAAGTCAGGAGGGTCCATGTACCAGTAAGTCAGCAGGGCCCATGTACCAGTAAGTCAGCAGGACCCATGTACCAGTAAGTCAGCAGGGCTCATGTACCAGTAAGTCAGCAGGGCTCATGTACCAGTAAGTCAGCAGGACCCATGTACCAGTAAGTCAGCAGGGCTCATGTACCAGTAAGTCAGCAGGACCCATGTACCAGTAAGTCAGCAGGACCCATGTACCAGTAAGTCAGGAGGGTCCATGTACCAGTAAGTCAGCAGGGCTCATGTTCCAGTAAGTCAGCAGGACCCATGTACCAGTAAGTCAGCAGGACCCATGTACCAGTAAGTCAGCAGGGCCCATTTACCAGTAAGTCAGCAGGACCCATGTACCAGTAAGTCAGGAGGGCCCATGTACCAGTAAGTCAGCAGGACCCATGTACCAGTAAGTCAGCAGGACCCATGTACCAGTAAGTCAGCAGGACTCATGTACCAGTAAGTCAGCAGGACTCATGTACCAGTAAGTCAGCAGGGCCCATGTACCAGTAAGTCAGCAGGACCCATGTACCAGTAAGTCAGCAGGACCCATGTACCAGTAAGTCAGCAGGACTCATGTACCAGTAAGTCAGCAGGACCCATGTACCAGTAAGTCAGCAGGGCCCATGTACCAGTAAGTCAGCAGGACCCATGTACCAGTAAGTCAGAAGGGCTCATGTACCAGTAAGTCAGCAGGACTCATGTACCAGTAAGTCAGCAGGGCCCATGTACCAGTAAGTCAGCAGGACCCATGTACCAGTAAGTCAGCAGGACCCATGTACCAGTAAGTCAGCAGGACTCATGTACCAGTAAGTCAGCAGGACCCATGTACCAGTAAGTCAGGAGGGTCCATGTACCAGTAAGTCAGCAGGGCTCATGTACCAGTAAGTCAGCAGGACCCATGTACCAGTAAGTCAGGAGGGTCCATGTACCAGTAAGTCAGCAGGACCCATGTACCAGTAAGTCAGCAGGGCCCATGTACCAGTAAGTCAGCAGGACCCATGTACCAGTAAGTCAGCAGGACCCATGTACCAGTAAGTCAGCAGAGCCCATGTACCAGTAAGTCAGCAGGGCCCATGTACCAGTAAGTCAGCATGACCCATGTACCAGTAAGTCAGAAGAGCCCATGTACCAGTAAGTCAGCAGGGCTCATGTACCAGTAAGTCAGCAGGACCCATGTACCAGTAAGTCAGCAGGGCCCATGTACCAGTAAGTCAGCAGGGCCCATGTACCAGTAAGTCAGCAGGGCCCATGTACCAGTAAGTCAGCAGGGCCCATGTACCAGTAAGTCAGCAGGGCCCATGTACCAGTAAGTCAGGATGGCTCATGTACCAGTAAGTCAGCAGGACCCATGTACCAGTAAGTCAGCAGGACCCATGTACCAGTAAGTCAGGAGGACCCATGTACCAGTAAGTCAGCAGGGCCCATGTACCAGTAAGTCAGCAGGACCCATGTACCAGTAAGTAAGCAGGGCCCATGTACCAGTAAGTCAGCAGGACCCATGTACCAGTAAGTCAGCAGGACCCATGTACCAGTAAGTCAGCAGGACCCATGTACCAGTAAGTCAGCAGGGCCCATGTACCAGTAAGTCAGCAGGACCCATGTACCAGTAAGTCAGCAGAGCCCATGAACCAGTAAGTCAGCAGGGCCCATGTACCAGTAAGTCAGCAGGACCCATGTACCAGTAAGTAAGCAGGACCCATGTACCAGTAAGTAAGCAGGGCCCATGTAACAGTAAGTCAGCAGGACTCATGTACCAGTAAGTCAGCAGAGCCCATGTACCAGTAAGTCAGCAGGACCCATGTACCAGTAAGTCAGGAGGGCCCATGTACCAGTAAGACAGCAGGACCCATGTAACAGTAAGTCAGCAGGACTCATGTACCAGTAAGTCAGCAGAGCCCATGTACCAGTAAGTCAGGAGGGCCCATGTACCAGTAAGACAGCAGGACCCATGTACCAGTAAGTCAGCGGTTCCCATGTACCAGTAAGTCAGCAGAGCCCATGTACCAGTAAGTCAGCAGGACCCATGTACCAGTAAGTCAGGAGGGCCCATGTACCAGTAAGACAGCAGGACCCATGTACCAGTAAGTCAGCGGGGCCCATGTACCAGTAAGTCAGCAGGACCCATGTACCAGTAAGTCAGCAGAGCCCATGTACCAGTAAGTCAGGAGGGCCCATGTACCAGTAAGACAGCAGGACCCATGTACCAGTAAGTCAGCGGGGCCCATGTACCAGTAAGTCAACGGGGCCCATGTACCAGTAAGTCAGCAGGGCCCATGTACCAATAAGTCAGCAGGGTCCATGTACCAGTAAGTCAGCAGGACCCATGTACCAGTAAGTCAGCAGGACCTATGTACCAGTAAGTCAGCAGGACCCATGTACAAGTAAGTCAGCAGGGCCCATGTACCAGTAAGTCAGCAGGACCCATGTACCAGTAAGTCAGCAGGACCCATGTACCAGTAAGTCAGCAGGGCCCATGTACCAGTAAGTCAGCAGGACCCATGTACCAGTAAGTCAGCAGGGCCCATGTACCAGTAAGTCAGCAGGGCCCATGTACCAGTAAGTCAGCAGGACCCATGTACCAGTAAGTCAGCAGGGCCCATGTACCAGTAAGTCAGCAGGACCCATGTACCAGTAAGTCACCAGGACCCATGTACCAGTAAGTCAGCAGGACCCATGTACCAGTAAGTCAGCAGGACCCATGTACCAGTAAGTCAGCAGGACCCATGTACCAGTAAGTCATCAGGGCCCATGTACCAGTAAGTCAGCAGGACCCATGTACCAGTAAGTCAGGAGGACCCATGTACCAGTAAGTCAGCAGGACCCATGTACCATTAAGTCAGCGGGGCCCATGTACCAGTAGGTTAGCAGGACCCATGTACCAGTAAGTCAGCAGGACCCATGTACCAGTAAGTCAGGGGTGCCCATGTACCAGTACGTCAGCAGGGCCCATGTACCAGTAAGTCAGCAGGGCCCATGTACCAGTAAGTCAGCAGGGCCCATGTACCAGTAAATCAGCAGGGCCCATGTACCAGTAAGTCAGCAGGGCCCATGTACCAGTAAGTCAGCAGGGCCCATGTACCAGTAAGTCAGCAGGGCCCATGTACCAGTAAGTCAGCAGGGCCCATGTACCAGTAAGTCAGCAGGGCCCATTTACCAGTAAGTCAGCAGGGCCCATGTACCAGTAAGTCAGCAGGACCCATGTACCAGTAAGTCAGCAGGGCCCATGTACCAGTAAGTCAGCAGGGCCCATTTACTGGATGTGGTCACTGACTTGTTTGAGTCCATTATGTTAGTGGACACGTTGGTTGTCCCAATCTGCTCTTTTTTGGCTTGAAAAGATCAAGAAGACCGATCCTACCCGCAGGTTGTACGGGTTCCTTTATCCCAACATAAATAATCTCCTAAAAATGACAGAGCACAATATCATTATTCAGACAATGGAGACCAAAATTTTAATTCAACATCAGCCAAGTTTCTTCCCTACTTAAAGCCTTAATTGGATCACAAAGTCTCCAGGCATTTACCATCTGTATAAATGATTAGAATTAGTATGTGTTACCTTGAGATGTTGGACTAGTAATTGGTCTTTCTCCTTATATTACTGCAATGCTCTCTTATTCTTATACCCAGTACCATAGAAGTACTACCAACATACTGATCACTTATACCAAAGTGTATATGTAATGTTATACGACTCACATGTTATTAATGTCTCTACTTAATGTCTTCACCTGTTACACATGATCTAAATGTCTCATATTTCTTATATTTCTTATAAACTTTACTTTTCAAGCACTTGAAAAATAGCTTTTTTTCATATTAATCCAACTATTTATATTGTCTGTGATCCATTATCATTGGGGCCTCTTAAGCTCATCTGGTATAATTCCACTCAGGTCATTATCTTTTAGAAGAATTTCCCAGTTTTTCTATTAATATGTTTAATATTATTCTCCTAATCAGTAAATTATTTAGTAAAAGACACTCAATAAAACATATCTTCTCTTATCTTTGTACCCCAGTAATTCTTCTCTCTTAGTTTGCTCTTATCTCATATCTCGCTATAACATACCGTCATTATAATAAATTACGTCGGATTTCTCCTACATATATAAAGCTTGTTCTATAAACCTCGGTAACTCTGATCAGTTTTGTGTTACTTTTTGACACTGATTAAATGGTTTGTTTTTAGGCGGGAGCTATAATTACAACTGTCTGTTATAATATAACTCCTTACATCTACTGATTTAATACAAGTTTTAGTTTGTAACATCTGATCTCTAGTGGACTGAAGTAAAACTAACATTAGAAACACAATCTAACACTACATTATTACTATTTATATATACTAAAAATAAAGTATTACCATTTATATACACTAAAAATAAATTATTACCGTTTATATACACTAAAATAAATTATTATCATTTATATACACAAAAAATACATTATTGCCATTTATATACACTAAAATAAATTATTACCATTTATATACACAAAAAATACATTATTACCATTTATATACACTAAAATAAATTATTATCATTTATATACACAAAAAATACATTATTACCATTTATATACACTAAAATAAATTATTACCATTTATATACACAAAAAATACATTATTACCATTTATATACACTAAAATAAATTATTACCATTTATATACACAAAAAATACATTATTACCATTTATATACACTAAAATAAATTATTACCATTTATATACACAAAAATAAATTATTACCGTTTATATACACAAAAAATAAATTATTACTGTTTATATACACTAAAATAAATTATTATCATTTATATACACAAAAAATACATTATTACCATTTATATAAACTAAAATAAATTATTACTATTTATATACACTAAAATAAATTATTACCATTTATATACACAAAAAATACATTATTACCATTTATATAAACTAAAATAAATTATTACTATTTATATACACTATAATAAATTATTACCATTTATATACACAAAAATAAATTATTACCGTTTATATACACTAAAAATAAATTATTACCGTTTATATACACTAAAATAAAGTATTACCATTTATATACACTAAAAATAAATTATTACCCTTTATATACACTAAAATAATGTATTACGATTTATATACACTAAAATAAATTATTACCCTTTATATACACAAAAATAAAGTATTACTATTTATTTATACTAAAATAAATTATTACCATTTATATACATAAAAATAAAGTATTACCATTTATTTATACTAAAATAAATTATTATCATTTATATACACTAAAATAAATTATTACCTTTTATATACACTAAAAATAAATTATTACCCTTTATATACACTAAAATAAAGTATTACGATTTATATACACTAAAATAAATTATTACCATTTATATACACAAAAAACACATTATTACCATTTATATACATTAAAAATAAATTATTACCCTTTATATACACAAAAATAAAGTATTACCATTTATGTATACTAAAATAAATTATTACCATTTATATACACAAAAATAAAGTATTACCGTTTATTTATACTAAAATAAATTATTATCATTTATATACACTAAAATAAATTATTACCGTTTATATACACTAAAATAAATTATTATCATTTATATACACAAAAAATACATTATTACCATTTATTTACACTAAAATAAATTATTATCATTTATATACACTAAAATAAATTATTACCGTTTATATACACTAAAAAAAAATAATTACCCTTTATATACACTAAAATAAAGTATTACGATTTATATACACTAAAATAAATTATTACCATTTATATACACAAAAACACATTATTACCATTTATATACACTAAAAATAAATTATTACCGTTTATATACACTAAAATAAATTATTATCATTTATATACACAAAAAATACATTATTACCATTTATATACACTAAAATAAATTATTACCATTTATATACACAAAAAATACATTATTACCATTTATATACACTAAAATAAATTATTACCATTTATATACACAAAAATAAATTATTACCGTTTATATACACAAACAATAAATTATTACTGTTTATATACACTAAAATAAATTATTACCATTTATATACACAAAAAATACATTATTACCATTTATATAAACTAAAATAAATTATTACTATTTATATACACTAAAATACATTATTACCATTTATATACACTAAAATAAATTATTACCATTTATATACACAAAAATAAATTATTACCGTTTATATACACAAACAATAAATTATTACTGTTTATATACACTAAAATAAATTATTACCATTTATATACACAAAAAATACATTATTACCATTTATATAAACTAAAATAAATTATTACTATTTATATACACTAAAATAAATTATTACCATTTATATACACAAAAAATACATTATTACCATTTATATAAACTAAAATAAATTATTACTATTTATATACACTATAATAAATTATTACCATTTATATACACAAAAATAAATTATTACCGTTTATATACACTAAAAATAATGTATTACCCTTTATATACACTAAAATAAAGTATTACCATTTATATACACTAAAAATAAATTATTACCCTTTATATACACTAAAATAAAGTATTACGATTTATATACACTAAAATAAATTATTACCCTTTATATACACAAAAATAAAGTATTACTATTTATTTATACTAAAATAAATTATTACCATTTATATACACAAAAATAAAGTATTACCATTTATTTATACTAAAATAAATTATTATCATTTATATACACTAAAATAAATTATTACCGTTTATATACACTAAAAATAAATTATTTCCCTTTATATACACTAAAATAAAGTATTACGATTTATATACACTAAAATAAATGATTACCATTTATATACACAAAAAACACATTATTACCATTTATATACATTAAAAATAATTACCCTTTATATACACAAAAATAAAGTATTACCATTTATGTATACTAAAATAAATTATTACCATTTAAATACACAAAAATAAAGTATTACCGTTTATTTATACTAAAATAAATTATTATCATTTATATACACTAAAATAAATTATTACCGTTTATATACACTAAAATAAATTATTATCATTTATATACACAAAAATACATTATTACCATTTATATACACTAAAAATAAATTATTACCCTTTATATACACTAAAATAAAGTATTACGATTTATATACACTAAAATAAATTATTACCATTTATATACACAAAAAACACATTATTACCATTTATATACATTAAAATCAAATTATTACCCTTTATATACACAAAAATAAAGTATTACCATTTATGTATACTAAAATAAATTATTACCATTTATATACACAAAAATAAAGTATTACCGTTTATTTATACTAAAATAAATTTTTATCATTTATATACACTTAAATAAATTATTACCATTTATATACACAAAAAATACATTATTACCATTTATTTACACTAAAATAAATTATTATCATTTATATACACTAAAAATAAATGATTACCGTTTATATACACTAAAATAAATTATTACCATTTATATACACTAAAATATAGTATTACCATTTATATACACTAAAATAAATTATTACCCTTTATATACACTAAAATAAATTATTATCATTTATATACACTCAAATAAATTATTACAGTTTATATACACAAAAAATACATTATTACCATTTATATAACCATTAACTATTGGAGTTTTAGGGCCTCATTCTATTACCGGCCGTAAATCGTCCGTAAGGCTGTGATTCCTTGCGGGGGTTCAGTTAACTCGCGATTCTATTATACGGCCCCGCAAGGATCTCATCTTATGGCCGGCCGCATATCTTGGAACCTGTGCTTCAACCTAAGCTGTGAAATATAAAAACTGAAAAATAAATTCAAGCCTGCACTGTACAGCTCTGTAAATGCTAGGGATCATATTGGGGGACATGAGGATTAAAAGGAACCCACTCTCAAGCTTGCACATCAGCCCAAACCCGAGTTCAAATTAACTGTTTATTTTCCGGCTGCGGCGTGGGCATGTCTGAGGTGCTCCAACCACTCTGGACTTTTTACATGGATATTTTACGGATTTTAAAAATAAAATATTTTATGGATTTGAGTATAGGATAATTATGTGCTATTTTTTCTAACACCTAAAATCCCTTTATAGTCTTCTCAAAGTGCAGGATGGCTTTATTTGAGCTATTTTATGTGCTTAATTGGTGCTAGCGGGACCTCTTTCCTGCAAGTAAGCAGCGGCTCGTTTTTAGCCTTGCAGAGAGGTTTCCCGGAGCAATTGAATTGCAAAACTCTTGCGGCCGTTTTAGATCAAAGGCTTTCCTCTGGCGCGAGCGGCCGCAAGAGATAGCAAGGCACCGGCCGCAAGCCTGCCGGAGCCTCCGGCCGTAAGGGAATAGAATAGCAGAATAGCTTGCGGCCGGTCCTTACGGCCCCGCAACGGCTGCGGCCGCTAATAGAATGAGGCCCTTAGTGCGTTACACTATATTTAAGGTAAATATGAACTAAAGCTAAATGTAATAATTTATATATTAAAAACAGAAAAAAAACGCCGCTATATGATTAATAGCGGCGTTTTTTTCTGTTTTTAATATATACATTCTAAAAAATATAATTTTTAAATTTAGCTTTAGTTCATATTTACCATTTATATACACTAAAATAAATTATTAACATTTATATACACTAAAATAAATTATTATCATTTATCGTATATACACTAAAATAAATAATTACCATTTATATACATTAGAACAAAAGAGACGAAAGGGATTTTTATTAGAACATAAAGCCTAAATAAATATTATGCCTTAATGCAGAAGGGATATATACCTAGCTAGAATGAGAGTTTTAAACAACTAAAGAGGGAAGCTCATATTGAAAGTGTGCCTATGTCTGGACAGAAGGGGGCGCTATATATACTGTGAGGTGAGAGAATTGAGATATTGGAATATATAATCCTGAATGGAGCTGGAAATGCTCTATAAAGAGTATTATTATTATTATTATTATATTTTATTTGTATCGCGCCAACATATTCCGTAGCGCTGTACAGGGGATAAGAACAGGGGAAATACACGTTTAACAAAATTCAAAGGTTGAAGGACCCTGTTTTGAGCTTTGAATCTTAGCAGAAAGTGCTTTATCCCAAAGCACCCTACAAGACTGGAAACTTGCTACTTACAATCTAAAGGGAATTAAAGGGCAGAGAACTGGGGAAGAGTAACAAATAAGGGAAAGCAAGGGTCAGGAAGTAAGTGAAAGATAGAAAGAGTTTTATTTTAGAGGGAGAGGGGAGGGATCTGAGGTGAAAGACTAGTATGTTGGCTGACCCCTAGTGTTGAGATGATATATCTGCAAGTAGGAAGTCAGGTGTTTTCCATGGCTCTATTATTTTAATCTGAGTTGGGGTGGGTGGGTGATCGAGGAGGATTGAGGGTGGGCAATATTCTGAGTATCTCACAGATGTAGTAGGCCTTAAACCAGAGGGAATTTGCACTGAAAGAAAGAGAGAGAATGGATTGGGGTCAGACAGTACAGGAAGATAGGGGAGTTAGGAAGGAGTAATAATTGCAAAGTGATAGTGCAAGTAGGAGCATGTATTGTGAGAAAATCAAATTATTGTGGTCCCAAACAGGGACATATAAGCCAAAGCAGCAGTGCAAAGTGGTAATTGGGGAGAAGTCTATCTGAAGTGGCATAAATATAAGACATAAATGACAGTCTTTATAATGAATGTAACGGGGACCGGAACTATAAAAAAGTCCTATGTATCAAAAGTTGAGTGCTGGTATCATTATGCCATATACGCATATGTATATATACATGCACACACACGTGTATACATACATATATACACACATATACATACATACATACAAGAGAAAAAAGGGGGAATTGGCAGTGAAGGTAAGTGAGTCCAAGACTACGTAGCACAGATATTATAATGGAATGTAATAGTTATCCCATGTATATATATAGCTGGTTAGGAGTAGGCTTTCCTCATAGTATGTAAAACATGTGAGACATATATATCATAATATGTCAAACATAAATCATAGGAAAGCTGGGTATAAAGTGAGTAAAAAAAGAGTACATAAGGAAGGGTGAGTTAAAACCAAACCAGTAGGTAAGGCTGGTAATCGTTAATGGGCTTGTATCAATTGAGTATATATATAAATCTCTAATGCAGCTAGGTGTGTGCAGTGATACAATTGGCTATTGCATTTATATACACTAAAATAAATTATTACCATTTATATACACAAAAAATACATTATTACCATTTATATACACAAAAATAAATTAATTCAGTTTCCATACACTAAAAATAAATTATTACCATTTATATACACTATAATAAATTATTACCATTTATATACACTAAAAATAAATTATTACCATTTATATACACTATAATAAATTATTTCCATTTATATACACTAAAATAAAAGTATTACCCTTTATATACACTATAATAAATTATTACCATTTATATACACTAAAATATAGTATTACCATTTATATACACTATAATAAATTATTACCATTTATATACACTAAAATATAGTATTACCATTTATATACACTATAATAAATTATTACCATTTATATACACTAAAATATAGTATTACCATTTATATACACTATAATAAATTATTACCATTTATATACACTAAAATCTAGTATTACCATTTATATACACTGTAACGGATCTACTGGCACCCCGACCGGGTACCTCCGTTGATAGACACGTCCTAGCTTGCGTCGAGGCCTACAAGCACCGCACCGGACACCAAAACCACCACAGACTCCAAGGATAGTACATCAGGAACAAGCGTTCAGTAGTTACAGCTCAAGGGAGTATGCAAAAGCATAGCAATCCCCAGTATGATATAGCGATCCCTTCAATAACGAGACAAGGCTACGTTTTGAAGGGTCAAGTAGAACTAACTTTTAATGACAGGGAATCTCCTTTTATGCAATGGTGCCCTCTGAAGGGCTACACCCACATAATTATCACAACAGCCAATTATATACATGGTTCAACCCCCACGTCTCCTCCCCTCAGATAACAGGTAACACAATTAAAACAGACACAATTTTAACCACATTCTGGATGTACCCCAAATACAGGGGGTACACCTTTATGTCCAGCACCGTTCAATAGCTCTCACCCAGGGGAACAACATATACAAAAATGGCATGAATCAGACCAGGGGTTCAAAAGTTAGTAAAAGTATGTTTTTACACATAACACACAGACATTGCACATATCCCCCATACAATACACATATAGGACAATAGGTGAGTCACACCTCCCTGGCAACTTGGATACAATCAGACATTAATTAGATCATCCTTCTTTGTTATCAGAGAATGAAAACACTTTGGAAAATGCAAGGATCCTTTACAACTTTCTTATCTCTGAAGTCTCTGTAATAGGATTATCTATTAGCCTAGGTCTGCAAAAGTCTGGCTAATATTCTGCAGAGCATAAACCAGCATACATATTGTAGGATCATATTTTAACCATAATAATCATAAAACAGGGTAAAACAGTGATGGGTTCCGTTACACACCTCCCCCGTGACCATAAGCCGGCATACACGGTCTGATCCCAACGGATCGGCCTGGGGATGTCCGGACAAAAGTATTTGTTGGTCAATTCTCTAGTTTGACAACCCATCAGCATTACTGCAATTCACACTTACTCACATTTCCCATATCCCCAGATAGCTGGGATCTGAGCGCACAAAACCACCGAATAGCGCTCAGATCCTCTTCACACAGTTCAATTGCCATGTAGCTAAAGTCTTTCCCATAGTCTTTCATTATATGAATGGGCTTCATGGCACAGTTATCTGGGGTATCATGGTTCACACAGGGCAAGTACAGAATGACCCCCCTGTATGTAAAGGGCCAGAATGAGTGACTTACACTCTGGTATGGCCGAACACTGGTTCCAAAGGGCAATATGTACCAGGGCCATAGTCGCAGGGCAGGAGGCTGGCAAACAGTCCTCTCCAAGCCAAAGTGGCGAAGGGCACTTCGTCACACATCTCTCCTTTGGGGGGAAGTCTAACCAGGTACCTGGATATTTTGCTGTGGTGATGGGGCAACACACTGAGGGGACTTGAGGGGCAGAGGCCAGCGGCACTCTGCCCTGATGCCAGCTCTTCTGCTGGTATAACCTGCAGGACATCCTGCTCTGTACAAGGGACAAAGGGAGGGCAGAGGCCGACTGCACACTGCCCCGCTGTCAGCTCTTCTGCTGGGGTACTTGGGACATATTCCGGCTCAGTAGCCAGGGAAACGTGGGGGTCAGTGGGGGTTAACATTTCCTCTGTTAACCCTGGGGCCACATTAGAAGTTAGCTGGGGAGGGGAATTTGTACTTACCCCCTCCTCCGGTTGTCCCAGTGACGGTAGTTGGGGATCTGGACAAGCTGTGGGCGCAGAGACCACGGTCCCATCTGCGCTGTCTGGGAGATTGGTGTCTCCCCTGGTTAGGGTAAACTGTTGCTGGGGGGGAAGGATGACGCCTTCTGCCCCCTGTGTTTCACACTGCCGCTGGGGGGGAAGGACGACACCTTTGGCCCCCTGGGGTACCCACTGCCGCTGTGGAGGAAGGTCGACACCTTCTGCTCCCTGGGGTACACACTGCCGCTTGGGGGGAAGGATGACACCTTCTGCCCCCTGGGGTTCACACTGCCGCTGGGTGGAAAGGACGACACCTTCTGCCCCCTGGGGTTCACACTGCCGCTGGGAAGGAAGGACGGCCCCTTCTGCTCCCTGGGGTACACACTGCCGCTGGGGAGGAAGGACGACACCTTCGGCCCCCTGGGGTACACACTGCTGCTGGGGAGGAAGGACGACACCTTCAGCTCCCTGGGGTACACAATGCCACTGGGGAGGAAGGACGACACCTTCAGCTCCCTGGGGTACACACTGCCGCTGGGGAGGAAGGACGACACCTTCGGCTCCCTGGGGAACACACTGCTGCTGGGGAGGAAGAACGACACCTTCGGCCCCCTGGGGTACACACTGCTGCTGGGGAGGAAGGACAACACCTTCAGCTCCTTGGGGTACACACTGTCATTGGGGAGGAAGGACGACACCTTCAGCTCCCTGGGGTACACACTGCCGCTTGGGGGGAAGGATGACACCTTCTGCCCCCTGGGGTTCACACTGCCGCTGAGGGGGAAGGACGACACCTTCTGCCCCCTGGGGTTCACACTGCCGCTGGGTGGAAAGGACGACACCTTCTGCCCCCTGGGGTTCACACTGCCGCTGGGAAGGAAGGACGGCCCCTTCTGCTCCCTGGGGTACACACTGCCGCTGGGGAGGAAGGACGACACCTTCGGCCCCCTGGGGTACACACTGCTGCTGGGGAGGAAGGACGACACCTTCAGCTCCCTGGGGTACACAATGCCACTGGGGAGGAAGGACGACACCTTCAGCTCCCTGGGGTACACACTGCCGCTGGGGAGGAAGGACGACACCTTCGGCTCCCTGGGGAACACACTGCCGCTGGGGAGGAAGGACGACACCTTCGGCTCCCTGGGGAACACACTGCTGCTGGGGAGGAAGGACGACACCTTCGGCTCCCTGGGGTACACACTGCCGCTGGGGGGGAAGAACGACACCTTCGCCCCCCTGGGGTACACACTGCTGCTGGGGAGGAAGGACAACACCTTCAGCTCCTTGGGGTACACACTGTCGCTGGGGAGGAAGGACGACACCTTTTGCTCCCTGGGGTACACACTACCACTGGGAAGGAAGGACGACACCTTCAGCTCCCTGGGGTTCACACTGCCGCTGGGGGGGAAGGACGACACCTTCTGCCCCCTGTAGGGCCGGTAGAGAGACCTCGGTCCCATCTCTACCTGCCATCTGGAGGTCATCCCAGGACCAGTCAATGAAGTCTGGTTCTGCTTGTCGAGTAGGTTGGGGCTGCACGAAGCTGAGCAGATGTTGGTAGTCCTGCTCCAGCTCCCACTCTCTCGTTACCAGGTGGGTCATGTCTTTGCTCACCTCGCCTTCGTCATCCCAGACATACATGCCCATCCGATAGTCGTAGATGTCCCAAAACCTAGACTCCTCCGTGCTGCCAAGATCAATGTCGTCCTCCAAGGCATCCCATAATAAACCTGGGCCATCATAATCATCCCCCTCTGGTAAGTCGTGTTCAGCCGTCCAGGGGGTAAGTCGAACGATATGCCACCAGAGGGCCTGGTATGCGTTGTCTAGCCAGAGCTCTCGCCATACCAGGGTCTCTAGTCTTGTCACCCACTCATCCAGGGGCTGCTCTCCCAATAGATACATCCGCATCGCCAGACGCTTCTGTAGCCGCTGCTCATCACTGGGGAGACTCTCACCTCGCCGCCATTGGGCATCTTCCAGGGCATCATACCAGAGTTCCTTTCTGTCTGCATCCCTGTAGTCCGTGGCCGCCTCCTCCTCCTCATCATTAAACGCTGTCTGAAAACTAGCCGGTTCCATCCTGCTGTAGCCAGGGGCGCTGTACGGATACTAGCGTTGCCCTCAATTTGTTACTCCAAACGTTACCGGTGTCTCCGTGCTGCTTTTCCTCTTACTAGGACGCCATCCCACCACTGCCAGCCAATGTAACGGATCTCCTGGCACCCCGACCGGGTACCTCCGTTAATGGACGCGTCCTAGCTTGCGTCGAGGCCTACAAGCACCGCACCGGACACCAAAACCACCACAGACTCCAAGGATAGTACATCAGGAACAAGCGTTCAGTAGTTACAGCTCAAGGGAGTATGCAAAAGCATAGCAATCCCCAGTATGATATAGCGATCCCTTCAATAACGAGACAAGGCTACGTTTTGAAGGGTCAAGTAGAACTAACTTTTAATGACAGGGAATCTCCTTTTATGCAATGGTGCCCTCTGAAGGGCTACACCCACATAATTATCACAACAGCCAATTATATACATGGTTCAACCCCCACGTCTCCTCCCCTCAGATAACAGGTAACACAATTAAAACAGACACAATTTTAACCACATTCTGGATGTACCCCAAATACAGGGGGTACACCTTTATGTCCAGCACCGTTCAATAGCTCTCACCCAGGGGAACAACATATACAAAAATGGCATGAATCAGACCAGGGGTTCAAAAGTTAGTAAAAGTATGTTTTTACACATAACACACAGACATTGCACATATCCCCCACACAATACACATATAGGACAATAGGTGAGTCACACCTCCCTGGCAACTTGGATACAATCAGACCTTAATTAGATCATTCTTTGTTCTTATCAGAGAATGAAAACACTTTGGAAAATGCAAGGATCCTTTACAACTTTCTTATCTCTTGAATCTCTGTAACAGGATTATCTATTAGCCTAGGTCTGCAAAAGTCTGGCTAATATTCTGAGCCAATATATTCTGTAGAACATCAACCAATATATATATAGTAGGATCATATTTTAACCATAATAATCATAAAACAGTTTAAAACCGGGATGGGTTCCGCTACACACCTCCCCCGTGACCATAAGCCGGCATACACGGTCTGATCCCAACGGATCGGCCTGGGGATGTCCGGACAAAAGTATTTGTTGGTCAATTCTCTAGTTTGACAACCCATCAGCATTACTGCAATAAACATTTCAAGGAGAGGGAAAATACATTTTACAAACTGGTTTCAGACAATTAAATAATTAGGCAGAAAAGCATCAGCCTTCCAAATGAACTGAAGTCCTTTAGCAAAACCATCCCAAGTTGTAGAGTACATTCCTCCCCCAGCTCGTGGTCGGGCCGCTATTGCACAGGGCCCACTGTTCTTCTCCTGTACACCCACCCAAAAAAATCCAGGATCCCATCCCAACAGTCCAGTATCCCAATGTCCAAAAGGTGGGCCACAATCTCTGTCCCATAGAAACCCCTTTCCATATAAAACATTCCCGCTCATCCCCTCTATTGTCGGCTAATGCTCGGTACTTTTGGAGGGTGGGGTCCTGTCTAGTTTCCTTCACAAGCTCTTCGGGGGTGTCCCACGCTATGGGTCTCTCTGTGGCATTAGTGCTAAGTGTCTGCTTGTGGCTTACCTGGGTCTCCCGACCTGTTGTAGGATCGTCCTCGGTACGGGTCTGTGAGCGGGTGGTCACGGGACAAGCAGCAGCAGTCGTGGGTAAAAAGGCTGAGGCTAGAGGGCCAATATCATTGCCCAGCACAACCTCAGCAGGTAAATTGTCCATGATGCCTACTGTGGTCTTTCCCGACCCGACTCCCCAATCCAAGTGTACCCGGGCGGTGGGTAAGCGAAAAACAGCCCCCCCTGCGACACGGACAGCAACAGTACGGGTAGATACATGCTCCGGTTTCACAAGATGTTTCTGCACCAACGTGATGGTAGCGCCAGTGTCCCTTAGGCCTTGTGCTACCTGTCCATTTACACGCACCTCCTGGCGGTGATGCTGGCGGTTGTCTGGGGATGCAGCTTGTATGGGGTTTGCCTCGTACAGGATGCCCAAACACTCCTCAGGGCTCCCTTTGGTTTCCAGGCAGTGAGCAGCAGAGGTACGTGATAAAGGGATCTCTGGGTTATTGGTCGGGCGCCTCCGGTTGTTATTGGCTGATCCCAAGGGGCAATAACGAGCAATGTGCCCCGGGTTGCCGCAGCGATGGCACGTAATTTTGTAAGAATCCTGGGGTTGGTGGTTAGACCCCTGAGGTTGTGGCGGTCCTGGGGGTACTGGGGCCCGAAATTCTGTGCTTGCAGCGGGCATTGAGGTGCGTGGCTCTGCTCTAGAGGTTGGTCGTGTGGACCCTTGGCTCACCTTTCTGGACTCTGCGTATTCGTCCGCTAGCCGTGCTGCCTCGATTAAGTTAGCAGGGCGACGATCTCTCACCCAATCCTGTATGTCTGCCGCCAGATCTTGGAAGAAATGTTCCATCAGGAATAGCTGTAGTACTTCCTCTCCTGTGTTGGCATTGCACCCTCGCACCCAATGTGATGCCACCCTTTGTATATTGCTGGCCCATTCCATGTGGGAGTCTGCAGACTTCTTTTTAGACTCCCTGAAGCGGCGGCGATAAGTTTCTGGGGTGACGGCATATCTGGTGAGCAGTGCAGCCTTCACCCGGCGATACTGCGCAATATCTTCCTCAGTAAGCGCCCGAAAAGCCTCATTTGCTTTTCCTGATAGCTTTCCAGCCAAAATAGTGACCCATTGGTCTGGTGGTACCTGGTGTAGTGAGCACTGCCTCTCGAAGTCAGCCAAATATCCATCAATTTCTTCCTCACTTTCCACAAACGCTTTGAAGGCAGTGAAGGGTATTTTCTTTACTGTAGCAGCGGGTGGGGGAGTATGAACTGTATGTGCCAGGGGTTGTCTAGCTCTTGCCAGTTCAAGTTCGTGCCCCCTCCTATTTTGTATCTCCGTTCTCGCTTCCCGGAACAGCTGATCTATTAGCTCCACGGATGTTGCTGGGTACATGGATAATCTCCGCTGAACCAGGTTTGTAATTTCCTCCTCCTCGCTGGCAGGGGAAGGTTGGTCCACGACCTCCATGGATCGATCCATCTCGTCCAGTAAGTCAGCTATCAGCTCTCTCCGTGGTCGGTTGCTGGCACTCCTTCCTCTGGTTTCCAAGAGATCCTTTAGTGTGGATCTTTTCAGTTTAGCGTACTGGGATTCCATTCAGCACTTGCGTTGGGGATGAAAAGGACCATCCCACCACTGCCATCCAATGTAACGGCTACCCCGGTAGTGAGAGGGTACCAGCCGTTGGAGACGTCCTTTTCTTAAGCAAGGTGCTGTGCAGTAATGAAATGCTTATTCCCCTCCACGATATCCCATTGTATAATCCAGGAGTGCTGTAAAATGCGGCAGAGTAACGGTACCATAAATCCCCCCCAAAGAACGAGACGAGGCTACGTTTAGAAGGGTCAAGAGGAACTATCTTTTAATGACAGGGAATCTCCTTTTATGCAATTTTGCCCTCTGAAGGGCTACACCCACATAATTATCACAACAGCCAATTATCTGCATGGTTCAACCCCCACGTCTCCTCCCCTCAGATAATAGGTAACACAATTAAAACAGACACAATTTTAACCACATTCTGGATGTACCCCAAATACAGGGGGTACACCTTTAAGTCCCGCACCATTCAATAGCTCTCACCCAGGGGAACAACATATACAAAAATGGCATGAATCAGACCAGGGGTTCAAAAGTTAGTAAAAGTATGTTTTTACACATAACACACAGACATTGCACATATCCCCCACACAATACACATATAGGACAATAGGTGAGTCACACCTCCCTGGCAACTTGGATACAATCAGACCTTAATTAGATCATTCTTTGTTCTTATCAGAGAATGAAAACACTTTGGAAAATGCAAGGATCCTTTACAACTTTCTTATCTCTTGAATCTCTGTAACAGGATTATCTATTAGCCTAGGTCTGCAAAAGTCTGGCTAATATTCTGAGCCAATATATTCTGTAGAACATCAACCAATATATATATAGTAGGATCATATTTTAACCATAATAATCATAAAACAGTTTAAAACCGTGATGGGTTCCGCTACACCATGGCTCTATTATTTTAATCTGAGTTGGGGTGGGTGGGTGAGGAGGATTGAGGGTGGGCAATATTCTGAGTATCTCACAGATGTAGTAGGCCTTAAACCAGAGGGAATTTGCACTGAAAGAAAGAGAGAGAATGGATTGGGGTCAGACAGTACAGGAAGATAGGGGAGTTAGGAAGGAGTAATAATTGCAAAGTGATAGTGCAAGTAGGAGCATGTATTGTGAGAAAATCAAATTATTGTGGTCCCAAACAGGGACATATAAGCCAAAGCAGCAGTGCAAAGTGGTAATTGGGGAGAAGTCTATCTGAAGTGGCATAAATATAAGACATAAATGACAGTCTTTATAATGAATGTAACGGTGACCGGAACTATAAAAAAGTCCTATGTATCAAAAGTTGAGTGCTGGTATCATTATGCCATATACGCATATGTATATATACATGCACACACACGTGTATACATACATATATACACACATATACATACATACATACAAGAGAAAAAAGGGGGAATTGGCAGTGAAGGTAAGTGAGTCCAAGACTACGTAGCACAGATATTATAATGGAATGTAATAGTTATCCCATGTATATATATATAGCTGGTTAGGAGTAGGCTTTCCTCATAGTATGTAAAACATGTGAGACATATATATCATAATATGTCAAACATAAATCATAGGAAAGCTGGGTATAAAGTGAGTAAAAAAAGAGTACATAAGGAAGGGTGAGTTAAAACCAAACCAGTAGGTAAGGCTGGTAATCGTTAATGGGCTTGTATCAATTGAGTATATATATAAATCTCTAATGCAGCTAGGTGTGTGCAGTGATACAATTGGCTATTGCATTTATATACACTAAAATAAATTATTACCATTTATATACACAAAAAATACATTATTACCATTTATATACACAAAAATAAATTAATTCAGTTTCCATACACTAAAAATAAATTATTACCATTTATATACACTATAATAAATTATTACCATTTATATACACTAAAAATAAATTATTACCATTTATATACACTATAATAAATTATTTCCATTTATATACACTAAAATAAAAGTATTACCCTTTATATACACTATAATAAATTATTACCATTTATATACACTAAAATATAGTATTACCATTTATATACACTATAATAAATTATTACCATTTATATACACTAAAATATAGTATTACCATTTATATACACTATAATAAATTATTACCATTTATATACACTAAAATATAGTATTACCATTTATATACACTATAATAAATTATTACCATTTATATACACTAAAATCTAGTATTACCATTTATATACACTATAATAAATTATTACCATTTATATACACTAAAATAAAGTATTACCATTTATAACACTATAATAAATTATTACCATTTATATACACTATAATAAATTATTACTATTTATATACACTAAAATATAGTATTACCATTTATATACACTAAAATAAATGATTACTATTTATATACACTAAAATATAGTATTACCATTTATATACACTATAATAAATTATTACCATTTATATACACTAAAATATAGTATTACCATTTATGACAATATAATAAATTATTACCATTTATATACACTAAAATAAATTATTACCCTTTATATACACTATAATAAATTATTACCATTTATATACACTAAAATAAAGTATTATCATTTATATACAATATAATAAATTATTACCATTTTTATACACCAAAATAAAGTATTACCGTTTATTTATACTAAAATAAATTATTATCATTTATATACACTAAAATAAATTATTACCGTTTATATACACTAAAAATAAATTATTACCATTTATTTATACTAAAATAAATTATTACCATTTATATACACAAAAATAAAGTATTACCGTTTATTTATACTAAAATAAATTATTATCATTTATATACACTAAAATAAATTATTACCGTTTATATACACTAAAAATAAATTATTACCCTTTATATACACTAAAATAAAGTATTACGATTTATATACACTAAAATAAATTATTACCATTTATATACATTAAAAATAAATTATTACCCTTTATATACACAAAAATAAAATATTACCATTTATTTATACTAAAATAAATTATTATCATTTATATACACTAAAATAAATTATTACCGTTTATATACACTAAAAATAAATTATTACCATTTATTTACACAAAAAATACATTATTACCATTTATTTACACTAAAATAAATTATTATCATTTATATACACTAAAAATAAATGATTACTGTTTATATACACTAAAATAAATTATTACCATTTATATACACTAAAATAAAGTATTACCATTTATATACACTAAAATAAATTATTACCCTTTATATACACTAAAAGAAATTATTATCATTTACATACACTCAAATAAATTATTACAGTTTATATACACAAAAAATACATTATTACCATTTATATAACCATTAACTATTGGAGTTTTAGTGCGTTACACTATATTTAAGGTAAATATGAACTAAAGCTAAATGTAATAATTTATATATTAAAAACAGAAAAAAAACGCCGCTATATGATTAATAGCGGCATTTTTTTCTGTTTTTAATATATACATTTTAAAAAATATAATTTTTAAATTTAGCTTTAGTTCATATTTACCATTTATATACACTAAAATAAATTATTAACATTTATATACACTAAAATAAATAATTACCATTTATATACATTAGAACAAAAGAGACGAAAGGGATTTTTATTAGAACATAAAGCCTAAATAAATATTATGCCTCATGCAGAAGGGATATATACCTAGCTAGAATGAGAGTTTTAAACAACTAAAGAGGGAAGCTCATATTGAAAGTGTGCCTATGTCTGGACAGAAGGGGGCGCTATATATACTGTGAGGTGAGAGAATTGAGATATTGGAATATATAATCCTGAATGGAGCTGGAAATGCTCTATAAAGAGTATTATTATTATTATTATTATATTTTATTTGTATCGCGCCAACATATTCCGTAGCGCTGTACAGGGGATAAGAACAGGGGAAATACACGTTTAACAAAATTCAAAGGTTGAAGGGCCCTGTTTTGAGCTTAGAATCTTAGCAGAAAGTGCTTTATCCCAAAGCACCCTACGAGACTGGAAACTCGCTACTTACAATCTAAAGGGAATTAAAGGGCAGAGAACTGGGGAAGAGTAACAAATAAGGAAAAGCAAGGGTCAGGAAGTAAGTGAAAGATAGAAAGAGTTTTATTTTAGAGGGAGAGGGGAGGGATCTGAGGTAAAAGACTAGTATGTTGGCTGACCCCTAGTGTTGAGATGATATATCTGCAAGTAGGAAGTCAGGTGTTTTCCATGGCTCTATTATTTTAATCTGAGTTGGGGTGGGTGGGTGAGGAGGATTGAGGGTGGGCAATATTCTGAGTATCTCACAGATGTAGTAGGCCTTAAACCAGAGGGAATTTGCACTGAAAGAAAGAGAGAGAATGGATTGGGGTCAGACAGTACAGGAAGATAGGGGAGTTAGGAAGGAGTAATAATTGCAAAGTAATAGTGCAAGTAGGAGCATGTATTGTGAGAAAATCAAATTATTGTGGTCCCAAACAGGGACATATAAGCCAAAGCAGCAGTGCAAAGTGGTAATTGGGGAGAAGTCTATCTGAAGTGACATAAATATAAGACATAAATGACAGTCTTTATAATGAATGTAACGGTGACCGGAACTATAAAAAAGTCCTATGTATCAAAAGTTGAGTGCTGGTATCATTATGCCATATACACATATGTATATATACATGCACACACACGTGTATACATACATATATACACACATATACATACATACATACAAGAGAAAAAAGGGGGAATTGGCCGTGAAGGTAAGTGAGTCCAAGACTACGTAGCACAGATATTATAATGGAATGTAATAGTTATCCCATGTATATATATATAGCTGGTTAGGAGTAGGCTTTCCTCATAGTATGTAAAACATGTGAGACATATATATCATAATATGTCAAACATAAATCATAGGAAAGCTGGGTATAAAGTGAGTAAAAAAAGAGTACATAAGGAAGGGTGAGTTAAAACCAAACCAGTAGGTAAGGCTGGTAATCGTTAATGGGCTTGTATCAATTGAGTATATATATAAATCTCTAATGCAGCTAGGTGTGTGCAGTGATACAATTGGCTATTGCATTTATATACACTAAAATAAATTATTACCATTTATATACACAAAAAATACATTATTACCATTTATATACACAAAAATAAATTAATTCAGTTTACATACACTAAAAATAAATTATTACCATTTATATACACTATAATAAATTATTACCATTTATATACACTAAAAATAAATTATTACCATTTATATACACTATAATAAATTATTACCATTTATATACACTAAAAATAAATTATTACCATTTATATACACTATAATAAATTATTTCCATTTATATACACTAAAATAAAAGTATTACCCTTTATATACACTATAATAAATTATTACCATTTATATACACTAAAATATAGTATTACCATTTATATACACTATAATAAATTATTACCATTTATATACACTAAAATATATTATTATTCTTTATATACACTATAATAAATTATTACCATTTATATACTTTAAAATATAGTATTATCATTTATATACACTATAATAAATTATTACCATTTATATACACTAAAATATAGTATTATCATTTATATACACTATAATAAATTATTACCATTGATATACACTAAAATCTAGTATTACCATTTATATACACTATAATAAATTATTACCATTTATATACACTAAAATATAGTATTACCATTTATATACACTAAAATAAAGTATTACCATTTATAACACTATAATAAATTATTACCATTTATATACACTATAATAAATTATTACTATTTATATACACTAAAATATAGTATTACCATTTATATACACTAAAATAAAAGATTACCATTTATATACACTAAAATATAGTATTACCATTTATATACACTATAATAAATTATTACCATTTATATACACTAAAATATAGTATTACCATTTATAACACTATAATAAATTATTACCATTTATATACACTAAAATAAATTATTACCCTTTATATACACTAAAATAAATTATTACCATTTATATACACTAAAATAAAGTATTACCATTTATAACACTATAATAAATTATTACCATTTATATACACTAAAATATAGTATTACCATTTATAACACTATAATAAATTATTACCATTTATATACACTAAAATAAATTATTACCCTTTATATACACTAAAATAAATTATTACCATTTATATACACTAAAATAAAGTATTACCATTTATAACACTATAATAAATTATTACCATTTATATACACTAAAATATAGTATTACCATTTATATACACTAAAATAAATTGTTACCATTTATATACACTAAAATATAGTATTACCATTTATATACACTATAATAAATTATTACCATTTATATACACTAAAATATAGTATTACCATTTATATACACTATAATAATTTTTTTCCATTTATATACACTAAAATATAGTATTACCATTTATATACACTATAAAAAATTATTACCATTTATATACACTAAAATAAAGTATTACCATTTATAACACTATAATAAATTATTACCATTTATATACACTAAAATAAATTATTACCCTTTATATACACTAAAATAAAGTATTACCATTTATATACACTATAATAAATTATTACCATTTATATACACTAAAATATAGTATTACCATTTATATACACTATAATAAATTATTACCATTTATATACACTAAAATATAGTATTACCATTTATATACACTATAATAAATTATTACCATTTATAAACACTAAAATAAAGTATTACCATTTATATACACTATAATAAATTATTACCATTTATATACACTAAAATATAGTATTACCATTTATATACACTAAAATAAATTATTACCATTTATATACACTAAAATATAGTATTACCCTTTATATACACTAAAATAAATTATTACCATTTATATACACTAAAATATAGTATTACCATTTATATACACTATAATAAATTTTACCATTTATATACACTAAAATATAGTATTACCATTTATATACACTATAATAAATTATTACCATTTATATACACTAAAATAAAGTATTATCATTTATATACACTATAATAAATTATTACCATTTATATACACTAAAATATAGTATTACCATTTATATACACTATAATAAATTATTACCATTTATATACACTAAAATATAGTATTACCATTTATATACACTAAAATAAATTATTACCATTTATATACACTAAAATATAGTATTACCATTTATAAACACTATAATAAATTGTTACCATTTATATACACTAAAATAAAGTATTACTATTTATATACACTAAAATAAATTATTACCCTTTATATACACTAAAATAAATTATTACCATTTATATACACTAAAATAAAATATTACCATTTATATACACTAAAATAAATTATTACCCTTTATATACGCTAAAATAAATTATTACCATTTATATACACTAAAATAAAGTATTACCATTTATATACACTAAAATAAATTATTACCATTTATATACACTAAAATATAGTATTACCATTTATATACACTAAAATAAATTATTACCATTTATATACACTAAAATAAAGTATTACCATTTATAACACTATAATAAATTATTACCATTTATATACACTAAAATATAGTATTACCATTTATATACACTAAAATAAATTATTACCATTTATATACACTAAAATAAAGTATTACCATTTATAACACTATAATAAATTATTACCATTTATATACACTAAAATATAGTATTACCATTTATATACACTAAAATAAATTATTACCATTTATATACACTAAAATATAGTATTATCATTTATATACACTACAATAAATTATTACCATTTATATACACTAAAATATAGTATTACCATTTATATACACTATAATAAATTATTACCATTTATATACACTAAAATAAATTATTACCCTTTATATACACTAAAATAAATTATTACCATTTATATACACTAAAATAAAGTATTATCATTTATATACAATATAATAAATTATTACCATTTATATACACTAAAATATAGTATTACCATTTATATACACTATAATAAATTATTACCATTTATATACACTAAAATATAGTATTACCATTTATATAAACTATAATAAATTATTACCATTTATATACACTAAAATAAAGTATTACCATTTATATACACTATAATAAATTATTACCATTTATATACACTAAAATATAGTATAACCATTTATATACACTAGAATAAATTATTACCATTTATATACACTAAAATATAGTATTACCATTTATATACACTATAATAAATTATTACCATTTATATACACTAAAATAAAGTATTACTATTTATATACACTATAATAAATTATTACTATTTATATACACTAAAATAAATGATTACCCTTTATATACACTATAATAAATTATTACTATTTATATACACTAAAATAAAGTATTACCATTTATACTAAAATAAATTATTATCATTTATATACACTAAAATAAATTATGCACTTTGTATTTCTACATAAAAATAAATCATATATAAATCTCTTGAAGTTTAATGTTTTAAAAATAGGAAATGAAGCAAAAACCCATGAAAAGAAGATCATAATATATATCATAAATATGGTCCCCATTGCTGTGTATTCATTTTATATATAAAAATGACAATCATACCAAAAGTAATTAACTGAAAGGAAATTTAGACCATTTAATGTGCACGATATTTACTCCTTCTGTTATATTGGCACTTGTTCCAAACCATATTTAATAGCCTCTATCCCTTTTCAACCCCTATCAACAAAGGTCGAGATGTTAGAGTTCTGGTATTCCTAGTAGTAACACACGGATGTGAGAGCTGGACCATAAAGAAGTCTGAGCGCCGGAGAATTGACGCCTTTGAATTGTGGTGTCGGAGAAAACTACTTACAGGCCTTTAGATCACCATCTAACATGTTATATTATTCCTATGGGAACTTATCATTATCCTGATCAAAAGGTGCATTTTCAAAAATATGAAATCATCTAGGAATCATATGACTTTAATATGTTTCTATGGGAATAATGTCCCATTTCTGCTTCATTTCAGTTATTAATATTTTACTAAATATTTAAATATACAAAAAAATCAAGATTATCTGTTTCCTCCTCAACATTTGCTCCTGCTCTGTTTCACCAAACAGTTAATTATAGCAATGAACTTTCTGGTTCCTTGGACGCCCTACCAAGAACAATTTCGGCTGGGTCACCCAAGCCTAGAGTGCTCTGGGTAAATTTACAATTATTCGGTGCACTCATACTATATGTAACACGTGTTTCAGGGTACAACTATTGCATTGAGCCAATAAAAATATTTTTTGGGGTAGTACCTGTAGCGGAACCCATCACTGTTTTACCTTGTTTTATGATTATTATGGTTAAAATATGATCCTACTATATGTATGTTGGTTGATGCTCTGCAGAATATTGTCCCAGACATTTGCAGCTACTTGGCATGGGAGATAATCCTGTTACAGCGACTCCGCATAAGATAAAGGAAGTCTATTGTATACAGTGTTTTCATTCTCAGATAAGAACAAAGAAGTGTAATTGAATCAATGTCTGATTGTATCAAAGTTGCCAGGGAGCCTCGGAGAGGTGTGACCCACCTATTGTTCTCTTTATGTGTATTGTGCGGCCAAATATGGGCATGTGTATTGCCTGTGGGAAGAGATGGGTATAAATATTTCTGCAATAACAAAATAAAGTCAGTATTCATTTGACTCCCAAATTATGTGTCGTCCAATATGGGAGGTCGGGAATGGTGAGACTGTAGTGCCTCTTGGGTATTTTACCGTATACCAGCGGAGATATTGGACTGCGTGTTCCAGCTCCGTTACATTTGGTGGCAAGTGGCGGAATTGTTCCCATGGTCAGAAGGACAGCTACAGGAGACACCATTCCGTGGAGTACAAATTGAGGGCAACGCTAGTATCCGTACAGCGCCCCTGGCTACAGCAGGATGGAACGGGCTAGTTTTCGGACAGCGTTCCATCATAAGGAGGAGGAGGCGGCCGCGGACTACAGGGATGCAGATAGAAAGGAACTCATGGTTACAGTACCTCTTATTGCTCCACAGAATGAGTTTGGAAGAGAACTCCAAAGCAGACTGGCCTTTTTCCCAGGTACGCTTCCCATAAAAACCTTGGAATGGTTAATGACAGATGTCCACAAATCCATAATGGAAAAGCAGCGGGCACGGGAGCGGTCAATCTTGGGAGCTGCTAACCCATCTCCCACCATTAACCCCCCCCCAGCACTGCGACCGGGTGGTGGGAACTACCAAACCCCTCCACGGTACATCAGGTGCCACACGTGTAACCAGCAGGGTCACATGCAGAGAGACTGTCCCAGAAACAGAAACCGCTCCACGTGGAATACTCCAACTAATTCCCCCCCCCAGCGGCAGTGTGTACCCCAGGGGGCCGAAGGTGTCGTCCTTCCCCCCCAGCGGCAGTGTGTACCCCAGGGAGCTGAAGGTGTCGTCCTTCCTCCCCAGCGGCAGTGTGTACCCCAGGGGGCAGAAGGTGTCGTCCTTCCTCCCCAGCGACAGTGTGTACCCCAGGGAGCTGAAGGTGTCGTCCTTCCTCGACAGCGACAGTGTGTACCCCAGGGAGCTAAAGGTGTCGTCCTTCCTCCCCAGCGGCAGTGTGTACCCCAGGGAGCTGAAGGTGTTGTCCTTCCTCCCCAGCAGCAGTGTGTACCCCAGGGGGCCGAAGGTGTCGTCCTTCCCCCCCAGCGGCAGTGTGTACCCCAGGGAGCCGAAGGTGTCGTCCTTCCTCCCCAGCGGCAGTGTGTTCCCCAGGGAGCCGAAGATGTCGTCCTTCCCCCCCAGCAGCAGTGTGTACCCCAGGGGGCCGAAGGTGTCGTCCTTCCTCCCCAGCGGCAGTGTGTACCCCAGGGAGCTGAAGGTGTCGTCCTTCCTCCCCAGCGACAGTTTGTACCCCAGGGGGCCGAAGGTGTCGTCCTTCCCCCGCAGCGGCAGTGTGTACCCCAGGGAGCAGAAGGGGCCGTCCTTCCTCCCCAGCGGCAGTGTAAACCCCAGGGGGCAGAAAGTGTCGTCCTTTCCCCCCAGCGGCAGTGTGAACCCCAGGGGGCAGAAGGGGCCGTCCTTCCTCCCCAGCGGCAGTGTGAACCCCAGGGGGCAGAAGGGGCCGTCCTTCCTCCCCAGCGGCAGTGTGAACCCCAGGGGGCAGAAGGTGTCGTCCTATCCCCCCCAGCGGCAGTGTGAACCCCAGGGGGCAGAAGGTGTCGTCCTTCCTCCCCAGCGGCAGTGTGTACCCCAGGGGGCAGAAGGTGTCGTCCTTACTCCCCAGCGACAGTGTGTACCCCAGGGAGCTGAAGGTGTCGTCCTTCCTCGACAGCGACAGTGTGTACCCCAGGGAGCTGAAGGTGTCGTCCTTCCTCCCCAGCGGCAGTGTGTACCCCAGGGAGCTGAAGGTGTCGTCCTTCCTCCCCAGCAGCAGTGTGTACCCCAGGGGGCCGAAGGTGTCGTCCTTCCCCCCCAGCGGCAGTGTGTACCCCAGGGAGCCGAAGGTGTCGTCCTTCCTCCCCAGCGGCAGTGTGTTCCCCAGGGAGCCGAAGATGTCGTCCTTCCCCCCCAGCGGCAGTGTGTACCCCAGGGGGCCGAAGGTGTCGTCCTTCCTCCCCAGCGGCAGTGTGTACCCCAGGGAGCTGAAGGTGTCGTCCTTCCTCCCCAGCGACAGTTTGCACCCCAGGGGGCCGAAGGTGTCGTCCTTCCCCCCCAGCGGCAGTGTGTACCCCAGGGAGCAGAAGGGGCCGTCCTTCCTCCCCAGCGGCAGTGTAAACCCCAGGGGGCAGAAGGTGTCGTCCTTTCCCCCCAGCGGCAGTGTGAACCCCAGGGGGCAGAAGGGGCCGTCCTTCCTCCCCAGCGGCAGTGTGAACCCCAGGGGGCAGAAGGTGTCGTCCTATCCCCCCCAGCGGCAGTGTGAACCCCAGGGGGCAGAAGGTGTCGTCCTTCCCCCTCAGCGGCAGTGTGAACCCCAGGGGGCAGAAGGTGTCGTCCTTCCTCCCCAGCGGCAGTGGGTACCCCAGGGGGCCAAAGGTGTCGTCCTTTCCCCCCAGCGGCAGTGTGAAACACAGGGGGCAGAAGGTGTCATCCTTCCCCCCCAGCGACAGTTTACCCTAACCAGGGGAGACCCCAATCTCCCAGATGGCGCAGATGGGACCGTGGTCTCTGCGCCCACAGCCTGTCCAGATCCCCAACTACCCTCACTGGGACAACCGGAGGAGGGGGTAAGTACAAATTCCCCTCCCCAGCTAACTTCTAATGTGGCCCCAGGGTTAACAGAGGAAATGTTAAACCCCACTGACCCCCACGTTTCCCTGGCTACTGAGCCGGAATATGTCCCAGGTACCCCAGCAGAAGAGCTGACAGTGGGGCAGAGTGGCCTCTGCCCCATAAGTCCCCTCAGCGTGTTGCACCATCACCCCAGCGAAATATCCAGGTGCCTGGTTAGACTTCCCCCGAAAGGGGAGATGTGTGACGAAGTGCCCTTCGCCACTTTGGCTTGGAGAGGACTGTTTGCCAGCCTCCTGCCCTGCGACTATGGCCCTGGGACATATTGCCCTTTGGAACCAGTGTTCGGCCATACCAGAGTGTAAGTCACTCATTCTGGCCCTTTACATACAGGGGGGTCATTCGGTACTTGCCCTGTGTGAACCATGATACCCCAGATAACTGTGCCATGAAGCCCATTCATATAATGAAAGACTATGGGAAAGACTGTAGCTACATGGCAATTGAACTGTGTGAAGAGGATTTGAGCGCTATTCGGTAGTTTTGTGCGCTCAGATCCCAGCTATCTGGGGATATGGGAAATGTGAGTAAATGTGAATTGCAGTAATGCTGATGGGTTGTCAAACTAGAGAATTGACCAACAAATACTTTTGTCCGGACATCCCCAGGCCGATCCATTGGGATCAGACCGTGTATGCCGGCTTATGGTCACGGGGGAGGTGTGTAGCGGAACCCATCACTGGTTTACCCTGTTTTATGATTATTATGGTTAAAATATGATCCTACTATATGTATGTTGGTTGATGCTCTGCAGAATATTGTCCCAGACATTTGCAGCTACTTGGCATGGGAGATAATCCTGTTACAGCGACTCTGCATAAGATAAAGGAAGTCTATTGTATACAGTGTTTTCATTCTCAGATAAGAACAAAGAAGTGTAATTGAATCAATGTCTGATTGTATCAAAGTTGCCAGGGAGCCTCGGAGAGGTGTGACCCACCTATTGTTCTCTTTATGTGTATTGTGCGGCCAAATATGGGCATGTGTATTGCCTGTGGGAAGAGATGGGTATAAATATTTCTGCAATAACAAAATAAAGTCAGTATTCATTTGACTCCCAAATTGTGTGTCGTCCAATATGGGAGGTCGGGAATGGTGAGACTGTAGTGCCTCTTGGGTATTTTACCGTATACCAGCGGAGATATTGGACTGCGTGTTCCAGCTCCGTTACAGTACCGCTTTAAGGGTGACCTAAAGGCACTTCCAATAGCCAACCGTGATACCCAGTTTTCTCCCAGTCACAGGGTTGGCTTTTGGCTGGAATCAGACTTGTAGTAAGCAGTAGATCGGGCTCCATAGACTTCTATGGGAGATTCATGGATCTGATTAAATCATCAAGTATTGTTAACTAGGCTGCCAGACAGAAACTGTAATCCTTTGCTTTAAAAGACAGAGGTCAAGTGGTGTCAAGTCCTTTGATATTTTTTCTTGTGACTAACCCTAAATTAGGAAATACTTGAATTAGCCATTGTTCCTAAACCCCCATTCAATTTAATAGGGATCCAGAATTGCTAGAAATGTTATGGATGTCCTTGTCAGTCATTTAAGGTGAATACACCCCGGAGTTACCTCAACTCCACTAGCCAAACCCCCTCCAACTCAATAAAAAGTTTTGCCACCCAGAAGAGCGGACACACCTAACCACTATTTCCCCTAAACACACAAAGCCCTAGAAATATCCATTTCCCTGCTTACAGGGTACCCTTTTCTGCTAACCAACCTTACAACCCTCCTCTAGGTTCCCCACTTAGTGGAGACCTTCTCCCCAATAACCTAGGTCTTTAGATTTCTGGTCGCTAACTAGGGTTAAACCTCCACCCCTTGTCCAGACCCTCTGGCTCCAGTGTACACAGTATCCTAACAAACCACTGCTGTGTCCACACACTGATCGGAGATGTGTGTCATCTGGTGCCATAGTTACATCAGCATTAAGCTGGCAAAATAGACACGCTGGTACCATTTCCTTGGAGACCTAGCCCAAGAGGGGAAATTCAAAGGGGGCAAAAGGGTGTCAAACTGGTATTTACCCAATGAAGTGGCACAAGGAAGGGACAAATACTGTATAAAAATGTGTATTGAAAAATAAAGATGACGCTCTGTTTGTGACACATATGCATGGTGTGTGTCATTTAGAGGGAAGTGGGTAATTCTTTTTTAATAACAAATTAATTTCTCTGAGGTTGTCCTGAAACCTGGTAACTTCTCCTGAGAATCGCAACTTGTCCTAGAACCCAGTAAATCCGTCCTCTGTGCAGGGATACAGAACCTGGTCATCCTGCGAGTAGGATAAGTCAGCTTGGCCTTTAAAGGCGAACAAAGAGTGGATTGTGACATTGTGGTTGATCTCTCAATCCACTATTCTTCCATTTCCCTCATGATGTCCATGTATGTGACAGTCCAATATGGCAGAATAGAAGAGCGTGTCTGTGTACTGGGCCTAACAAAGGGACTCTAGTCAGAGGAAAAGTTATAAACATACGCCATTCTGATCACAAGGGAAAACTTAACCCCTTACACCTTATAAAAGATTTATATGGTAAATATAAAACACTTATACATTAGTGCAGAGATAAAATATAATAAATAGTATGATAATTTATATATATATATATATATATATATATATATATATATATATATATATTATTATTATTATTGTTTATTAATAATGCGCCGACATATTCCGTAGCGATGTACATAAGATACGTTTCAGGCAAAGGTAAATAACAATCAACACATAGCAAAGCAAGGAGGGCCCCGTCTGAGTCTCTAATCCATTGTCCATGGTGCTTTCCCCAAAGCACCCGGCAGGATTGGAACTCGTAGGCTTACAACCTAAAGGTATTGTTTGTGGTAACGGAGGGAGAGAGAGGTGCTGAGCGTGTTAGGGTGGAAGGTGATACGCTTCTTTAAAGAGATACGTTTTTAGTGAGGTTTGGAATGTTTTGAGGCAGGAGGACAAACTGGTGGAGCGAGGAAAGGAATTTAAGAGAATAGGGGCAGCACGAGAAAAGTCCTGAAGGCGAGAGTGAGAGGAGGTGACAAGAGTTGTAGAAAGAAAAAGGTTATTAGCAAAACAAAGAGGGAAGTTGGGGGAATAATTAGAGATGAGAGCAGAGATGTAAGGGGGTGCGCTATTGTTGAGGGATTTGTAAGTTAGGGTCATGATTTAAAATGGTATTCTGAAGGCTAAGGGAAGCCAGTTGAGTGGATGACAGAGAGGTGATGCCGACACTCAACGTTGTGTACAGAAGATGAGTCTAGCAGAGGCGTTCATTATGGATTGAAGTGGGCATAGTCGGGTGGTGGGTAGGCCAGCAAGAAGCGAGTTACAGTAGTCAAGTCGAGTGATAATGAGAGAGTGTATTATGATTTTAGTTGTGTCCTGTATTAGGCAAGATTTTGTTACTGATCTGTATGTGAGGGATGAAAGACAGAGCGGGGTCCAGTAGAACCCCAAGCCCGCGTGCTTGGGAGATGGGAGTGATGATGTTGTTGTTGACAGTGAGAGATGTGAGGAAGTAATGCTGTGGTAGAGGAATGGAAGATTAGGAGTTCAATCTTAAACATGTTGAGTTTGAGATGGTGGGCGGACATCCAATCGGATATACTAGAGAGGCATTGGAGACGTGTGTTAGAAGAGAGGGGGATAAATCTGGTGATGAGAGGTAGATTTGTCATCTGCATAGAGATGATAATGAAGCCCAAAAGAGTTTATGAGGGTACCAAGTGAGGATGTGTAGATGGAGAAGAGGAGGGGGCATAGGACTGATCCTTGGGGTACACCAACAGACAGGGGGGAGGAAGAAGAAGAGGTGTCAGAGAAGGAGACACTGAATGATCTAATTTGTAGGTATGACGAGAACCACAAAAGAGCAGTGTCTTGAATACTGAGGGAGAAGAGGATATGGAGTAGAAGTGGATGGTCAACTGTGTCAAAGGCAGCAGAGAGATCTAGAAGAAGTAGAATGAAAAAGTGACCTTTTGACTGGGCGGAGAGCAAGTCATTAGTGACTTTACATAGAGAAGTCTCAGTGGAATGATGGGGACAGAAGCTGGATTGGAAGGTGTCAAGAAGGGAGTTATAGGAAATAAAGCTGGTAAGGTGGGTATAGACGAGCTGATCCAGCAGTTTGGAAGCCAGTGGAAGTAGAGAGATAGGGCGGTAGTTAGATGCAACGTCAGAGTCAGATGAGGGTTATAAACATATACAGTACATATGAACAAGATAAATTATATCTGAATACTATGATAGTTACTGCAATTGAATATTATTAAAATAAATTGTAAATGTATTTTAAGTTACATATTTTTCAGAAGATACAACATAAGATTCCAGTGACAAGATTATATATTTTGCCATCACATGTAAGGTGAAAATGTATAAAGTCATTAAGATCTAAGATCACCATCTTGTTACTAAGCTTCCAACTTATTACATCACATATAATATCTATCTATGTATCTATATAATGTAAATAAGAAGCCATCTAGAATGTAGTGTATGTAAATAAAAGTCCAGGTCATCAGAGATCCCTCCCTACCACAATATATACATATATACACTAAATGTGACACATAACCTCCCTAACATGTGCATCACTTCTATCCCCAGGTCTGTGCAGCTCCACATAGATGTCTCACACAGTGACTGTAACACACACATTACAGGGCTGCAATACCATGAGAAACAGCTTGGCCAATAAAATAATTGCTCATGCGAAGACATCACTAGTTGCTGGGCAGATCAATACAGTGAAAACAAATCAGTCCTATCTTTATATTTGTATGTGCAGAGGGAGAGACAGATTTATATGCACAGCGTCACCATGGAAGCAAGATTACTCTACAGACCCGCCCCTTAATGTGCCCGGTGCCCCGGCTTGTGCTGCTGAGCATTCTGGGACTTGACGTTTACCGCGTGGACTTCCGGTAAATTCACTTCCGGTTCTTTATTAGGGCTTGCGGCCTAGAGCGGATCCGGGTGTGTGTTCGTGCTCTGAGCAGGTAAATAAAGGGATTAATGTTCCAGGTACTGATCAGGAGATAATACCGGAAGTTATTTGTGTCTGTGACTGGTTATCAGGTGTGAGTGGGATAAAGACCGGAAGTGATACCGGATATAATGATATTATACTATATATATAATACAGAGTGATGGAAGAGGGGCTGTCTGTCCATCTATCTATCTCTCTATCCCTCTATCTATCTATCTGTCTATCCCTCTATCTATCTATCTGTATATCTCTGTCTATCTATCTGTCTGTCTCTCTCTCTGTCTGTCTATGTATCTCTCTATCTGTCTGTCTATGTATCTCTCTATCTGTCTATCTATCACTCTATATATCTCTCTCTGTCTCTATCTTTCTGTATATCTATCTGTCTTTCTGTCTATCTATTTATATGTCTATCTGTCTGTCTCTGTCTGTCTATCTATCACTCTTATCTATATATCTCTCTCTATCTGTCTCTATCTATCTGTCTCTATCTCTCTGTATATCTATCTGTCTATCTATACATCTCTCTGTCTGTCTGTCTATGTATCTCTCTATCTGTCTATCTATCACTCTATATATCTCTCTCTGTCTCTATCTGTCTCTATCTCTCTGTATATCTATCTATTTATATGTCTATCTGTCAGTCTATCTGTCTATCTATCACTCTATCTATCTATTTATATGTCTATCTGTCTGTCTATCTATTTATATGTCTATCTGTCTGTCTATCTATCACTCTATCTATCCATCTATCTATATATCTCTCTCTATCCCTCTGTCTATCTGTCTCTATCTCTCTGTATATCTATCTGTCTGTCTCTCTGTCTGTCTATCTATCTATCCCTCTATCTATCTATCTATCCCTCTATCTATCTATCTATCTATCCCTCTATCTATCTATCCCTCTATCTATCTATCCCTCTATCTATCTATCTATCAATCTGTGACTGGATATCAGGTGTGAGTGGGATAAAGACAGGAAGAGATACCGGATATAATGATATTATACTATATATATATAATACAGATTGATGGGGGAGGGTCTGTCTGTCTATGTATCTGTCTATCTATCTGTCTATTTACCTATCATATATATATATATATATATATATATATATATATATATATATATATATATATATGAGTGTGTATATCAGTGTATTTATCGTATGGGGAGGGGGAGCTCAGTATATATATATATATATATATATATATATATGCCAGAGACTGGCAGTCGGATTCCTCCCTGGATCAATACCCCCTCTAATTATCCAGGATAACCCTAAATGCCCTTTTTGATTAGAAATGAATCCAGTCCCTTTTTAAAGTTATCTATCGAATCCGCTGTCACCACCTCCTTTGGTAGAGAATTCCACAGATTAACCACCCTTACTGTGAAGAACCCTTTTCTTTCTTTGAGATGGAATCTTTTTACTTCTAACCTCGGGGAATGTCCCCCGACAAATCTTTATATTGACCCTGAATGTATTTATATAAGGTAATCATATCTCCTCTAAGACGCCTTTTTTCTAGAGAAAATAAGTTTAATTTTGTTAGTCTTTCTTCATAACTTAGCCCCTCCATTCCCCTTATTAGTTTTGTTGCCCTCCTCTGTACCTTTTCCAGCTCTAAAATGTCCTTTTTATGAAGTGGTGCCCAAAATTGTACTCCATATTCCAAATGAGGGCGTACTAGAGATTTGTATAGTGGCAGAATTATATTTGCTTCCCTGGCTTCTATACCCTTCTTAATACATGCTAATATTTTATTTGCCTTTGCAGCTGCTGCTTGGCTTTGAGCAGTGTTACCTAGGTGGTTGTCCACTAGTACTCCCAAATCCCTTTCAATATCTGATACACCTAGATTTGCTCCATTAAGATTATAAACTGCATGGCTATTTTTCCTTCCCAGATGCATAACCTTACATTTATTTGTATTAAATCTCATCTGCCATCTAGATTCCCATTCCTCAATTTTATGTAAATCCCTTTGTAGGGAAAGCACATCTTTATCTGATTTAATGACCTTGCACAAATTTGTATCATCAGCAAAAATGGAGACACCACACTCCAATCCCACTTCCACGTCATTAATAAATATAAAAAGAAGAGGGCCTAATACTGAACCCTGAGGAACCCCACTTACCACATTAGTCCAATCGGAGTATGTTCCATTTACAACAACCCTTTGCTCCCTGTCTTTTAGCCAGCTCTCAACCCATGAGCAGATATTTACTGCAATTCCTGTATCCCTTAGTTTGCACAATAGTCTTCCATGAGGCACTGTATCAAAAGCCTTAAATAGACATATTCTTGTATTCTGACCCTTATTAAGCCTTCTAAAAGCCTCCCCACTACAGAAATGAGGCTCACTGGTCTATAATTCCCTGTATTTGCTAATTCCAATTGACCCTCCAAATAACAATAGCATTTTGGCATTATCATGTATCTATTAAGTTAGGTGCACTTTTTCTTCTTTTTCTAGCGCTTTTAGTACGTACTTAGCTCTTCAAATACATGTTTATTTATTTATTCATCCTGGAACTTGTGGCACATTCACATATCTAAATGATTTCGCTTATTATTTCCCTCTTATATTCCATCGGGATCACTAATCACTTTATGGTTGTTTGAGCACATAGGTAGATCACCATAACAATCATTTATATTTATAATACTAGCGACTTGCCCGTCGAAAATGGCGGGGCAATAAAATTATAAGGCAGGTAATGCTGTTTTTGGTGCTCTGAGATCCTTCGGCGCTCATTGCGAAGCTGTTGGTTGTATTTTTTTTCTGATAGGCGCTTTTGCTGTTATTGTTTGGTTGGCGCTGATCTGCTTTTTGGGCTTATTGCAAGGCTTAGTGTGCTATGAGCAGCGTTGGCGCTCGTTGTGAGGCACGCAGTGAATCACTTTTGTGTTTATTGCGACAGTGTTTTTTTAATTTTTTTTTTTGTATATGTTTTTGTATGCTAATTAAATAAGTAATAAATGAATATACTTGACCTATTTGTAAGTAATATATGCAGGAAGGATTGTGCTGAAGAGCTGACAATCTGTTTTGATGTTGCTGCAGCATACAATGTAGATTTGCAGTGTTGTGGAGCTGAGGTGTAAGTGTCAGCAATGTGCGCAGTGTGTAGTGTAAATAGGCTGCGTGTGCGAGGGGAAGCCGTTAGGGTAGCTGTATACTTCTGCATTGTGTAAGTTAGTGTTGTAAAATGGCGGCGAATGTGTATGTGGTACGCGGCTGTGGATGATTTAGCGTCCTTGCTAAAATTGTATCTTGTACCTCGTATGGGTTTTTGAAAATCCGTATGTGCTTGGTGGTGTTTTGCAGCTTTAGGGTCCTCTAGCCTCTTTTTCGTTTTTTTTGGCGGCCATTTTTTCTCTTGCTTAGGGGATTTTCGGGTGTCTAAGCTCGGGAATTTGAACTTAAATTGAGGTTTAACTTCACTTTCAGAGATCCCGGGTGCCCCCCCCTAGCTGTGTGCCCCCCCTTGTGTGTATTTATTGTATTTTCAATGTTTTCAGGTGCGCGCGTTTCGGCCATTAAGGTTGTATTTTTCCGAGGTCGTAATGGTTTTTTATCTAAGTTCCGCGGCTCGTATTTTTTTGTGTAAGTCCGTATTTAGTGATTGCGTATTAGATCTATTTTGTTAAAGTGCCGCTTGTGTGTTTGTTTGTAACCTCGTGTGAGGCGCTCCTTGCAAAGCGTGACGACGATTCGTACTTTGACAACTATTATATGTGATAACACAGATGTACTTTTTATTTACTGTTCGGTGGAGGCTTCTTTCGCTCTTTTGCCCACCATATTATAAATTATTGTTGTGGTGAACTACCTACCCATAAGGTCCACAACACAAGCTGGGATCCTGCTCCATGCTGATGATAGCCAGTAAGCTTGAAACAGCTGCACATGGATAGGATACTCAGCTTGTGTAAAATCCAACCTTGGCCTTGCATTAAAGCTGTGTAATACAGCATGCATAAGCTTAAAGGAAAACATGTTTTTTATAATGGCTATGGATTGAAGAGCGAGGCATTTGTGGGCACATTTGCATGTCCCAGCTCAGCTTCCCAGAATGCATTGTGATAACTGTTTTTCTCTGAATTCTGAGCTGGAAGCAGGTTTTTTTTAACTTGTTTTAGACATTCAATCGTGAACACAGATGTACAATTTATTTACTATATATATGTATATATATATATATATATATATATATATATATATATATATATATATATATATAGTGTCTTGACTGTTACATTACAGCCTTAAGTTCAATGTCTTGTTAATATGAATTTTATGTGGTGTATCAGAACACAATAGGAAAAATTGGTGAAGTAAAATGAGAAAAATATATACATAAAACTATTCTTTTGAAATAGAAAACAGAAAATTGGCATGTGCTTATGTATTCACCCCCTTTGTTATGAAGCCCATAAAAAGCTCTGGTGCAACCAATTACCTTCAGAAGTCACATAATTAGTGAAATGATGTCCACCTGTGTGCAATCTAAGTGTCACATGATCTGTTATTAGATATACACACCTATTTTGAAAGGCCACAGAGGCTGCAACACCTAAGCAAGAGGCACCACTAACCAAACACTGCCATGAAGACCAAGGAACTCTCCAAACAAGTAAGGGACAATGGTGTTGAGAAGTACAAGTCAGGGTTAGGTTATAAAAAAATATCCAAATCTTTGATTATCCCCAGGAGCACCATCAAATCTATCATAACCAAATGGAAAGAACATGGCACAACAGCAAACCTGCCAAGAGACGGCCGCCCACCAAAACTCACGGACCGGCAAGGGAGGCATTAATCAGAGGGGTAGCACAGAGACCTAAGGTAACCCTGGAGGAGCTGCAGAGATCCACAGCAAAGGCTGGAGTATCTGTACATAGGACGACAATAAGCTGTACACTCCATAGAGTTGGGCTTTATGGGAGAGTGGCCAGAAGAAAGCCATTACTTTCAGCAAAAAACAAAATGGCACGTTCTGAGTTTGGGAAAAGGCATGTGGGAGACTCCCAAAATGTATGGAGGAAGATGCTCTGGTCTGATGAGACTAAAATTGAACTTTTCGTCCATCAAAGAAAACGCTATGTCTGGCGCAAACCCAACACATCACCCAAAGAGCACCATCCCCACAGTGACACATGGTGGTGGCAGCATCATGCTGTGGGGATGTTTTTCAGCAGCCGGGACTGGGTAACTGGTCAGAGTTGAGGGAAAGATGGATGGTGCTAAATACAGGGATATTCTTGAGCAAAACCTGGACCCCTCTGTGTGTGATTTGAGGCTACGACGGAGGGTCACCTTCCAGCAGGACAAAAAAAAAGCAACACTTGGGGGATATAAGGGGAAACATGTAAATGTGTTGGAATGGCCGAGTCACAGCCCAGACCTCAAGCCAATAGGAAATCTGTGGTCAGACTTAAAGATTGCTGTTCACAAGCGCAAACCATCCAACTTGTAGGAGCTGGGGCAATGGGAGGAGGAATGGGCAAAAATCCCAGTGGTAAGATGTGGCAAGCTCATAGAGACTTATCCAAAGTGACTTGGAGTGTGATTGCCGCAAAAGGTGGCTCTACAAAGTATTGGCTTTAGGGGGTGAATAGTTATGCACAGGGACTATTTCTGTTATTTTGTCCTATTTGTTGTTTGCTTCACAATAAAAAAAAAAACATCTTCAAAGTTGTGGCATGTTCTGTAAATTAAATGATGCAAATCCTCAAACAATCCATGTTACTTCCAGGTTGTGAGGCAACAAAACACGAAAAATGCCAAGGGGGGAGAATACTTTTGCAAGGCACTGTATATTTCACATATTATAATGGTCAAACTGCGATTCGTCGCAGTTTGACAATGATCCGATCACAAAGCTGTTCAAATCGCACTCATGGCCAAAGCACGGCGTCGGCCGAGCATGCGCAAAGCGTGGCGACGGCCTTGCATAGGCAAAGCGCCACGTAGACCGCGCATGCGCAAAGAGTGGTGCGGAAGGGGAGGGGGAAGAGTCACAAGGGAGGGAGAGGAGGGGGATGGAGACACAAGGGAGGGCGAGGAGGGGGAAAGAGACACAAGGAGTGGGGAAAGAGACATCGGGGAGGGGGAAAGAGACACAGGGAGGAAGAGACACGGGTGAGAGGGGGGAGACATGGGGAGAGGGGTGGAAAGAGACACAGGGAAGGTGGAACGAGACACAGGGGAGGTTGAGGTGGGGAAGAGACACAGGAGGGAAAGAGACACGGGAGGGAGAGGAAGAGACACAGGGGAGGGAGCGGATGGTGAAGAGACACAGGGGAGTGTGAGGAGGCGGTAAGAGACACAGGGGAGTGTGAGGAGGGGGGAAGAGACATGGGAGTGAGAGGAGGGGGAAGAGACAGGGGGGTGAGAGGAGGGGGAAGAGATAGGGGAGTGAGAGGAGTGGGAATATACACAGGGGAGGGAAATGGGGGGGGGAAGAGACACGAGGGAAGTGGGAACAGACACAGGGGAGAGGGGGACAGGGGAGGGGGAACAGACACAGGGGAGGGAGGAAAGTGACATGGGAGGGGAAAAGAGACACAGGGGAGGGGGAAAGAGACAACGGAGGGAGGGGGGGGGGTAAAAACACAGGGGGGGAGACACAAGGGAGGGAGAGGAGGGGGGGGAAATGAGACACAAGGAAGGAAGTAGACAGGGGGAGAGACTCGCAATGAGCTCCAAAGGTATTCATTGCGAGGCCCGTGATACACAGAGGGGGGGGGGGGAGAGACACGAGGGAGGGGGGAATAGACACGAGGGAGGGGGGATCAAACCCAGGGGGAGAGGTAGAGGGGGAAGAGGCTCACAATGAATGCTGAAGGCGCTCATTGCGAGACCCATGATAATCGCCGAAAGCTCTAATTGCAAGCTCAGTAAAGTAGAGGGGGGGAGGCTTGCAATGTGTTGCAAACAGCAGTGCCAGGCTTCAGATTTTATTGCCGTCATTTTTGACGGGCAAGTCGCTAGTATATATATATATGGTACATCAGTAGAGCTCCGTGTGTGAACCCCAACACATGAAAACAGATCATACAAACCAAGTATTATTTAGTCCTAATACTGTATCTCCCCAGTGATGTGGGTGTGTTTTATTATCTATATTATCACACCAGCTCTCACCTTGTGTAATTGTTCAGGATCTTTCTCTCTAAAAATATTAATTTGCTTATATCAGTGAATATATAATGTAGTGATAAAAATGCAGAAACTGACATATATATATTTTAATCACCATTTTTTTTCTCCAATCAAAAACTTTATCCCGACTTCCCTGAGCCCTTAGTCAGAACATACAGGAAAACAATAAATAGTTCCACACTTTGTTTATATGGAAAAATCAGGACTGTTCTCTTTAATCAGAACTAGCAACATACCGTATTTTTCCGTGTTTAAGACGGTACTTTTTACCAATTTTTAAAATCTAAATTAAGTGGCTCCTCTTATACACGGAATGTTGCAATTAGAAACCCTGGTCTGGTACTGTAATGCTGAATCTGGCCACTAATTTTAAGGCAGGATAAGACACACATTTGGAAATACATTTGGTTCTAATTAGATTGCATTACAAGTGTTCATAGAAATGTGTATTGTATAAGTTTTTATTGTGTTACACATATATTTAAGGGCACTTTCTGTCATGATTTTCACTGATTTCCATTCCAGCTCAATATCTTTGTGATCCCTGTGTTAAACTGGAAAATTACATTGCACATCGCAACTGAGTAATAAGTGATGTGATCACAAGGATATTGAGCTGGATTGGAAATAAATAAAAATCATGACAGAAAGTGACCTTAAATATATGTGTAGCACAATAAAAACTTATAATATACACATTTGCATATTTATTTCTGAATTTTGGGCTCCAAAAGTAGGGGTCGTCTTATACATGGGGGACGTCTTATAGACAGAAAAATACAGTATATCCAGTTCAGTTTTCTAGCAACAGGCTGGCCAATCACAGTAAGCCCCATCCTTGGGTACATAGAGGAGAGACCAATAAGCAATAGCCTGCCCCTGGTTCACTGGGAGAATCTGTACATATAGTGATGTCAGATTCTCTCTGCAGTGGGTCATGTTGATAATTGCACAAGTACCCTTATCTGGTGATGAATTCCTTTGTGTAGGGGCATCTGTCCAGCCTCCATGCTAATTGCCACTACTGGCCCTGTAGTTGCCATGGCTGTAATCTTGAAGTGTGTGTTCAAGGATTAGGTATGAGACTACGGTCTTGGGCGTTGGCCGATGCAATAGCCTGCATAATATCTAATATGTTATTTACAACCATCCCTATAGCATGAAACATAATTTGTATCCAACCATAAACAATATACGTCCCACTGGATTGCACAGGGCAGGAGCTGGTCATCTCAGGCCTAGGCACATTATTCTATCACACTCTCTAGATTCTCTAGACAAGTAGCATAGGTAACCTGGCTAAACTATACTGAACACAAACCAAGATACATTCAGGATAATAGTGTAATCATATTTTAACCATGCACACTAAAAATACATAACCATAATAATAAACAGGGTAACTTCTTGCCAGCCCAGGACATGGTCCAAAACAGTCCAGTCAGGCCCTGTGCATGACAGACATGTAACAAATCCCAGTGTGTGACCGTCTCATGTTTATTTGTACAGACCATAAAGACGTGTAACAAATCCCAGAGTGTGACCGTCTCATGTTTATTTGTACAGACCATAAAGACATGTAACAAATCCCAGCGTGTGACTGTCTCATGTTTATTTGTACAGACATAAAGACATGTAACAAATCCCAGCGTGTGACCGTCTCATGTTTATTTGTACAGACCATAAAGACGTAACAAATCCCAGCATATGACCGTCTCATATTTATTTGTACAGACATAAAGACATGTAACAAATCCCAGCGTGTGACCGTCTCATGTTTATTCGTACAGACCATAAAGACGTGTAACAAATCCCAGCGTGTGACCGTCTCATGTTTATTCGTACAGACCATAAAGACGTGTAACAAATCCCAGCGTGTGACCATCTCATATTTATTTGTACAGACCATAAAGACAAGTAACAAATCCCAGCGTGTGATGTCTCATGTTTATTTGTACAGACAGTGACAAAGTGACACCATCAGTTCTCTCAGAGTCTGACCAAGAAGAAGAGACAAATATGAGGAGTCCCCGGGAGATTAAAGAGGAGGAAATTCCTGTAAATATCAGTGAAGGTGAGTAATATCTTATGGACAATTATCACTTACTTCAGTCCTTATTGAGGTGGATTTATCTTTCATCCCTCACCCAAGAAGTTTTACACACATAGCAGCTCATGATAAATGTGATTTAAATAGATTTTAAGACACAATCGCTAGATTAATAGTAAATATTTACAATGGTGAAAGCCTATAATCTGTTTATATCTGTGTAGGACCTTTAGATGTGAAGCCTCCAGTTGTCTCCAAGGTTGAAGAAGAAGATCTGAATATAAGAGATCAGCAGCAGGTGAAGGAGGAGGAGAGTCCTGGGAATATCAGGGAAGGTGAGGAAGTAATACACAATAAGAACAATAGTAATACATCCTGTAACGTTAAACTTTCACCATAACAATATGTTAAATTTATCTTAAAGAGAATTAAACATGTCTATACATTGCAATAGCTATTTATACAGCATTGTTTGTGCAGATCAGTATAGTAATGTATGGCTCAGAGACCTTGATATGGGTGGGGGGTCTAGAATTTAGTACTTGCCAATCATTACTAATATCAGTCTATAACAGGCTATAACACATCCACACAGCTAATGTACAGGATAAATGTATTAATGATATTGTTGAATTTATTAAATCAGTTTATTGTGTTTTTATACACAGAGATTCTCACATTAGTCATAAACTGATAACTAGTAAACCTATGACCCCTCAGTCTGTATATTTACACCCTGGAGCTGTTTCTATAGATATTTATGTCAGATAGTTGTGTAAATCTGTACAAACCCAGCGGCTTCGCTCTCTTATGATTAACAGGACCCCAAGATGGAGATCTATATCCTGACTTATATAATGAGGAGGGAGAATATGAGAGAGATGAGACGTCTATTCACCAGATGGGAACCCATTCAGATCCCTGTACAGGTGAGTGATAATAATAATAATGTATTTGTTTCCATGCTCTGAGTGATACAGGAATATTATAGGAATATATTATAAGTAACATGTAATACAGATCTGTATAAATATCACAATAAGCCCCCAGTGTAAGGAATTATTTATTATTATTTGCTATTAAACTGTGAGCTCACCCCAGATTGGGCACAGATTCTCTCTATGGACTCTACACGTACACTCACCCACTTACCTCAATCCCTATATTGGTAAATACATCATCTGTAAGTGACGTCCTCCTGTGTGCTCCCATCATCCAGTGATGCACTCTATGGACTCTACATGTACATTCCCTTCTCTTACCTCACTACCTATGGACTCTACACATACATTCACTGCGCTTACCTCATACCTATGGACTCTACACGTACATTCACCCACTTACCTCAATCCCTTTTGACTCTACACGTACATTTACCAACTTACCTCACTTTATATATTGGTGAATATATCAACTATACATTATGGCCTCCTGTGTGCTCCCATCATCCAGTGATGCGCTCTATGGACTCTACATGTACATTCACCCCACTTTCCCCAATCCCTATCGACTCTACATGTACATTCACCCACTTACCTCAATCCCTTTAGACTCTATACATACATTCACCTCACTTACCTCAATCCCGATGGACTCTACATGTACATTCACCCACTTACCTCAATCCCTATGGACTCTACATGCACATTCACCCACTTACCTCAATCCCTATGGACTCTACTCATACATTCACCCACTTAGGTCACTCTCTATGGACTCTACATGTACATTCACCTCACTTACCTCAATCCCTCTGGACTCTACATGCACATTCACCCACTTACCTCACTCTATGGACTCTACACATACATTCACCCCACTTACCTCAATCCCTTTGGACTCTACACCTACATTCACCAACTTACCTCACTCCATATATTGCTGAATATATCAACTGTACATTTCGGCCTCCTGGGTGCTCCCATCATCCAGTGATGCGCTCTGTGGACTCTACCTCTCTGCTTTATTTTTTTGGCCTGCAAAGCTATAAATATACCACTGATAAACGCCTTATGCGTATTGCAGAGAAGACTACTCGAGTTGACTTAATTTGGATTTTAGTCATAAAAATTATTTTAATTCTATTAATACTTTATCTTTCAATATATTATCATCGAGAAGGGAACTTTCTAATTTCCAAGAAAATCTTGCCGGTTCTATATCTGCACCTTTCATGGTTACTTTGATCATCAAATGGTTTGACCGTGATCTAGGACCAATTTCCTAGATTTCAATCTCCTGAATACTTTGCAAAGTTTCACAGTTCCTTTAGAATCTAATTCAACATATTTTTCCTCCAATTTCAAATTTTGGTGAAAAAAGATTGACACTCCTCTAGCTTTTTTTTTAAAGGTGAAATTGTAGTTAAATGGAAAGTTTTTCTCTAAAAAATTAGCAGTTTTTCCTTTCTGCCAGTGTGTCTCTTGCAGACATATGATGTCTGCTTTCTCCTTAGTAAACGCACTAAATGCAGAAAATCTCTTAACCAGAAGGTTTAAGCCTTGGATGGTACAACTCTAACCCCCATGGTGCGGCTCCCGCTCACAATACATTTCACATATAAAACATACACACAAAAAACTAAAACTTTCTCACTTGACTGAATCTCATCTCCCCTGAAGACGCTTCCACCCCCAAAAAACCTAGGAGGAGGGGGAGGAAACATAGGAGAAGTCAAACTACCAAGTTTGAAAGACCATTATGGCACGGTGCAATTTTGCAGGGACAAAGGCAGATATTGTCAAGAAGTACATTTGTATGTTCTATCGAAACATGAAATTCAATGCTTTCCGGTTATAACTTAACTTTCTCAAATAAAGTAATTTAAGTAGATATCAGTAAGTGCATTTTCGATTATCTCTATAATTTCTAAATCATTCCACCTATTTGGGAAATTCCTATAGATGTAAATTCTAGAATCTATACAACATTTATCAACCTTTATTACTACTTTAAATATAATGTTGTCCTGAACTGTACTTGTTAGATTATTCAGTGGGGCCCCTTATATTTTCCTTTATCTGTAGTGAATATGACATTATTAATTCTATTTTGTAACAGGCTAGTAACCAATAATATAAAAATACCCATTAAATTGTGTATGTCTCTCAAATGCTAAAAAACAAATAATAATAAAAAGGAAAAGATAAAATAGTGAATCAAATAAACACATTTTTATCTATAATTTAGTGCTTATCATCATTAATAGCGTTACGAATTGTGTTTATGAATTATTTCAAAATCCAAAACTGTAATACATCTTCTTTTGTGAAAAGTAGTTGCAAAAATATTAGTATGTGAATAAACTATTCTTTATTCGGGATTTAACACTGTGCCAATGTCAAGAGTTTAAACACTTTTATAATTCCAACTTGTGTAAAACTTTATACAAAAATTGTGACGTGAAACGGTAAGAAAATAAGTGATTAACTTTGTCTACTCAATTATTATTCACACTTAATGCAATTATTCAACGTGGCCCTTAAAAAAGGAAAAAAGGATAACAATCACATATAGTAAATCCCAGCCTATTGCATAATGTGGCTTGTTACAAGCCTCAATCTCACATTCAAAACAACTAGTAGAAAAAAAGAAAAAGAAAAGAAAACTATACATATGGGCCTTGTTACATTAATCCTATAGGATTATTTATTTATTCTCTCTAATATTTCCCTCCTAACCATTTACCTTCAGAATATACTTCTCCCCTTTTGCCCCTGAATCTTGATAGCTTCAGCCAATGGACATGTCGCTAATTTCCAATCTCCCAGTAATTGAATTCCTTGCTGTAAGGAGTTAACCACGTTCTTAACATTTACATAGGTTACTATCAGTGATGTAGGGTAAAGCCATCTGCATGGTATTTTGTTGTCTCTTAAGACTTTGGTAAAAATACCAAATTCCTTACGTTTCAAAAGAGTTTCCCTAGATAAATCTGAAAAAATCTTGAGGTTTTGGTACAGTGATTCAAAAGCTTTTAAGTTATACGAGGCTCTTATTAATGCTTCCTTAACAGCATAGTGATGAATTTTAACAATAGTATCTCTGGGTAAATCTTCCTTGATCTTTCTAGAAAGAAGTAGACAGTGAATTTGTTCTATTAGCGACTCTCTTTGAGGGTCAGGCTCAATTAGGGTATTCAATAAATTATGGACATACTCTTCTAGATCTTTAAAATATATTTTTTTCTGAGATGCCTCTAATTCTAATGTTACTACGTCTTGAAAAGTCTACCTGTCTTTTATTTTTATTTTTTATGGATTGTACTTCTTCTTTTAAACTAGAGATCTCTCTGACAAGATCTTTATTTTGTTTAACTATCTCCTCTATAGTTATTTCATGTGCCTCAAGTCTCCGTTGTAAGGAATTGATTTTACTGGAATTATTGGCAATTTCAAGTGACAATTCTAACTTAATTAAAGCCTGGAATTTAACCAATTGTTGTTTCATAGAGGCAACTGTTAATTTCTCCTCTCTAGTCTCAGTCAAAATTGAATTGTTATCCATAGCAAAACCCTCGTTAGAACCCTGTGCAGTCTTATTATACAAGGCATTAATGCCGTTGGTAGAAATGATGGGCTAATATACCAATTAGTTTTGATGGAGACGACTTGCATTGTACTAAAGACATTACTCAGATAGCTCTCTTAAATTATATTTCTATGCTCTCCTATTTATGATAAACATACATATCAAAAATTCAGTCCTTGACTTCTTTATTATATCCCCTGATCTCAATACGGGTGATCATCCAAAATATCATATGATTAACCATATAAATTCAAATAATATTTATTCTGATTGACTTGAGTAATCCTTTTTTATATGCTATTAGTGAATAAAAACCCCAAAACAAACACAATGTGATATACTCTTGTGTTTCCTATATGAAATAGGTCCACCATCTAATATCTACTTTATACTTTGTATAATGTAATTCTAATTGTTGTCTTAAGACAGACTATATAGTGCGTTCAATACCTAATCTCAATTTTCATTATCGTGTTATATACTCTAAACTTTTTCAAAGTCGAGAGGTTTATCTTTTATTGTGTGCTATTCTAAACTATATACCATTAAATAAATAACCTTTTTTCAACTATTGGTTAGTGAACTATTATAATTTTTTTTTAAACTCCAAAAAGGAAAATGAAAATTATATTAATTTTCCCCTGTGAGGTTGGAATAGTAAATATTCTGTGAACATATACCATATAAGAAAAGTGATTTAACCATTTCAAAATACAATGTCCTATATAAAATTCAATGCCTGATACCCCTTTCCCCTTCGCTTTGTAGGATCTAAACTTTCCAAAGCTACGCATTCCCTTTCTTATTTATACTTAAGTACAGTGAACCTCATTGATAAATACAACTACTATAGGTGAACTATTAAATAAAAAAACAATGATATAATTTTTCCCTGTTAATATATATATATATTTCCTATATTCAAAGGAAAGACATTTAAAAAAAAATCCTTTTTCCTTCTCTTTTCCTTTTTTTCTTTCTTCCCCTTCTTTTTTTTTCCTTTTTCTCAAAACCAGAACTAAATATTTAGCTAGTAGGATAGAGCCCATTAATTTAGATGAACAGTATGGATCCATCATATACATAATTCTGCTATCTGGTCTTAATCACAGATATAAGGGAGTGGAGAGGCAGGAGAAAAGGAGAGTGAGGGAACATTTCGATATTGCGTTTTCACAAAAGAGAGATATAAAGTAACTTTAAGTTAGCTATTTAGCTAATTGTCATTCTGTAAATTTAACTAAGTGTTCTGGTTTCTGTAAATTTTTTGCAGTATTTTTCCAGTTTGATATTCCTTTTCTGAGCAAGATATTCTCCTTCTTTTACTGAGTTAACCTTGTGCCAACATGAGTCTTTCAAAATGAAAAGACATACTGGGAATCTCCATGTGTATGACAGGCCTTCTCTCCCCAAAGTTTGTGTAATGATTGAGAATTCCTTGCGTTTGAGAAACGTTGATGGAGAGATGTCAGTGAAATTTTTTATTTTTTCATAAGGTGGCTCAAAGATTTTTTCTTGAAGCTAGTTTTTATTATGGCTTCTTTAAGTGGGAGAAAATTTGTTTTTCACGATAACATCTCTTGGTCTTTGACTCTCCATGTTTATTGGTGATTGCATTATATGCACAGCATCACATTTACTCTCTTCTTGAGGACTACCCGGGACTATTAAAGAAAACAAGTAATTTAGATATTTATCTAACTCTGCATTAGTAATTGCTTCTGGTATTCCTCTAACGCAAAGGTTATTTCTTCTGGAGCGATCTTCTAGATTAGTGATGTTGTTGTTTAAATCTCTATTCTTTTTCTTCCAGATTTGTAGTATATTTAAGAAGATAGTTATTGTAACGGATCTACTGGCACCCCGACCGGGTACCTCCGTTGATAGACGCGTCCTAGTTTGCGTCGAGGCCTACAAGCACCGCACCGGACACCAAAACCACCACAGACTCCAAGGATAGTACATCAGGAACAAGCGTTCAGTAGTTACAGCTCAAGGGAGTATGCCAAAGCATAGCAATCCCCAGTATGATATAGCGATCCCTTCAATAACGAGACGAGGCTACGTTTTGAAGGGTCAAGTAGAACTATATTTTAATGACAGGGAATCTCCTTTTATGCAATGGTGCCCTCTGAAGGGCTACACCCACATAATTATCACAACAGCCAATTATATACATGGTTCAACCCCCACATCTCCTCCCCTCAGATAACAGGTAACACAATTAAAACAGACACAATTTTAACCACATTCTGGATGTACCCCAAATACAGGGGGTACACCTTTAAGTCCCGCACCATTCAATAGCTCTCACCCAGGGGAACAACATATACAAAAATGGCATGAATCAGACCAGGGGTTCAAAAGTTAGTAAAAGTATATTTTACACATAACACACAGACATTGCACATATCCCCCATACAATACACATATAGGACAATAGGTGAGTCACACCTCCCTGGCAACTTGGATACAATCAGACATTAATTAGATCATTCTTCTTTGTTCTTATCAGAGAATGAAAACACTTTGGAAAATGCAAGGATCCTTTACAACTTTCTTATCTCTTGAATCTCTGTAATAGGATTATCTATTAGCCTAGGTCTGCAAAAGTCTGGCTAATATTCTGCAGAGCATAAACCAGCATACATATCGTAGGATCATATTTTAACCATAATAATCATAAAACAGGGTAAAACAGTGATGGGTTCCGTTACAGTTATGATCTGTAATTAACTTAACTTTTTCCTCCAGTTCGGATTTTCCACAATTTGACTTTTAAGATCTGCTGTCAGATTTATCTGAAAGTCCTGAAACAGTTCTTTCATTTTTGAGAGTGTTATTTGTTCGTCCTCTTGGACACTCTTCTCTCTCAACACAGGACTTTCAGATATATTTGCCATACTTAGATTTGAAGGTTGCTCCATATTAGAATCTTCAGAATAGGATATTTCATGTGAATTCTCCTTAATTTTGGAGGAGAAAAAAATAGATGACTTTGGGGATAAACCATTTTTGTCTTTGATTTTCCTAGGCATATTTTCTTTACCCTGTAGCATTTGTTCCTTTTAGTTGTGAAAGCACGGCCAGATTTAAATGAAGGGTCAACAGATTTGATCCCTTACCTATTTTGTATTTGTAATGCCGGTATTATTTGGCTGTAGCTTTCAGGGTAGTTTTGTATTACATTTTATATTTCACGTTTGTTTTTTCTTCAGTTTAGGTCAAGATAATTTAGTGATCATTGGCTACACTTTTATTCCTCACTCATATGATTATAATATTAAGGCAGGTTTGTCGCAGTTCCACTACTGCCCTTATTTGTCTTTTAGCTCTCAGGACCGATTTATATCGGATTTGTGGCAGCTTTTTCAACAGCACCAAATATAAACAGTTTGCCTTTAGCTGTGGAAATGTACGGCTTTAATACAGGGCTGTTACATAGTAATTGAGGTTGAAAAAAAGACTTTCAGTCCATCAAGTTCAACCTTTTAAGATCTCCTCTGATCTGTAATATGCGGATTAGTTGTTAATTAATTGAATCCAGAGGAAGGTAAACCGAAAAAACCCAAGTGAAAATTAGCCAATCGTCTCAAAGGAAAAACTAAATAAATTCCTTCCTGACCCCAAATACTGGCAATCGGATTACTCCCTGGATCAATACTCTATCTCTCTAATTATCCAGGATAACCCTGAATGCCCCTTTTTGATTATAAATAAATCCAGTCCCCTTTTAAAGTTATCTATCAAATCCGCTGTCACCACCTCCTTTGGTAGATAATTCCACAGATTAACCACCCTTATTGGGAAGAACCCTTTTCTTTCTTTAAGGTGAAAACATTTTACTTCTAACCTCAAAGGATGTCTTTGTGTCAGTTGGAAATCCCTTGGCACAAAAAGCTCACTTGACAAATCTTTATACTGACCCTATATGCATTTAAATAAGGTAATCATATCACCTCTTAGATGTCTTTTTTTCTAGAGCAAATAAGGTTAATTGGTTAGTCTTTCTTCATAACTTAGCCCCTCCATTACCCTTATTAGTTTTGTTGCCCTCCTCTGTAACTTTTCCATCTCTAAAATGTCCTTTGTATGAAGTTGTGCCCAAAATTGTACTCCATATTCCAAATGAGGGCGTACTAGAGATTTGTATAGTGGCAGAATTATAATTGCTTTCCTTGCTTCTATACCCTTCTTTTTTTTTTTTTTTTTTTTTTTTTTCCAAAACATACATACATCAGAATATAGTAAAAAAAAAAAACAAGAAAACATTTTCCCAGCAGATACAAGACACACAGGTACATCGCAACAATCCATGACCAAGTGAGACAAACCTACTTTACAATAGACCAATATTTAATGCTACTAAAAATATCTCTGGACCAATTATCAGTGTTAAGAGATGAGCAAAAGAGAAAAAACTAATAATTGTCAATATCCATATGCTTCAGTTATTACTTTTTCCGTGAGCCCCATTAAAATTTTTCCATATACTGATCCCATATGATCCAATTGATAGTATTTATTTTCTTGGATTTTTCATTTATATTTTCTTTTATCAAATCTTTATTATAATTAATTTTATTGATGATCTCTTTCCACTTAGGGATTTCCAATTTATTCCAATATTTGACTACCATTGCTTTAATGATCAGTAATATATGGGATATCAGTAGTTTATTACTGGGGAAGAATTTTTCTATCCCTATATGGAACAATATTAATTCCGGGGAACACGGACATTTTGTTTTTTCGTCAGGTGTCCACAACATTCTTCCCAAAATTTTCTTATCTTATCACATTCCCACCAAATATTGTGTGCATTGCCTTCTTTGCCACAGCCTTTCCAGCATAGTGAAGATTTTTGGGAATCAAACTTATTCATAATTACAGGAACCATGTACCACTTTTGTATCAGTTTAAAGTAGACTTCTCTATACATGGTATTAATAGAGGATTTCTTTATTAACTTAAAAGCCCTTGACCATTCTTGCTCGTTATAATCTATATTAAGGTTGTCTTCCCAATCTTTTATACTCTTTGTTTTTCCAAATTTCGTATGTTTAATCCTACTTTTACTAATTTTAGATACCAGATGGTTCACCTGACCTTTAATCAGAATTGCTTCCAAATCATAAAAATTTTCTATTTTATCGCATAAAAATCCCTTTTGTTTCATTTTTTCCAACATTATTCTATATTTTATCCATGAGAAAGATTTTGGTACCCCTTTCTCCTGAAGTTCCCTTTGCTTTACTAAGCTGCCTTCTGGGTATAGATCAGCTATATGCGAGATTGAAGCTTTTTCCAATAAGTTCACTTCTATATTAAATGATTTATCTCTTCAAATATCTATAGGTATAGATGCTGAAGGTATATGGAATAACTCCCCAGAATTTTATAATCGATCTAATACCTTCTGGTAATTTCTCCCAAATTGTTTCTTTCCCATTAAATTTCCCCAACAATGTTCTTATTGGGACAGTTCCCACGAGATCTTCCTCGATATTTTTCCATCCTATTGTCCTATGTTTTAGATTCATGTTAATTATATGAGATATTGCTATATTTTCACTAACCGTTTTCATATCTGGAGATCCCATACCTCCCAGTTCAAACTTTCTATTTGTTATGGTTTTTTTAACTCTCACTTTTTTCCCTGCATATATAAATGTATCTAATATTTGCTGGATTATTTTAATGATATATTCTGGAACTTTTTCGGGGACACATCTAAGTAAATATGTTATTTTGGGGACGATACTCATATTAACTATGGCTATTCTAGCCGACCATGAGAATCTTATTGTATTCCAGTCGTATAATAATATTCTGATCTGTTTTAATATTTCTGTTATATTATTAACTATAATTTTATTGTTTTGAAACGTAAATTTTATGCCTAAATGAGTAACATACTTTGTGTTCCAATTAAATGCATATAATTTTTTTAATTTATTTAATAAATCTTGCTCAATAAAATTGTGAATAATGTCTGATTTAAGAGGGTTTATTTTAAAATACGAAACTCTACCAAAATCAGTTAACAAAGATTGTAAATTGGCGCAGGAATCTATTGGGTCTGTTAATGTTAGCATGATATCTTCAGCAAATAGCATTATTTTATAATCGTTATTTCCTATTTTTATGCCTTTAATATTTTCAGCTTTCCTTATTAGTGAGGCCAATGGTTCCATAAACAGCAGAAAAAGCAATGGGGAAAGGGGGCATCCCTGTCGTGTACCATTACTAATCCCAAACCTCTCTGTTTCGAAATTTGTTCCTGTAATGTAAGCTGTTGTATCCTTGTAAATAGCTTTTATTGTTTTGGAAGCGAAATTGACAAACCCAAACTTCTGTAATACTGCATCCAAGAATTCCCAACTAACCCTGTCGAATGCTTTTTCTGCATCCAGTGACAGGATTAGTGTGGGGATCCTTATTTTCCTAATGGAAAACATTAAGTCAATTAGACGTCTGGTGTTGTCTGATGCCTGGCGACCTTGAACAAAGCCCGATTGATCATAGTGTATCAACTTTGGTATAATTTTATTTAATCTGTTAGCCATAATTTTTGTAAAGATTTTTAGATCTATATTAATAAGGGAAATAGGACGGTAACTAGTTACTTCTTCTGGATTTTTCCCAGGTTTTAAGATATTGATTATTTTAGCTTTGATAGTTCTGACGGCATTTTCCCATGATTTTTAATCTCATTAAAAATATTTTGCAAATGTTCTCCGATTTCTTTTTTAAAACATTTATAGTATAAATGGTCAAAACCGTCTGGACCTGGGGCTTTATTCGCTTTTGCTTTATTAATTACTTCCTCTATTTCTTCCACGGAAATATCTTGATCTAAAAATCTTTGATCTTCTTCTTGTAATTCTGGTAGAGTCACTTGACTCAAAAATATATTTATCTCTTCTATACTAGGTTTTTTGAATGTGGGGTTATTATTTAAATTGTATAGTGAACTATAAAACGTCTTCATGATTGCGCTTATTTTATCGGGGTGAAAATTCAAAATATTATCCGGTCCTCTTAGACTATAAATTTTATTTTGAATTTTTTGTCTTTTTAATTTATTGGCCAGGTATTTACCTGTCTTGTTCCCCATTACAAAATTGGATTGTTGAAATTTCCAAGTCAAAGATTCAACCTGGTTTTGTAAGATTTTATTTATTTGGGCTTTCTTTTTTGCAATCGACTCTGATCTTTCCACCAATGGGTTTGCTCTATTTTCTCTTGTTTGTTTCTCCAAATCTATATGGAGTAGTCTCAGGGATTTCCCCCCTTCCCCATGCATCGCCGCCATTCGTGATATCATTTGACCTCTTATAACTGATTTATATGCACACCAGAGCATAGATGGTGAATCTACGGTATTTTTATTAATTTTAAAAAATTCGTTAGTTTCCTTTTTTAGGAATTCCAAAGTATGTTCATTCTTAAATAGAATCGGATTTAGCGTCCATTTTTTTTTTTACTTATCTTTTCTTCTTTTAAATTAATACATACCAATGAATGATCTGACCATGTAACGGTATATATTTTTATATCCTTTATCTGTCTTATTGTATTTATATCTGTTAAAAAATAGTCTAATCTTGAGTAAGAATTAAAAGATTTGAAAAAAATGTATAGTCCCTCTCATGTGGATGTAGTAACCCCATGCATCAAAGAGGTCTTCGTTTGATATTATTTTTTCAAAATCTTTAGAAGTTTTCTTAATCTGATTTTCTTAATTTTTTTTTAATTGTACCTATTCTATCTTTTACCGGATCCAGCACCATATTAAAATCCCCTCCAATTATTAATTGTCCTTTTCTAATTTTTTTTATTTCTTTCAGTATCTTTTTGAAATATCTAATTTGTTTTACATTTGGGAGATATATATTGGCTATTGTCATATTTACTCGATTTATTGTACCAGACCATATTATGTATCTTCCTAGGGGGTCTATAATCTTAACTTCCTCATGTACTTCTAAATTATTACGAAAGAGGATTGATACCCCTCTGGATCTTTTATTATATGTTGAATCTATTTTGATGTTATAGTTTTTATTATTTACGTATCTTAGGGTATCTTTGCCCCAATGAGTCTCTTGTAATAGAAGAATATCTACTTTATTTTTTTTATAATAGTTATAAGCTATTTTCCTTTTTGATGAGAATTTAGTCCATTGACATTATGTGATATTATTTTAACCATTTTTTACAATTAATTCTTTTTTCTTTATCTTTTGTATTTTAAGTGGTCTCTTTTTGGTATATCTAGTTCTGTCTCGTCTCTTACTGTTAATTGCACCTGTATAGACTGTATCCCTGGGAAATTCATTCATTCGTACATTCTTACAAACCTTGGGCTTAATTTCCTTGGAGCTTGAAGTAAGTCCAATTTTACTTGTTTTCATATTTTTGCCCTTCATTCTAAACAATTTATAAGGGCTATTATGCCAATTTTAGGAAATGCTAGGAATTATAATAAACTTACTAGTTCATTAGTTGGGAGGTCATGTGATCTTATATCCCTGATTTACGCCCTTCTTAAGTATTGTAACTTTTTATTTTAATTTTAATTTTTCTCTTACTCTCCTTGTCCCTCTTATCTTCCTTAATCTTTTGTCCAACTACTACTGTTTAGGGGAATGTAAAGGAAAAATAAATATTTCCTTGTCCACAGTAACCAAAATATTCCCCTATAATGTATTTTATATGATGTCAACCTACGCTTATATATATTGCATTTTTTATTCTACTGGACCCTTCCCTCCTGGCTCCTCCCATCTCATCACTTCGTATTTCTCCCAAAACAAATAATTATATTACATATTCTATAATCAATTTCTATCATGATTTTTACCCTCATATAGTTATTTAAATATTTATACATTACTCTTTTAACCTATTACACTAGAAAACCAAAATACCTATACTTCCCCCTATATATCTTTATTCGAGAGGGAGTCCATACCATTTTCTCTAGTTCTTGTAATCACCCCAAACTATAAAATTGATATTTAACGAAATACCTAATATTGATATTTTCGTATACCCCTTTACCTCTTTATTATATCTTTTCTCACTTTTCTTTTTCCTTCTTCCCTCTCTTACCCCTTCCTTACTCTCTTATCCTCCTTTTCTCCCAGAGGTCTAGTATGGATTCCCCTCGGTACAAATATCTTAAAGTCCTAAAATTTTATTACTTTATAATTTTTAAAGTGAATAGTAATTTATTAAGTATTTCTATAAATCTATAAAGTGCGTATCAATAAAGTGCTTAATTTCCCCCCCATTTCCTCAGTGTTCTCTCAAAAAATTTACCTCCTAACTAACATTTTGTGCTAGCAAAAATCTCGAATATAGTGGGTATTTTTTAATTCCTTCTATATTCTCACAATTCGTAATATTATTCTTTCTAGAACCTTTTATATAATATCAGTGCAACAATCCAATCTTCCATTCCTTTGTATAATTACATTGTTTCCAATGCATTTTTAAATTTCTATACCTCTATAAAGTGCATGAGTAAAGTGCTTATATTTACCGACATAGTGTAGGATTTCTACTCCTCTTTAGAATTAATTAAAGTGCTTTATATTCTATAGTAAACTATTCAATTCTATAAAGTGCGTTCATAGTAAAGTGCTCAATATTCACTACCATAATATTGGTGGTCTCTTGGGGGGTATCTGTATTCTTACTCCTATATACTATAAACCCCTACTACATATCCAATAGTGTGAGTGGACCAACCCCAAAATGTGGATATATAAAAAAAAAAAAAAAAAAAAAACACAGAAAGCGTCCATAATAGTTCATTTTTCTTCTAGGATCTTTTCCTCTCCTCCTTAACCTCTATTATTTCAAGACCCATTCCGGGTTCTTTAAATTTAATTGGGTGTTGTCTTTGGAATGGATTGAGAGATCTACTTCTATATTCCATTTTTGTAGCAGCATGAATCCTTCTTTAACAGAGTCTATTTTGTTCCAAGAGTTTCCTTCCATTATATAGAGTCCGGTTGGATACTTCCATCTGTATTTAATTTCTGCTTTCCTTAAGCTTTGTGTTATTGCCGTATATTCTCTTCTTTTATTCAAAGTGTATTTAGACAGATCTGGAAATATTTTAATTTTATCATATGGGGCCTCCATTGGCCTTTTTATGGAATTAGCTTTGATTATTGTATCTCTATAATTAATGGATTGAAGATTGACTATAACGTCTCTAGGTATATTTTTGTCTAGTCCTCTAGGGAGGGGAATCCTATGTATATTTTCTATTTTCATTTCATCTTTAGAAGTTTGGGGTGATAAGTTAATAAATAGATCTTTGATATATCCTAGTAGATCTTTTTCCGGTATATTTTCATTTATTCCCCTTATTCTTATATTTTTTTTCCTTGATCTATCTTCCATAATATTTATCTTCATATTTAATTCTTCAATCTTATATTCCAATTTATTTGTATATTTCAATAATGCATTATTATCCATGATTAATTTATCACATTTGATTTCCAATTCATTTATTCTTTTACTAGTTTCTTTTACTGAGTTTGTATTTTCCAACATCTGTTTTGTTAATTCCAACCTGATCTTTTCTTGGAAATCTTGTAGAAGGTCTTTCATTTTTAAATAGGTTAATGGTTCCTCTTGTAATTTTTCAATATTATCATGGGGAGAATGTGCAATTTTCTTCGGGGAGGAAATTATGGATTGTTCCAATAAAGATGATTCTGATTGTGTTGTTTCTAATATGCTACTTTTTTGTTTTGGGGAAAAAAATTGATTTGTTTCTGGAGCACCAGTTTTCTTCTCCTTGCTTTTTATTTTTATAGTATTTGAGGGTTTCTTATTTGCCATCTTATTGTTTTTTTGGGAGGTATTCCTGTGAATTCGTAGTTTTTAGTTTTCTCCACTTAGCTTTTATCTCTTTCTTTTTTCTTTCTCTTCTTCCTTCTCTCCCTTTCTCTTCCTTCCCTCCTTCCTTTCCTCCTTCTCCTTTCTTTTTTCCCTCTATTTTTCCTCCTTTCTTTTTGTAGAGTCCTTTTTATTTTACTTATCTTTTATAATTTGAATTAGTGGATTACCTTTTGTAATGTCTTAAAAGGGTTCTTTCTATATCTTCATCTTCACGCCTCTTGTCTCTAGCATATTTTCATAAAGCTTATTATTGTTTATTGTTTATACCCTTTCTCCTCAGCTCCCTCTGCCTCCTCTGACTCAGTATATTACTATTGTCCTTTTCCTTTGTATTCCCCAATATAGCTCCCTAGCAGGTTGTAGCGGGTTCTAGTTGTTTCTTAGCCTTTTTTACCAATTGTTGTTCCTGTGGCATAATATGCCTCTTACTGTTGTTCACCTTTGTTTTTAGGACTTTTGTATAGTTCATTAATTACTTAGTCCCCTTTAGGTCTCCCGTGGCTCTTTCGCGGGGAAACTCTCTCCTTCGCGCCCTTTAGCGCGCTTTGCGCGTATTCTCGCGAGATCTTCACGGGGACCGTCTCCGTCCTTCGACTTTTGCCATACTCTGCGAAAATAGACTCTTTGGCTTTAATCCGCCTTTTTATCAGTGCTAGTAGCTTTGGGGATTTGTCTTTATATTTATATTGTCCTTTAAGGCATATTGGGAGGGGGGAGATGGGACGTATATAGGGTAATTTTCACAAGCTGAAAAATTATACTTTATAAATTTTTAAATAAGCTTTACTTAGCTGCATTGTAATATGATGGTCCTTCTCGAGGCTTTCCTGGCGTCTGTTTAGTCGTTATAACCTTGGATCCGAGATGGGCTCAGGATTACCGCTGTCTGCAGAACATGACCTCCCAGCTCTCCTACCACCAGCTCATCTGCGAACTGGTGTATGTTCCACTTCCGGTACCGCCCTCATCCTCCGCTTCTATACCCTTCTTAATACATGCTAATATTTTATTTGCCTTTGCAGCTGCTGCTTGGCTTTGAGCACTGTTACCTAGGTGGTTGTCAACAAGTAGTCCCAAATCCCTTTCAATATCTGATACCCCTATATTTGCTCCATTGAGATTATAAATTGCATGGCTATTGTTCCTTCCCAGATGCATAACTTTACATTTATTCTTATTAAATCTCATCTGCCATTTAGATGCCTATTCCTCTATTTTATGTAAATCCCTTTGGAGGGAAAGTACATCATTATCTGATTTAATTACCTTGCACAACTTTGTGTCATCAGCAAAAATGTAGCCAATACTTTCCAGTCCTACTTCTAACTCATTATTAAATATGTTAAAAAGGAGAGGACCTAATACTGAACCCTGAGGAACTCCACTTACCACATTAGTTCAATCGGAGTATGTTCCATCTCAATCCATGAGCAGATATTTACTGCAATTCCTGTATCCCTTAGTTTGCACAATAGTCTTCCATGTGGCACTGTATCAAAAGCCTTTGCAAAATCCCAAAATAATACATCCACAGAGTTGCCTTGATCCAGGTTTCTACTGACCTCCTCATAGAAACTAATTAGATTTGTTTGACATGACCTATCCCTCATAAACCCATGCTGACTCCTACTCATAAAATCCTGTTAAAATAGACATATTCTTGTATATTATACCTTATTAACCCTTCTAATAGCTTTCCCACTACATAAGTGAGGCTCTCTGGTCTATAATTCCCTGGATTTGTTCTTGCTCCCTTCTTAAATATAGGTATCACCTCTGCTTTTCGCCAGTCATCTGTTAGTGACCCAGTGTTGATTGAATCTTGAAAAATTAAATATAATGGTTTGGCTATTACAGAACCCAGCTCCCTCAGTACCCTTGGATGTATTCCATCAGGACCTGGGGCTTTACTAACATTTATTTTTTCCAACCTCTTTTGGATTTCTTCCTGTGTTAACCAATTATTTGGTGAAGGTAGTGAAGCCCCATTATGTTGCGGTGTCCCAACCACTGGTACCTCCCTTGTGTATACCGAAGAAAAAAAAACTGTTTATCTCATCTGCCTTTTCCTGGTCACTAATCAGACTGTGTCACATTGTAATGTTCTTATACCTTGCTTCCTAGCTTTCTTTCCATTAATATATCTATTCACATGTTTAGGGTCAGTCTTACTCTCCTTTATACATAACTTGTCATTTTCTATGTTAGCCAGTCTAATAGCCCTTTCCTTGGTGATTTCCTTGTACTCCTGTAAAGCAGTCTCTGTCCCCTCTTGTGTGTATAATAAAAAATGCCTATTTATTACTCTGTATCTTGATCTTTAAATCATTGTTTAGCCACATTGAATGTGATTTGCTCCTTTTACTTTTATTCCCACACAGTATATGCCGATGTGTATGTATATTTAGTAAGGATTTAAATGTTGTCCATTTATGTTCAGTGTTTTTACCTATCAGTTCTCTGTCACAGTCTGTATGTTGTATTGCTGCCCTTAGACCGTTAAAATCTGCCCTTTTAAAATTAAGAGTTTTTGTTGGCCCCTTAAAATTTAGTTTTTTTTAATTAAATCTCAAATGAGACTGTTTCCCAAAGGTTGCCCTATTTCACCATTTATATTATATCAATATTATTTGTGATAACTAAATCCAAGAAGGCGTCATTTCTAGTAGGTTCTTGTATAACCTGGGCCAGGTAATGATCCCTGAGTGTACTCAAGAACCTGCTCCCCTTTGCTGAACTGCTGGTCTCATTCATCCAGTTTATTTCAGGGTAATTAAAATCTCCCATTATTAGAACTTGCCCGTGCTTTGCTGCATTTCCAATCTGTAACAATAATTGTATTTCCTCACTTTCAGTTATATTTGGGGGTTTATAGTATACTCTTACCAATATTATTTTGGAATTTACTGCTCCCCTATTTAACTCTACTCACAAACATTCAACATTATCACTAGGTCCACCACAAATATCTTCTCTGACTATAGGCTTACACTCAGGCTTAACATACAGATAAATCCCTCCTCCTCTTTTACCATTGCCCCTATCTTTCCTAAATAGGTTATAACCATCCAGATTAACCGTCCAGTCATGAGATTCATCCCACCACGTTTCAGTAATGCCTATTAAATCCCATTTTTCATTAATTGTCAATAATTCTAGCTCTCCCATTTTTCCTTGCAAGCTTCTGGCATTAGTAAGCATACATCTTATGTTAGTTTTGAGGTGCCTGCCACTAAACTTGACTATACTAACCCCCCATCACTTCCCCCTATGAGTAGTTAATTCATCCCTTATCCCCTCTACAATTTCTACCCCATTACATTCATCTAGTCCCTCACCCCCACTACTAGTTTAAGAAAACTCCCCCAGCCGTTCTACCATCCTATCCCCTAGCACAGAAGCTCCCTCATCATTAAGGTGCAATCCATCCCTGCTGTAGAGATTGTACCGAAGTGAGAAGTCAGCCCAGTGCTCTAAAAACCCAAACTCCTCCTTAGGGCACCACAATTTTAGCCATGCATAAACCTCCCTCAGATCCTTCTGTCTCACTGAGCCTGCACGTGGCACTGGTAGTATCTCAGAAAAAACTACCTTGGAGGTCCTTGCCTTCAGCTTATTACCTAGTTCTCTAAAATCATTCTTTAAGACACTCCATCTTTCACTTACTTTATCATTGGTACCAATATGTACCGAGACCACCGGTTCATTTCTAGCCCCTCCGAATAATTTATCTACCCGATCCACAACATGCTGAACCCGAGCGCCCTGGAGACAGCAAACTGTTCGATTGCTGGGATCTGGGTGACAAATTACCCTCTCTACCTTCCTAATAATAGAGTCCCCTACCACCAAAACCTGTCTGTTGCTCTGCCTATTCTGCCCCCCCACTCCTCCAGTAAAACTGTTCTCCCGGCTGTTAGAGGGAACAGCTCTATCTGGCATTGCCATTCCTAAATGGACATCCCCAACAGTTTCACTCAATCTGGAAAACTCAGTACTTGCCTGCCTCCTCCTGTTCCCCCTGTTTCCCCTTCTAACTGTAACCCTGGACATCATCCCTATCTGCATTTCCATCCTCCATGCTAGGCCCAGCTAAACTGTGCTCCCTTTCCAGTGGAGTAATATCAGTAAGTGTGGCAATTCTCCTCTCGAATTTGAGCTTCCAGAGAGGCAACATGCTCGCACCTCTCACAGAGGTATGGATCCTGGATCATCTGTTTCAGTAGTGCATACATATGACACGGTGTACACTGAGTGAGGTTGCCACTGGACTGACTCATAATTATTGTCTACAAAATTTCAGTGGGAAAAATAAACAAACAAGAATAACACAGGCCAAACCACACCCATAGAGATATATACTCTCCCCCTCCTATATATTATATTGACAATTTGAAGAAACACAGGCAGTCTTTATATGTAAGTGACAAAATCATACCTTGGTTTGGTTAAATGCCATTGGACTTATAAAGTTTATTGTATTACTTACATTCTATAGGTTTATATGGGTATCCCATATAAGTACCTGCATTAGTAACCTTTAGGTTTCTCTGATAAGTGCTTTGTCTTCTGTCGACGGAAAGTCAAAGGGACTCCCACTTCTACGTCTTTGTTGGAGCCAAACAGGCTGCTGATACAAGGAAAGGTCTGTGTAGCGGAGAGGCAATATTCCCCAGGTTATCTCCGCTTATAATCCCAGTGAGGCTCAGGAACAAGTTAATGGTAAATCCACAGGCAAGGTTTCCAACAGGTAAAATAATAGCAATATCCCAACCGCAATCCCAATAACTGGACGACACACAGTTTCAGGAGCAGAACTGACTTTATTTTGTTATGTGCAGAAATATTTATACTCATCTCTTCCCACAGGCAATCCACATCCCCCATAGTTGGTCACACAATACACATAAAGAGAACAATAGGTGTGGTCACCCCTCCCTGAGGCTCCTTGATACAATCAGACAATAATTAAATCAGCTGTCTCTGTTCTTATGTTTGAGAATGAATAAACGTCCTTATCTGTAACAGGATTATCTTTCCTGCCTAGGTCTGGACCAGCCTGGGGCCAATATTCTGCAGAGCATAAACCAACATACATTCAGTATATTACTAGGATCATATTTTAACCAAGAATTAAATAACCATAAACAGGGTAAAACAGCGATGGGTTCCGTTACAGTCTGTGCCTATATGCTTTTCACTCCTGGGTCTGCCATTGGAGCCTATTCCGCTCACGGTGTCCTGCCTCAGAGATGTGTAATCCCGCTGCGCATAAGTATGCCGCCCCCATAAGACAGGCTGGTGTGGGTAGGTGGCAGCCGTCTCCTTCAGCCCACGTCCGCTTCAAACGGCTATGCTCCTCATTTTCGGTCACGTCTGTGTTCCATTCCTTCTCCACCACTAAAGAAAGAGTATTGATTCAGGGAGGAGTCCGATTACCAGTATCTTGTTTCAGAAAGGATTTGTTTTACCCTTATGAGACAATTGGCAAATGTTTCAATGTTTTTTTTCTGTTTGCTTTCCTCTGGATCAATTAATAATTAGCAAATAACAATTATTACCAGGTAATAAATAATCCACATATTATACTAAACAAGAGATATCTAAAAATGTTGAACTTGATGGACTGAACTTCCTTAATCAACCTCAATTACCATGTAACTATGTAACTTCCTGATAGAAGACTTTTTATACACAGGAAGTTTGTATCTGCACAGTGGGAAAGTGTCAGTAACTACAGACGGTGCTCTCAGCAGAACTAATGGGTAGATTGTTACTTCCTGAGATGGGTGTGTCTGTAATGTAACAGGCAGCAGCAGGCAAAAAAAGAAAGCCTGCAGCAGGCAATAATTGCATGTAAAAGTTGTAATATGTAAAGTTTGTGTTTCTACAGTATTTCTTTTTCTTTTAGATAACATTTTGCAGATCATCATATTTAGTTAAACAAAAGATCATAATTGACAATCATTGGCATGTACCGGATCACACTGCACTCTATAGACATTCAGACATCTGTTGTCTCATTTTCATATGATTAGAAAACAATGTTGTATGTTCATAAGGAGTTACATAACTTCCACTAAATTAATAGACTAAACTAAATTGTATTCAACCAAATTGACCTTTTATTAACTGCAAATTGGTCTCAGTACGCTATAAATAATTATAGTAACTATAATAGATATATACTAACTAATCATTTCATATAGAAGTATGTTAAAGCTGTTAGAATTTACTCCTGGTGTTTTTGTTTCCAACAGATGGATCCGAGATTGGGAATAACCCTGGAGAAGACCACATTTGTCACACAGTAGAAAAACCATTTGCATGTACTGAATGTGGGAAATGTTTCAATTATCTCTCCGCTCTTAATAGCCATAAGAGGACGCATACCGGAGAAAAACCTTTTGCATACACTCAATATGAGAAACGTTTCAGTCAGGCCTCAAATCTTAAAAAAAATAAAAAAGCTCACACAGGAGACAAACCTTTTCAATGTTCTGAATGTGGGAAATTTTTCAGTCATCTCTCAGTACTTAATACACATAAGATGACTCATACAGGAGAAAAGCCTTTTTCATGTACTGAATGTGGGAAATGTTTCAGTCAGGTCTCAAATCTTAATAGCCATAAGATGACTCATACAGGAGAAAAGCCTTTTCCATGTTCTGAATGTGGGAAATGTTTCAGTCGGGCCTCATATCTTAATAGTCATATGATGACTCATACAGGAGAAAAACCTTTTCCATGTTCCGAATGTGGGAAATGTTTTATTCAGCTCTCCGCTCTTAATAAACATAAGAGGACTCATACAGGAGAAAAACCTTTTCCATGTACTGAATGTGGGAAATGTTTCCGTCATCTCTCAGCTCTTAATAGCCATAAGAGGACACATACAGGAGAAAAACCTTTTCCATGTTCTGAATGTGGGAAATGTTTCAGTCGGGCCTCATATCTTAATAGCCATAAGATGACTCATACAGGAGAAAAGCCTTTTCCATGTTCTGAATGTGGGAAATCCTTTAGTCAGGCCTCGGTTCTTAAAGAACATAAGAAGACTCATACAGGAGAAAAACATTTTACATGTACTGAATGTGGGAAATGTTTCAGTTATCTCTCTGCTCTTAATAGCCATAAGATGACTCATACAGGGGAAAAACCTTTTCCATGTTCTGAATGTGGAAAATGTTTCCGTCAGGTCTCATCTCTTAATAGCCATATGATGACTCATACAGGACAAAAACCTTTTCCATGTTCTGAATGTGGGAAATGTTTTAGTCATCTGTCATCTCTTAACAGCCATAAGACGACTCACACCGGAGAAAAACCTTTTCCATGTTCTGAATGTGGGAAATGTTTTGGTCTGGCCTCAAATCTCAAGCAACATATGAGAACTCACACAGGATAAACACTATTTGCATTTTCTGAAATTTACAGAAGAGAAAAACTGTTTCAGTCAGATTTGAAATGACACAAAATAATTTGCACAGGATAAAGACCAGTTGTATGTATGGGATGTGGGGAATGTAAAATATGAGTCTGCCATTACACATCGACATCACACATCAAGCAATTCTACTAAGATCATATGCATGTAATTAATTAAAAACTTTTAGCTAGCTCATAAAAATTTGGATATCTGAGTATTAAAGCATGTTTTTAAGCAGTCCTGCTCTTTTAGTAAGTCCTACTAGTGTATTCGCTTGTATTACTACATTACATACTATGAGGCTGCACTGGTTCTGTGCATTGCTGCTATCTGCTTGGTTACCAATAACGTTTTGATTTAAAGGGATATGTAAGTTTCCTGAATTATTACATTTCTGCACTCTATAAACAAAAAGCAGCCTATATGTCTCACAGAACATTTTATTTTTATTAATATCTAAAAATACCTCTAATGATTTTATTGACACCCCCCAGCGGTATCTGCATAGCAACCCCCCCTCCAAATCAGCATGCAGCATTAGGGGATTAAGGAGGAGGATTAATTTAACCCATTATCCAATCTCCTTGCAGCTTCCTGTCTGTGATGTGTGCAATGTGCTGCTGCTGCTGACATAGTGCCTCACTACATATTCCAGGCTGCTTTGCAGTACACACGGGAACCCCAGATCTTGGTTAAATGTTTCAGCTAACCTGATTGGCCAAAATATTATTATATTATTTTACATTTTATGCTAATTTAGCCTAGGTTTGGAGGGTGTTAAACCTAATTTGCAACTGTCAAAAATTACAAGACATTTTGCTAACTTTAAGGTAAGTGTTTAAATGTTTATTTGGGGATTTTTTCATGCACTATTAATTCTCCTCTATCAGATGCATTCATAATTCAGTAAACTTACATATCCCTTTAAGGGACCCTGAAGTTATGGACCTTGCTCTACACCATCATGCTGAGCACTCATAGTCAATTTTTGGACCTGTAAACTAAGTTATATATATATTTATATAATATTTGTATTTTATTCAACTTTAATAGCCTTTCCTATTAATTTTCTTGTTTTCTTTGTTCGTTTGTTCCATCAAACAAAGCACTATAGAGCTGTAAAAGAAAAACACTATGCTCCTGCAAGGTTCAAAAATGTCAAGCTGCCTACAAATGTATTCTCTGTGTATAAGTGATACTAATATGTATAGTATGATAAATCTTTATGTTACAGATGTTTGAATTAATTCAAGTGATTTATGAGCTCATTGTCAATAAGAATGGCACCTGCTACTATACAAAAATATATACTTTCGAATAAATATAAGGTGCTGATACTTTATAATGGGTTGAACAGACATCTGCACTAAAAGTAACTTTTTTAAATGTGAAATAGTTATAGCTAAAGTTTTTTTTTTTTTTTGATTAAGAATTGACTTAAATATTGCTTGACTATCCATCACCCTCATCCTCTCTGTTTTCTATCCTAATGCTCCCCCCAAATCTTCCTTTTCATCGTCCCTCTTACACCCCAGCCAATCTCTCCCCTTGCTAATTTTCATCACATTTTAACCCTTCATTATACCTCCTATCTCCCCCTCACTCCTTCCTGTATAGGTCTGTATATTCCTGCCACCTCTTCTTTATATGATCTGCTTCTGTTAAGTCCCCACCTTATTTGTTTTTTTTTTTGTCTTGAGATCCCCAATTTTCGAGAAGCGATTTCTTGACTTCTTCTTCTTCTATCTCTTTACATCACTCATTGAAGTATGTCTCGTTGTCTTTACATTCAGTTGGACAAATCTTGTCCTATCTCCACTACCTCTCACTTTCCTTCTTTCCGGGGTTACTTCCAAAGCCTCCTCAGAAATTTCCCTTCTTAGTTTTCTGTCTTTTTGGGATATTCTTTGTTGCTGTTTTCTGGACAATGTCACAAACTTCTCTCCAAAGTTCTTCATGTATTCTATGTACCATGTCTAGTATGTCAGTATATTATTTACCTACACTGTATATCCATAGGGTATATTATTTACTTTGTATCTGCTCGTCGTATGATTTGACCTCTTTTTCTTCAATCTAACTCTGAACTTAACAATAAAAAGTTCATGATCTGATCCACATTCAGCTCCAGGTCTTGGTTTTGGTGACTATATAGAGCTCCTCCATCTTTGGTTGAAAAGTATATAATCCGTAATAAATTGTATTTTCCTGAACCGAAGATCTCTGTAGATGGTGACGGCAGCCATGATATGATCAGATGTTTGCGGCTCCTGTATATGCTTAACATGAATATGGTGTCCCCTGATCTTTATTGTACAATGTACAGAATATTTATAAGGAGAATATAATAATAACTAAACACATTAACACAAAGAAATTAAACAGTGGTATGTATGTGTGTATATATATATATATATATATATATATATATATATATAAATGAAGGTGCTCACCGTGGGGCTTGCAAGGAGCGCTGAAGGTGATCATTCAAAAGCAGGAAATTTGCAGCTCGCAATGAGCGCCAAAGCTGCTCAGAGGACCCAAAGCCTCGCATTGTGTGACAAACAGCATTGCCAGGCGTCCAATTTTACTCCCATCATTGTTGACGGGCAATTTCCTAGTATATATATCTATATATACAGTGGACATAAACAGTCTACACACCACTGTTAAAATGTCAGGTTTCTGTGCTGTAAAAAATGTGACAAAGATAAATCATTTCAGAACTTTTTCCACCTTTAATGTGACCTATAAACTGTACAACTCAATTGAAAAACAAACTAAAATCTTTTAGGTAGAGGGAAGAAAAAATATAAAAAAAAATAATATGGTTGCATAAGTATGCACACCCTTAAACTAATACTTTGTTGAAGCCCCTTGTGATTTTATTACAGCACTCAGTCTTTTTGGGGATGAGTCTATCCGCATGGCACATTGTGACTTGGCAAGATTTGCCCACTCTTCTTTGCTCTGTCAGATTACGAGGGCATCTCCTGTGCACAGCCCTCTTCAGATCACCCCACAGATTTTCAATCGGATTCAGGTCTGGGCTCTGGCTGGGCCATTCCCAAACTGTAATCTTCTTCTGGTGAAGCCATTCCTTTGTTGATTTGGATGTATGCTTTGGGCCGTTGTCATGCTGAAAGATGAAGTTCCTCTTCATGTTCAGCTTTCTAGCAGAAGCCTGAAGGTTTTGTGCCAATATTGACTGGTATTCGGAACTGTTCATAATTCCCTCTATCTTAACTAAGGCTCCAGTTCCAGCTGAAGAAAAACAGCCCCAAAGCATGATGCTGCCACCACCATGCTTCACTGTGGGTATGGTGTTCTTTTGGTGATGTGCAGTGTTGTTTTTGCGCCAAACATATCTTTTGGAATTATGGCCCAAAAAGTTCAACCTTGGTTTCATCAGATCATAACACCTTTTCCCACATGCTTTTGGAAGACTTCAGATGTGTTTTTGCAAAATGTAGCCTGGCTTGGATGTTTTTCTTCGTAAGAAAAGGCTTTCGTCTAGCCACTCTACCCCATAGCCCAGACATATGATGAATACGGGAGATTGTTGTCACATGTACCACACAGCCAGTACTTGCCAGATATTCCTGCAGCTCCTTTAATGTTGCTGTAGACCTCTTGGTAGCCTCCCAGACCAGTTTTCTTCTCGTCTTTTCATCAATTTTGGAGGGAGCTACAGTTCTTGGTAATGTCACTGTTGTGCCATATTTTCTCCACTTGATGATGACTGTCTTCACTGTGTTCCATGGTATATCTAATGCCTTTGTACCCTATTCCTGACGGATACATTTTAACAATGAGATCCCTCTGATGCTTTGGAAGCTCTCTGTGGACCATGGCTTTTGCTGTGGGATGCGACTAAGACAATTTCAGGAAAGACCAACTAGAGCAGCTGAACTTTATTTGGGGTTAATCAGAGGCACTTTAAATGCTGGCAGGTGTATGCTGACTCCTATTTAACACAATTTGGAATGTGATTGCTTAATTCTGAAAACAGCTACATCCCCAGTTATAAGAGGGTGTGCAGACTTATGCAACCACATTATTTTTCTTTCTTTTTTTAATTCCCTCCACCTAAAAGATTTCAGTTTGTTTTTCAATTGAGTTGTCTCTCATTTGGATTAAAGAGGTAAAATGGATTGTGAACTAATTTGCATGTCTCTACCCAGTTTCCCAGAATGCAGTGCAATGTCTGTATTAACTTGAATTTGAAGCAGAAAATACGTTTTTTAACTTGATACCTTTGCTTCTATACTCGAGACTCTATACCTCAAGAGCTTTTTTTTTTTTTTTATCTCTTTGTTGTTTCATTGTATGTGCTAAATTTTTGTGATAACTAATAAAAGTTATTTTTTATTTTACCCTGCCTTGTTACATGGTCATTCATTGTATTATGGTATGGAGAACACCATTTGCTATGTATGATGTGAGTTGCTTGTTTTATTTGTAAGATTTTCCTATTTTCTATATATAATCCTATAAATACAGTAACTACGCCATGTTGTCTTATAATAAACCAATTAGGAAGGCTATATATAACAAAGTGTGAAAAAGGAAGTTGTTATCACAATGTCTAAGCCGTTACTAGGATGAAATGTGTAAGGATGAAATGTTCTTTGCCACCACATTATTAATTATTAGAGCATTTTTGTTTTTCTTCTGTCCTTCAGTTGTGTCTGACTATCTGTGACCATATGAACACAGAACGCCAGGCACGTTTGTCTGTGTTTCTGATTGTGCTTATCCATATGGTTTTCTTGGTATAATTTTTGTAGTTGGTTGCCAGTTCCTTCTCTAGTGAGCTGCGATTTGTCTTACCTTTCTGCTATGACCTACCCCTCTTCAGTGACCTGACATGGTTTAGCTGACAGCTTCATTATAATACACAAGCCCCTTCACCACAACAAGGTGGCGATCCAGAAGGGGATTAGAGCATGACACTTCATTATAAACCTGATATTCCGGATCACTTTAGTGTCATATAAAGGATCTCTAAAGAATAACTAAGTAGGACTTAAACTGAAAAAAAAAAAGTTTTTATGTTTTTTATGTGCATTTAAACAGCAATTTACTTTATTAGATCATACCCCAAGCTGTATCAGCTCCAGATAACTCCACCCTTTGGAGTGGGAGCTGCCCAGGAGAAGTACAAAATTGAAAACCTTTTGGCACCACTTAGTAGCAGACAGTAGTGTAACATGAGCTGCTAGCAATGTACACAAATACACTTTCCAGTCACCTTCCACTATGTTACTGCAAGTACTGCATGACTGATTAGAGAGCATACCCATCTAGGCAGCTCCCACTCCACAGACCCACCTAACTATATTTTAGAGAGCACTAAAGTGGCCCTTTAAGTTACAAAAAGATGTATTTAAAAAGTGACAAGTGGGCGTAGATTTGGTCAAACACGTCAAAAAAACTCACTAAATTATAGTTTGGGAACGTATATTAAAACTGTACACAACATTTATATTACTCTGACTGTTTTGCACAGGTGGAATTGGGATATATGAGAGACTCACCTTGAGGGTGTGACGTAGGAGGTGCATTTGACCCCGTGTGGTGGACGTGTGACCGGTGAGTAGTAGTATGTGATACAAATACCCTACAAGGTCATGGATAGAACATTCAATTAGTGTTTACTGAACAGAGGAAGGCCAAACATCATATAGTAAACTCAGATATAATAAAATCCAAACTGCTCACTAATGTGCCTGGCGTACTATGGTCTATAGGGTCATGGAGAGTCAGATGCAACTGAACGACTAAACAACAACAACAAAAGTACCATACAAAAAAAAGACCACCAACCCAATTACCTTGGCCTGAGACAGTGCTATCTAATTGAGAGAAGTATTACACGTAGGTTACTACAAGTAGTTTTTTTTGTGTACATGGAGCATTCTGTTTTCTATTATATTGTTCCCATCGATGATGAAGGAGAGATATCCAGAGGTCTAAGGGGGGCTTGCATTTTTGGGCACGTAGCTATGAGAGCATTTATTGACAAGAAATAAGCTTGAAGCTGAGCGCATGTCCATCATATGCATATATATGAATTTTCTACATGACAACCCTTTCAGTAGAGGACATTGGGGATCTGGTCATTTCATACAGTTTGAGGGGGTGAGATACACTAATGTAGATTTTTTTGTTCAAGCAAATGGATATTGAGTTAGTCATCTCCTATAAGTTTTACTAGTCTTCTGGGTCAATTGTTTCCCCTAAATCATGTTCCCATCAAGTGATATCTGGTAAGGAGAGGTAGTCCCAGAAGACTGGACAAGTGTATACAGGTGGTAAATAGTCCCTTGTGAGTGTGAAAGTTGGAAAAAAATTTTTAAATGTGGTAAGTAAGGATAAGCCAACTGTCTTACTTGTGGTTGGAAAGCGAAGCTTCAGATGTGAATGTAATGGAAGACTAAGCTGTAAAGACAATCTAACCAAATTATACTTATTAGGTAGTGTATGTCCATGTCTTCGTCTGTAGAGCTCTTAACTATTTTCTTAATTACAACTATTCCTCCCTTTTACCTTTTCACTGAAATACCTAAATAACGTTTAGTCACCTCTTTATTGAATGTTCTATGTTCTGCTCTGCTTGGGCCTTGGTACATATAACCTATATGGCTGCCTCTGTTTAGTCCTATATAATTCTCCATCCTCCTTTGAGTGAGTCTGTCTGTATATACCATAAGATAGTTTTAGGAATTACAAATGGCTGTCACATCTTTAGAGTCCCAGATATTTCACCCCCTCCCCCCCCAATAAACCTAATGCAGTGTGAGGTATCATCTAGAATTGCTTGTTTCAGGTATAACCATTGATCCTCCACTATACTCACAATGTATTTTCTCCCCCCTTTATGTTTTTCTCATTTTTTTCTTTTTATCTCTCTACGCCTCTCTATTCTCTTATTCAGACCTATTTTCCTCTCTCACTCCTCACCCTTTCCCCACTCATCTCCACTTTTTTCTTTTCCCCTCCTCTCTTTTCCCTTAATTTCCCCTCTTCCATTACACGTGAATCTCTCTTCTAGTTATCTCTGCCTTTCCCATTCTTCTTCTCACTTTATTTCCCATTCTCTTAACCTTCCTTTCCTCACTAGTCATCCACTCTTCAACCTCCTTTCTCTTATCTCTCCTTTCTACTATCTCCCACTCATCTCTATTTTTCCCTTTCCACCCCTTTTCTCAATACCCTTTTTTTCAACTTCCACTCATTACTTCTCCCATTCCTTCTTTCTTGTCCCTCTCACCCCCCTTTTCACTCTTACCAATAACCAGATACATATTATACATTTATACCAAACTAGTATAGGTCACCCATATACATTACATGATAACAATCCAGATCAGATCATCACAAAATAACCAGATAAATGTTATACATTTATACCAAACTAGTATAGGTCACCCATATACATTACATGATAACAATCCAGACCAGATCATCACAAATACCCAGATAAATATTATACATTTATACCAAACTAGTATAGGTCACCCATATACTTTACATGATAACAATCCAGACCAGATTATCACAAATAACCAGATAAATATTATACATTTATATCAAACTAGTATAGGTCACCCATATACATTACATGATAACAATCCAGACCAGATCATCACAAATAACCAGATAAATATTATACATTTATACCAAACTAGTATAGGTCACCCATATACATTACATGATAACAATCCAGACCAGATCATCACAAAATAACCAGATAAATATTATACATTTATACCAAACTAGTATAGGTCACCCATATACATTACATGATAACAATCCATACCAGATCCTCACAAATAACCAGATAAATATTATACATTTATACCTAATGAGTATAGGTCACCCATATACATTACATGATAACAATCCAGACCAGATCATCACAAATAACCAGATAAATATTATACATTTATACCAAACTAGTATAGGTCACCCATATACATTACATGATAACAATCCAGACCAGATCATCACAAATAACCAGATAAATATTATACATTTATACCAAACTAGTATAGGTTACCCATATACATTACATGATAACAATCCAGACCAGATCATCACAAAATAACCAGATAAATATTATACATTTATACCAAACTAGTATAGGTCACCCATATACATTACATGATAACAATCCATACCAGATCCTCACAAATAACCAGATAAATATTATACATTTATACCAAACTAGTATAGGTCACCCATATATATTACATGATAACAATCCAGACCAGATCATCACAAAATAACCAGATAAATATTATACATTTATACCAAACTAGTATAGGTCACCCATATACATTACATGATAAAAATCCAGACCAGATCAACACAAAATAACCAGATAAATATTATACATTTATACCAAACTAGTATAGGTCACCCATATACATTACATGATAACAATCCAGACCAGATCATCACAAAATAACCAGATAAATACTATACATTTATACCAAACTAGTATAGGTCACCCATATACATTACATGATAACAATCCAGACCAGATCATCACAAATAACCAGATAAATATTATACATTTATACCAAACTAGTATAGGTCACCCATATACATTACATGATAACAATCCAGACCAGATCATCACAAATAACCAGATAAATATTATACATTTATACCAAACTAGTATAGGTCACCCATATACATTACATGATAACAATCCAGACCAGATCATCACAAATAACCAGATAAATATTATACATTTATACCCAACTAGTATAGGTCACCCATATACATTACATGATAACAATCCAGACCAGATCATCACAAATAACCAGATAAATATTATACATTTATACCAAACTAGTATAGGTCACCCATATACATTACATGATAACAATCCAGACCAGATCATCACAAATAACCAGATAAATATTATACATTTATACCAAACTAGTATAGGTCACCCATATACACTACATGATAACAATCCAGACCAGATCATCACAAATAACCAGATAAATATTATACATTTATACCCAACTAGTATAGGTCACCCATATACATTACATGATAACAATCCAGACCAGATCATCACAAATAACCAGATAAATATTATACATTTATACCAAACTAGTATAGGTCACCCATATACACTACATGATAACAATCCAGACCAGATCATCACAAATAACCAGATAAATATTATACATTTATACCCAACTAGTATAGGTCACCCATATACATTACATGATAACAATCCAGACCAGATCATCACAAATAACCAGATAAATATTATACATTTATACCTAACGAGTATAGGTCGCCATATATATTAAATGATAACAATCCAGACCAGATCATCACAAATAACCAGATAAATATTATACATTTAAACCTAACAAGTATAGGTCGCCATATATATTAAATGATAACAATCCAGACCAGATCATCACAAATAACCAGATAAATATTATACATTTATACCTAACGAGTATAGGTCACCCATATACATTACATGATAACAATCCAGACCAGATCATCACAAATAACCAGATAAATATTATACATTTATAACTAACGAGTATAGGTCACCCATATACATTACAAGATAACAATGTACCTTTATTTTACTCTCAGTCTCCCTCCACTCCCACCCCCCCAAATTCTCTTTTTACACTCTTTACTGCTCAAATCTGTCTCCCCCTCTACTTCTATCCACCCTTCCTTCTCTCATCCTTTCACTCTCTTATCCATTCCCCACTCTCATCCATCTCCATATATTTCAGACTTAACTCTCTCCTACCCATCCATCTCGCTCCTTTCTCATTTCCCCATCCCCTTTTTCTCCCTCATCCCCTTCTCTAACCACCTTCCCCTTCTCACCCCATATCACCCTCTCTCCCAGTAAGGAGACTGAAGAGAAGTGATCTGAGAGGGAAAGTGCAGGATCAAAGTGAAACTAAGACATAGAAGAGAAGATTGTACAGGTAATGTGCTCTACTTCTAAATGCAATTTCTTACCAGTTCACAGAAAATAAATAAATAAACACACATTAAACCGCAAAATAAATATTGTTTAATTATGGTTAAATGGGAAGTAGTTTCAATTAAAAATATATGTCCGATTTATATTCTCTCAGAGGGGTAATTAGCTCCTTCACCTTACAAACATATATACAAAATAATATGTTTATATTTAATTAAACCTCTGTTATGGATTTAAACCAACACCATAACATTACCTAATAATTACTTATATATGTGTTGATTTAAACCATATTAACTTGCAGCATTGTTGTTGTAAAAGGTTACAGCCCTGTGTGAGTCCTTTGGAGTTAGCCGTGATCACAAAAGCTTTTTCCATACTCCCTACATCTAAAAGGTTTCCCCCGGTATGAACCCGGTGGTGTCTCTGAGGATGACTCTTTTGGATATAAACCTTTTCCCACACTCTGTACATTTGTGTATTTTTCTCCTATATTAACCCTTTGGTGCCTTTGAAGATGACTCTTTTCTATACACCTTTCCCCACACGCTATACATCTGTAGGGTTTTTCCCCAGTGTGAATCTTCCAATGAGTTTGAGGGTGTGTTTTAGTTTAAACCTTTTTCCATACTCTGTTCAGGTGAATGCTTTTTCCTCTTTATGAACTCTCCGGTTTCTTTGAAGATCACTATTTCTTGTAAACCTTTTCCCACACTCTGTACATTCAAATGGTTTAACCCCTGTATGAACCCGGTGGTGTCTTTGAAGATCACGCTTTGCTATAAACCTTTTCCCACACTCTGTACATGTGTATGGTTTTTCCCCTGTGTAAATCTTGCAATGACATTGAAGTGTCTTTTTTAGTTTAAAGCATTTCCCATACTCTGTACAAGTAAATGTATGACCCCTGTGGTGTCTTTGAAGATGACTTTTTTCCATAAACTTTTTAAAAACACACTCTGCACAAGTGTGTGGTTTTTCCCTTGTGTGAATCTTGCATTGAAGTATACATTTTTGTTTAAAACATTTCCCACATTCTGTACAGGTGAATGGTTTCTCTCCAGGGTCCTGCACATTTATACTGGGGAGGTTTTCTTTAGCACTTATCGGTTTCACACACTCTGACTTTCAGCCTCATTAAATTCAGGCTACGTTTTAAAACGTAGCCCGTATCTAAAAATGTAGGACTGAAGGATATTAAGTTAGCCTTGTAAACCTCCCCGCAGACGCCTTGCTGGTTTAAATGCAGGACGCCTGAAAAATGCCTACAGGACGTGGAACGTGGAACCTCACAACCCGCAACCCTTTGATTTGTCAAGCCTGTACCCGCTACAAATCCAACGCTGCTGTTAAATTGCAGCAAAGTCCCCGCGAGCTAGCCCATAACACACAAATGGAGGCTAAACCCCAAGAAGTGCGGGGGAGGACTTGCAAAGGCTTGTACAGCCATACGTTTGCTGCGGGAGAAGCAAAAGAGATCCCCGCCCCGGACCCCAACCCTTCCTCCAATCGGGACCCCCACGGCAGTTAAACTGTTAACCCCTGTAATTAACCTCACTATGCTGGGGGGCTCCATCGGGACCCCCACAATGTCCCTACATTACCCCTTGCAGCTACCCGGCTGCCCCCTACCTTCCCTGGTCTCTGCCATCCTTGGGGTCCCAGGGAGAAGGAGATAAGAGAACAGTAGATACCCGGAAGGGGTTAGTCTCTATGTTGAGCTAGCTGGGCTAACAACGCCACGGCTCTACCTGAGGTAATGTCTCTTCCAGCACCTTTATATAAGTAGGAATTGATATCATGAATAGATACCAGGTTATACCACTACAGAAAGCCTTCTAACGATCTTTCTCTGGATACGCTGCACGCGGTTTTGGAGAAGCGACTGGAAGAGTGAGACCCCGGAAGTGTTCCCGCTGATGGAGACACCACCCGGCCTGGATGGCTGGAGTTACATGTGGCAGCAGATGATTGGGTTCAAACGGAGAGGTCCCCTGCTTAGAATGTGTTGAATGAAACACCATGAAGCTGGAGATGCTGGCGCGTTCTGTTAACAATATACCAATTATTTACCTCTAATGATACATTTAAAAGAATAGGATAAGGTTCAGTGCATGTTAAATGTCTACACACCCCTGATAAAATGTCAGGTTTCTGTGCTGTAAAAAAATGAGACAAAGATAAATCATTTCAGAACTTTTTCCACCTTTAATGTGACCTATAAACTGTACAACTCAATTGAAAAACAAACTGAAATCTTTTAGGTAGAGGGAAGAAAAAATATAAAAATAAAATAATATGGTTGCATAAGTCTGCACACCCTTAAACTAATAATTTGTTGAAGCACCTTTTGATTTTGTTACAGCACTCAGTCTTTTTGGGTATGAGTCTATCAGCATGGCACATTTTGACTTGGCAAGATTTGCCCACTCTTCTTTGCAAAAACACTCCAAATCTGTCAGATTGCGAGGGCATCTCCTATGCACAGCCCTCTTCAGATCTCCCCACAGATTTTCAATTGGATTCAGGTCTGGGCTCTGGCTGGGCCATTCCAAAACTTTAAACTTCTTCTGGTAAAGCCATTCCTTTGTTGATTTGGATGTATGCTTTGGGTCGTTGTCATGCTGAAAGATGAAGTTCCTCTTCATGTTCAGCTTTCTAGCAGAAGCCTGAAGGTTTTGGGCCAATATTGACTGGTATTTGGAACTGTTCATAATTCCCTCTATCTTAACTAAGGCCCCAGTTCCAGCTGAAGAAAAACAGCCCCAAAGCATGATGCTGCCACCACCATGCGTCACTGTGGGTATGGTGTTCTTTTGGTGATGTGCAGTGTTGTTTTTGCGCCAAACATGTCTTTTGGAATTATGGCCAAAAAGTTCAACCTTGGTTTCATCAGACCATAACACCTTTTCCCATATGCTTTTGGGAGACGTCAGATGTGTTTTTGCAAAATGTAGCCTGACTTGGATGTTTTTCTTTGTAAAAAAAAGCTTTCATCTTGCCACTCTACCCCATAGCCCAGACATATGAAGAATACGGGAGATTGTTGTCACATGTACCACACAGCCAGTACTTGCCAGATATTCCTGCAGTTTTCTTCTGGTCTTTTCATCAATTTTGGAGGGAGCTCCAGTTCTTGGTAATGTCACTGTTGTGCCATATTTTCTCCACTTGATGATGACTGTCTTCACTGTGTTCCATGGTATATCTAATGCCTTGGAAATTATTTTATACCCTTCTCCTGACTGATACCTTTTAACAATGAGATCCCTCTGATGCTTTGGAAGCTCTCTGTGGACCATGGCTTTATTTGGGGTTAATCAGAGGCAATGATGGCAGGTGTATGCTGACTCCTATTTAACACGATTTGGAATGTGATTGCTTAATTCTGAACACAGCTACATCCCCAGTTATAAGAGGGTGTGCAGACTTATGCAACCACATTATTTTTATTTTTTATTTTTCTTCCCTCCACCTTAAAGATTTCAGTTTGTTTTTTAATTGAGTTGTGCAGTTTATAGGTCACATTAAAGATGGAAAAAGTTCTGAAATTATTTATCTTTGTCTCATTTTTTACAGCACAGAAACCTGACATTTTAACAGGGGTGTGTAGACTTTTTATATCCACTGTATTTATACCTCCACTTGGTTTGGTATAGTTATTAGGATGAAGGGTAAAGATACTCATTCTTCTAGAGGCAAAGCTGGTAAAAGAAATACTAAGCCTTCCAAAACCCCAACTGATTTTGTTTTTACCAGTAGACAAGTCTGGTAGCAAAGATAACATTTATTTGACTTCCTCCTCCCAGTCTCTTCTGGACTTCTCCATATTCAGAAGATAAGCAAGGGGATGTGAGGTCTGAGGAGGAGATTGTTAGTGAGGATATTACAGAAGAGGAACTGACGGTTACCACCATGAAATTATTGTTTAAAGAATTTCCAACTACTATAAAAGATGACCTGTCCCAAGAAATTGCCAACAATGCTAAAGCTATAGTAGGTTTACTAAGTCGAACTGAAGAAATGGAGCAGGCTCAGGAAAAATTGACCAAATATAATGATGATTTAAAAATTGGATTTAACGAGTTGAAAGCGGAAATGCAAAAATTTACGTTTCAGAATCTAAGAACGGTTGAGTATGAAAAGAGATTCAATATTAGAATAAGAGGTATTTCAGAGAAAATTGGTTATAAAAATTTATTAAATTATATAGAATTTCTTTTTCCTGAGCCTAGTCAATAATGAGAGCTTTTCTGAACTTCCTGTAGAGAAATATTATCATATACCATTGCCAAATTTGCTAAGTAAAGATACACCAAGAGATGTCATAGATAAGATCCACCATATGGCATATAGGGAAGCTATTTTGAAAACCTCCTTTATTAAAAAGATTTTTGATTCTCCTTGGGAACATATAAAACTTTTTGCAGATTTATCAGGGGATACATTAATGTAAAGGAAAAAGTTTCTCCCCATCACCAAAATTTTGCGAGAAGAACAGATTCCATAAAAATTGGGTTTTCCCCCTAAATTAAATATTACATTAAACAATCAGAGACACATAATTAGTGACGTGGAAGGAGAAAGTTTATTAAAATCTTAGAAATTGAATCGTAAAGAGTAGAGAACCTCTTAAGATAAATTATTATACTTTAATGAGAAACATTCATAGATCTGTTGGTAAAGTTATCTGAAAAATTAGTTACTGTGAGGAACTGAAATTATTTAAATATTTAAGAGGGGAAAGGGGGAGGGAAAAAAAGGGGTAATAGTAGAGGGAAAGAGCAAACATTTGGTCACGGACACAACATTTACTTCACTTTATTAATTGATTTAATACATGGATAAAATAAATAGATTATACAGTCTTTTAATAGAAAATATATAGAATATTTATGACACTAAAATGTATTTTTATTCACTGGTCTAAAGGTTTTAAGAGCTGATAATAAAATAAAAAAATTAAAAAAGGGGTAACATCTGGGGGAAAGAGAGGAATAAGTAAATACGCTTAAACTACACAAAATTCACCTTACTATATTAATGGAGTGATCACATGTTTCGATCAAATATATTTTATATTTATATAGTTCTATTTCAATAAAAAATATACAGTAGTTGACACTAAAAATCCATTTTGGTTCACTAAAACAAAGGTATCACGTTCACATTTTTAGGTAAGTCTTCTTCTGTCTTTTCCCCTCCTGAGTAATCCCCAGGAAAAGAGATTAATTCCCCATAACTCAATTTGTGAAGATGTATTATCTTCCTCTTCCCTCTATATCTGTTTTGATTGAGGTCTATGTAATTTAATTAAAAGGGGGAGAGTATAAAAAAATAAAAGGGAAAGAAAAAACAAGAAAATGGTGTGGATAGAGGAAGTAATTAGAAGTTCTTGATAGGATTAGGAGAAACTTAAAGAGGTGCGGAGAGATAATAGTACTTTAAAGTGATTAATGAGTAAGATAAAAGGAGAGCAGTGGCCTAGGCATTCAGATATAAACGGTGGCGCGACTTTAGCGCAACATAAAAAAATGCGATGACACATGCGCAACGACAGAAGTGCACACATACTAAACCGAGCTCGACTCCAGCACACATACAACAGATGCCAACATATGCACGCGTCTTGCACCTCTCACCATCCACGGCAGCATCCACTCCCAAGCTCCAGGACAGCATCCACTGCAGAGCTCCACTCCAGAGCTCCAGGACAGCATCCACCCCAGAGCTCCAGGGCAGTATCCACCCCAGAGCTCCAGGGCAGCATCCACTCCAGAGCTCCAAAGGAGGGAGCATCCACCCCAGAGCTCCAGGACATCATCCACTCCAGAGCTCCAGGACAGCATCCATTCCAGAGCTCCAGGACATCATCCACTCCAGAGCTCCAGGGCAACATCCACTCCAGAGCTCCAGGGCAGCATCCATTCCAGAGCTCCTAAGGAGACAGCATCCACTCCAGAGCTCCAGGACAGTATCCACCCCAGAGATCCACTCCAGGGCTCCAGGACATCATCCACTCCAGTGCTCCTAAGGAGGCAGCATGAGGTGAAGAGGCATCAAACATGTATTTAACCTGGAGGACAGGCAGAGGGAGCTGGCCAACACAGATGGGTGTAAGGGTTAGGATAGGGCTGTAAGGGTTAGGGTAAGGCTGTAAGGATAAGGGTAGTGGTGTAAGGGTTAGGGTAGGACTGTAAGGGTTACAGTAGGGGTATAAGGGCTAGGGTTAGAGTAGTGGTATAAGGGTTAGGATAGGGGTGTAAGGGTTAGGGTAGGGGTGTAAGCTTTAGGGTTAAGGTAGGGGTGTAAGGTTTAGGGTAGAGGTGTAATGGTTAGGGTAGTGGTGTAAGGGTTAGGGAAGGGGAGTAACAGCTGACAGAGTGCGCTTCTCAGAAAAGGGTACAGAACTGAAGTGTGAATCGCACAACTCAGCTTGGGTCTTAGGTGCTGAGGAGTCTGAGGGTCTTATAGTATGGGGCATCTGAGGAACTGGGGAATTTGGGATGCTGGGGAGCTGGATAGGCTGTGGAGTCTGGGGAGTCAGAGGAGCTAAGGTGCTGGAGAGCTGGGGGTCTGGTGAGCTGTACAGGATAAGGAGCCTGGGGAGCCAAGGGTCTGAGGAGTTCAGGTGCAGGAGAGACTGTGTAGCTGGGGGGCTGGGGAGTTTCAGGATCTGGAGAAATGGCGGGGCTGGGGAGTTTAAAGAACTGCAGTGTTTAGGGGTCTGGACTGGCTGAGGAGTCTGTGCAACTGGGGAGGCAAGGGATCTGTTGAGGGAATTATATGTTCAACTATTTAAACTGGAAAAAAAGAAATAAGGCTAATCCCAATAAAAATGATTCAGAACAGATTGAAAAATACAGTTGCAAATAAAAAAATATTAATCAACCAAGAACAGACAATTCAATCTGGTTGCTTCAACAAACGACATATCATTATGGCAATAAAGCCAGTAAAATGTTGGTGAATAAATTAAAAACCACTATAAATAGAATAAATATAGATAAAATGTATAGGGAAGCGAAATGTCTGTCCAGACCAGATCACTTAGCAAGTGCTTTTGAGGAATAATAATCAAGTTTATACAATTTAAAGAAGGATCCACATTTTGACAAAACCTCTCTGGAAGATATTCAGAATGTTTTTAATACAATTGATTTATGACAAGAAAGATTTGGGGGGAGCATTAGGAGATAAAACAGAGAGAATGAGGGTGATGGACAATCAAGCAATATGTAAATAAATTCTTAATCAATTAAAAAAATACTTTAGCTATAACTATTTCACATTTTAAAAAGTTACATTTAGTGAAGATGTATGTTCAACCCATTATAAAGTATCAGAACCTTACATTTATTGAAAAAAACATATTTTTGTATAGTAGGTTTATTTCTTATTGACACTAAGCTCATCAATCACTTTGATTAATTAAAATATATACTACATAAAGATTTATCATGTTAGTATCACTTATAAACAGAGAATACATCTGTGGACAGCTTGACATTTATGAGCCTTTTCTGTTTTTTTTTTTTTTTACAGCTCTACAGGCTCAATGTCTTGTTTGATTCAAAAAAAGCAAATAGACAACACGAACATTAACGGAAGGTGTCTATTAAGGTTTAAAACAATATAAAGATTATATAAAAAAACATTTTTAAGTTAGTTTACAGGTCCACAAATTGACTATGAATGCTCAGCATGATGGTGCAGAGCAAAGTCCATAAGTTCAGGATCCCTTGAAGGGATATGAAAGTTTACTAAATTATGAATGCATCTGATAGAGGGGAATTAATAGAGTATGAAAACATTTTTACATGAAAAAATCCAAAATAAACACTTACCTAGAAGTTAGCAAAACGTCTTGTAATTTCTGACAGTAGTAAATTAAAAAACACCCTGCAAACCCAGGCTAAATTAGCATAACATTTGAAATAATTTATTTTGACCACTCAGGTTAGCTGAAACATTTGAACAAACTCTAGGGTTCCTGTTTGTGCTGCAATGAAGACTGGGATATGTAGTGAGGCACTATGTTAGCAGCAGCGCATAACACACAACATAGACACAAAACTGCAAGGAGATTGACTGAGGGTGTCAACATAATCATTAGAATTTTTAGATATTAATAAAAATAAAATATTTTATAAGATGTCCTGCATAATGTAATAATCCTGTAACTTACATATCCCTTTAAATTTAAAGGGTTACTGGTAACCAAGCAGATAGCAGCAAATCACAGAACCATTGCAGCCTCATATTATGTACTGTAATAATAAAAGCTCATACACTAGTAGGACTTACTAAAAGAGCAGCACTGCTGAGAAGTTCTAGTAACGTGATTTACAACTCCGATATCCATAGATTTTTATGAGCGTGCTAAATGTTTTTGATTAATTACATTTATATGATCTTAGTAGAATTGCTTGATGTGTCATGTTGATGTGTAATGGCAGACTCATATAAAACATTCCCCACATCCCATACATACAAGTGGCATTTATCCTGTGTGAGTTTTTTGTGTCATTTAAAATCTGTTGAGAAACACATTTTTTTCTTTTATGTAAATTTCAGAATATGCAAATGGTGTTTATCGTGTGTGAGTTATCTTATGTCGCTTGAGATGTGGGGCCCGACTGAAACATTTCCCACATTAAGAACATGGAAAAGGTTTTTCTCCTGTGTGAGTCCTCTTATGTTTATTAAGATGTGAGAGCTGACGAAAACATTTCCCACATTCAGAACATGAAAAAGGTTTTTCTCCTGTGTGAGTCATCTTATGTTTATTAAGAATTGAGAGACGACTGAAACATTTCCCACATTCAGAACATGGAAAAGGTTTTTCTCCTGTGTGAGTCATCTTATGTTTATTAAGAACTGAGAGACGACTGAAACATTTCCCACATTCAGAACATGAAAAAGGTTTTTCTCCTGTATGAGTCATCTTATGTTTATTAAGATTTGAGAGCTGCCGAAAACATTTCCCACATTCAGAACATGAAAAAGGTTTTTCTCCTGTATGAGTCCTCTTGTGTGCATTTAGTACTGAAAGATGACGGAAACATTTCCCACATTCAGAACATGGAAAAGGTTTTTCTCCTGTATGAGTCATCTTATGTTTATTAAGATGTGAGAGCTGACGAAAACATTTCCCACATTCAGAACATGAAAAAGGCTTTTCTGCTGTATGAGTCATCTTATGGCTATTTAGTACTGAGAGATGACGGAAACATTTCCCACATTCAGCACATGAAAATGGTTTTTCCCCTGTATGAGTCATCTTATGTATATCAAGTTCTGAGATCCGACTGAAACATTTCCCACATTCAGAACATGGAAAAGGTTTTTCTCCTGTATGAATCATCTCATGTCTATTGAGATCTGAGAGATGACTGAAACATTTCCCACATTCAGGACATGGAAAAGGTTTTTCACCTGTGTGAGTCATCTTATGTTTATTAAGAGCAGAGAGCTGACTGAAACATTTCCCACATTCAGAACATGAAAAAGGTTTCTCTCCTGTATGAGTCCTCTTATGGCTATTAAGAGCTGGAATATGACTGAAACATTTCCCACATTCTGAACATGAAAAAGGTTTTTCTCCTGTATGAGTCATCTTATGTCTATTAAGAGCTGAGAGATGACTGAAATATTTCCCACATTCAGAACATGGAAAAGGTGTTTCTCCTGTGTGAGTCATCATATGTACATTAAGATTTGAGGCCGAACTGAAACATTTACCACATTTAAAACATGCAAAAGGTTTTTCTCCTGTATGAGTCCTCTTATGGCTATTAATTGCTGAGAGAGAACTGAAAAATGTTCCACATTCAGAACATGGAAACGTATTTTCTTCTTTGGGTGAAATGTGGTCTTCTCCAAGGGCATTTAAAATCTCGGTTCCATCTGTTGGAAACAAAAGCACCAGGAGTAAATTCGAACAGCATTAACATACTTCTAAATGGAAACGATCAGTTAGTATATACAATAACCATTATAGTTACTATAATAATTTATAGCGCACTGAGACCAATTTGCAGTTAATAATAGGTTAATTTGGTTAAAAATTATTTAGTTTAGTCTATTAATTTAGTGGAAGTTATGTAACTCCTTATGAACATACAACATTGTTTTATAATCATATGAAAATGAAGTAACAGATGTCTGAATGTCTATAGAGTGCAGTGTAATCCGGTATCATGTTTTAGCTTCTGCTGCCTGTTACTTCCCCAGGTAGGTGTTTCTGTAAACGAGCAATCTACCCATTAGTGCGGCTGAGAGCACTGACTGCGGATACTGACACATTCCCACTGTGCAGATACAAACTTCCTGTGTATAAAAAATCTTCTATCAGGAAGTTACAGCTACTTAGTTACATGGTAATTGAGGTTGAATAAAGACATTCAGTCCATCAAGTTCAACTTTTTTAGATCTCGTTTGTTTATTATAATATGTGAATTATTTATTACCTGGTAATAATTGGTAATTGCTAATTAGTAATTGATCCAGAGGAAGGCAAACAGAAAAACAAACAAACATTGAAACATTTGTCAGTTGTCTCATAAGGGAAAACCTTCCTACAACCAGATACTGGTAATCGGACTCCTCCCTGGATCAATACTCCTTCTCTAGTTATCAATGATAACTATCCCAAATGCACTTTTTATTAAAAAATATAGCCAACCCTTTTTTAAAGGTATCTATTGAACCCGCTGTCACCACCTCTTTTGGTAGAGAATTCCACAGATTAATCACCCTTACTGTGAAGAGCCCTTTCTTTAAAGGTGGAATATTTTTACGTCTACCCTTAAAGGATGTCCTCTTGTCCATTGAAAACCTCTTGGCACAAAAAGTTCACTTGACAAATCGATATACTGACCCTGGATGTATTTATATAAGGTAATCATATCCCCTCTTAGGGGCCTTTTTTCCTAAAGAAAATAAGTGTAATTTGGTTAGTCTTTCTTCATAACTTAGCCCATCCATTCCCCTTATTAGTTTTGTTGAAGTGGTGCCCAAAATCATAGACATATTCTTGCATATTAACCCTTATTAACCCTTCTAAAAGCTTCCCAACAACACATGTGAGGCTCACAGGTCTATAATTCCCTGCATTGGCTCTTGCCCCTAATATAGGCATCACATCTGCTTTTCAAAAGGAGTGATATCTTAAGGAATTTAAGCATGTCTAAAATAAACATAAGGACATTCTGTGTCTTAATTAAGTTAAGCTTTTAAGTAGATAGAATAGGCATTTGTGCATTTTAGTTCATATCTGCAGACAGACAATTTCAGTTCCTTCTACAACAGTCAACTGGTATGACGGACAAGGTTGTGCTACTGAAAAAAAAAATGGCAGATTGGGGTCATTACACCAGCAAATAATAACTGTTCCCTAGGGCTTCAGAGGGTACTTGGAATGTCCATCCACCAACCCCAATAGGGATCCCCATGGTATCTAAAATTAGCCCTTTACCACAGGGGTCCTTATGGACTTCCATAGTACCATAATCCTCTACCATGGGGGTACCTGCAAAAACCTGTGACTACCTAAAGATAAATGTAAATAATGAAAACTTAAATTATTGAAAATACAAAATTACAATAAAAATAAAAACATTACATTGAAATTAACATTTAGGACTAATTCCATAGTCACGCTTCCGGTGGATAAAGCCTACAGCTGCTCTGGATTTAATAGAAATAACTCTTATGTGTCTGGGTGCAGTCCCAGGAAGATTAACCCCAGAGTCTCAGACTTTAGGCACAGGTCTTATGCTGCAACTGATGGGCAAATCCCTGACAAAACAAATGGGCTGCTTTATTTCAGCAAGACACATGATCTCCTTGTTGTTTATTGTCAGTGTGTAACAATGAATAATGTAGTAGATGATTATTGAGTATCTCTCCGAAGGTCAGTCTTAAAGGAAGGATTAAAAAACAAAACAAAAAAAAAAACAAGGTGGAGATAGGTCCAGTATCGCAGCTACCAGGAGCCACATAAGAGACATATGATTACTATATGTCTCAAGAAGTGAACTGATTTATTTTGAAAAGTCAAAATATCTATATTTACCAATATAGAGAGTGAGGTAAGTGGGTGAATGTAGGTGAAGAGTCCATAGAGTGCATCACTGGATGGTGGGAACACACAGGAGGACGTCACTTACAGGTGATGTATTGAACAATATAGGAGTGAGGTAAGTGGAATGCATGTACGTGTAGAGTTCATAGGGATTGAGGTAAGTGGGTGAATATACGTGTAGAGTCCATAGGGATTGACGTAAGTGGGTGAATGTACATGTAGCGTCCATAGAGACCATATGTGCCCAATCTGTGCTGAGCTCACAGTTTAATAGTAAATAATAAATAATTAATTCCTTACACTTGGAGCTTATTATGATATTTATACAGATCTGTATTACATATTACTTATAATATATTCCTATAATATTCCTGTATCACTCAGAGCATGGACACAAATACATTATTATTATCACTCACCTGTACAGGGATCTGAATGGGTTCCCATCTGGTGAATAGACTTCTCATCTCTCTCATTATATAAGTCAGGATATAGATCTCCATCTTGGGGTCCTGTTAGTCACAAGAGAGAGAAGCCCCTCTGGATTTGTACAGATTTACACAACTATCTGACATAAATATCTACAGAAACAGCTCCCGGGTGTATATACAGACTGAGGGGGTCATAGTTTTACTAATTATCAGTTTATGGCTAATGTGAGAATCTCTGTATATAAAAACACAATAAACTGATTTAATACATTAAAAAATAATATGAATTAATTATTTATCCCGTACTTTTGCTGTGTGGATGTGTTAGACATTAAGTTATAGACTGATAGTTGTTATTAGCAAGTACTAAATACTAGATCCCCCCACACACACACTTATCAAGCTCTCTGAGCCATACATTACTATACTGAGGTGCATAAACAATGCAGTATCTCGAAAAAAATGTACTGTAGAGATAAACAGCTATTGCAATGTATAGACATTTTTTAATTCTTGTTTGTAATATTGTTTTGATGCCAGTGTGCCGTTACAGGATGTATTATTAATGTTCTTATTGTGTATTACTTCCTCACCTTCCCTGATACTCCCAGGACTCTCCTCCTCCTTCACCGGCTGCTGATCTCTTATATTCAGATCTTCTTGTTCCACCTTGGAGACAACTGGAGGCTTCACGTCTAAAGATCCTACAAAGAGAGATAAACAGATTATAGACCTTCACCATTGTAATTATTTACTATCAATCTGGTGTTTGTGTCTGAAAATCTATTTAAATCACCTTTATAATGAGCTGTGATGTTTGGAAAACTTCCTGGGTGAGAGATAAAGGATAAATACACCTCAATAAGGACTGAAGTAAGTGATAATTGTCCATAAAATATTGGTCAAATATGGCCTATATACAGACAATTTTTACCATGACTTAAATGTGTATTTTATAAATATAACTTAGTATATACATCTCTAGTGTTAATAATTGGTTATAACAATGGTGAGTTTGTTTCATGATAGAAATGTCTTGGATAATAAGTCCACAGATATATTCATGTATATTTTTTGTATTAATGTAACTAGTTTAAACCAAGTCAGATCAAAATTACCCTAAAGAATCCCAAATGGTCTTATTTACAGTAAAAACTACAAGCCTTAGGGAGGTGTGTAAATGACATGTCTACATGTTTATATGGCTGACAATTGGTGGAACTCAGTCTAAATCTAACTTATCACATGTATGATGTATAAAGAGGGTGGACATCACATATTATAATTGTCAAACTACGAATCGTCGTCACGCTTTGTGAGCTTGCGTTGCGGAGCGACGCAGTTCTTGGCCTGGGTTGGGTTAATGGGGTATAGTTATGGTTAATAGTGTAGTGCTTACACTTTGTGTTATGAGGGTCCTGGATGACCCTAATGGCAGTTATAGTGTTATTACATCGGTTAATTAGTGTCCTATAGGGGTCTATCTAGACCCCTATTGGACTGATGGGGTTAATTAGTGGCTTATTGGGGCCTGTACTGACCACCATATGTGACAGTATTAATTATGGGTTTATGGGGGTCTGTATTGACCCCCATGAGTGACAGGCTTAATTAAGGGCTTATGGGGGTCTGCATTAAGCCCCATGAGTGACAAGGTTAATTAAGGGATTGTGGGGGTCTGTATTGACCCCCATGAGTGACAGGGTTAATTAAGGGCTTATGGGGGTCTGCATTGAGCCCATGAGTGACAGGGTTAATTACGGGCTTATGGGGCTCTGTATTGACCCCATGAGTGACAGGGTTGATTCAGGGATTATGGGGGTCTGTATTGACCACCATGAGTTACAGGGTTAAATAAGGGATTATGGGGTCTTTATTGACCCCCATGAAGGACAAGGTTAATTAGGGGCTTATGGGGCTCTGTATAGAGCCTCATGAGTGATAGGATTAATTAGAATTTTGATTGCAGTGGGGTCCCCGATCGAGGACCTCCACTGCAAAGGTTAATGTGGGGTTAATGTGGGGACCCCCAGCAATGGGGGGTTAATTTTAGGTGCCAATGGGGTACTTAAATTACCCCCGCTGCTGGTCTTAAGCCCTTTAAAGACCCATGGCAGGGACTTGACACCTTTTAAATGCGCTGGGGGACACGATTTTGACCCCCGCTGTAAGGTTAAATGTCAGGATATTGTGGGGGTCCCCCATGGGGATCCCCAGCATGGGGTTAATGTGGCCACACTTTGAGGGTCCAATCGGACCCCTGCAGCAAGGGGTTAATGTGGGGGTCTCGAGCTTATCTCGGATGTTTTTTGGCAAAGTTATACGCGGCTGGTAGTGTTTTACGCGGTTCAGGGTCGTGGAACATAGTTTTAATTTTTTTCGGACGCCATTTTTTTGTCGCTTAGCCGATTTTCGAGTGCCAAAACTGTGCAAATCCGGCTTAAATTTAAGTGTATATTTATTTGTATTGTGTTTTTGTGTGTGTGTTTCATGTTTTTGGGTTTGCACGGTTTGGGCAGTTACTGTGTTGTTTTGCGACCTCTGGTATTTCTTTTTCTCAGTCCTGCGGCTTGTAATTTTGGCTCGTAGGCAATGAGGGAGAGGAGATCGGGAAGAGAGACACAGGGTAAGGAGAGGAGGAGGGGAAGAGAGACACAGGGGAGGGAGAGGACTGGAAGAGAGGATTTTTTTCTAAGTCCTGCATGTTTCATTGGCTCGCAGGCGATGAGCGCCTTCGGCACTCATCGTCTAGGTGCTGCGAATTAACGGCTCACCTCGCTACGAGAAACTCGCAGGCGATGAGTCCCCTTGGCGCTCATCGCCTAAGGCGTACTCACCACACAAAGAATGACAGTTTGACAATCATAATATGTGATATAATATATATGTATAATATATATATATATATATATGTATATGTGTGTGTATATATGTATGTATATGTGTATATATTATAAACATATAATATCTATCACAGTCCTGTATAAATAATGTATCACTCACCGTCACTGATATTTACAGGAATTTCCTCCTCTTTAATGTCCCGGGGACTCCTCATATTTGTTTCTTCTTCTTAATCCGACTCTGAGAGACCTGATGGTGTCACTTTGTCACTGTCTGTAGAAATAAACATGAGAGGGTCACATGCCAGGATTTGTTACATGTCTTTATGGTCTGTACAAATAACATGAGGCGGTCACACACTGGGATTTGTTACACGTCTTTATGGTCTGTACAAATAAACATGAGACGGTCACACGCTGGGATTTGTTACACGTCTTTATGGTCTGTACAAATAACATGAGGCGGTCACACCCTGGGATTTGTTACACGTCTTTATGGTCTGTACAAATAAACATGAGACAGTGACATGCTGAGATTTGTTACACGTCTTTATGGTCAGTACAAATAAACATGAGACGGTGACATGCTGAGATTTGTTACACATCTTTATGGTCAGTACAAATAAACATGAGACGGTGACATGCTGAGAGTTGTTACACGTCTTTATGGGTGCAGAGAGAGAGAGAGAGACACAGGGTGCACAGAGAGAGAGAGACACAGGGTGCACAGAGAGAGACACACAGGGTACACAGAGAGAGACACACAGGGTGCACAGAGAGAGAGACACAGGGTGCACAGAGAGAGAGACACACAGGGTGCACAGAGAGAGACACAGGGTACACAGAGAGAGAGACACAGGGTGCACAGAGAGAGACACACAGGGTGCACAGAGAGAGAGACACAGGGTGCACAGAGAGAGAGAGACACAGGGTGCACAGAGAGTGAGACACAGGGTGCACAGAGAGAGAGAGACACAGGGTGCACAGAGAGAGACACACAGGGTGCACAGAGAGAGACACAGGGTACACAGAGAGAGAGACACAGGGTACACAGAGAGAGAGACACAGGGTGCACAGAGAGAGAGAGACACAGGGTGCACAGAGAGAGACACACAGGGTGCACAGAGAGAGACACAGGGTACACAGAGAGAGAGACACAGGGTACACAGAGAGAGAGACACAGGGTGCACAGAGAGAGACACACAGGGTACACAGAGAGAGACACACAGGGTGCACAGAGAGAGACACAGGGTACACAGAGAGAGAGACACAGGGTGCACAGAGAGAGACACACAGGGTGCACAGAGAGAGACACACACAGGGTGCACAGAGAGAGAGAGACACAGGGTGCACAGAGAGTGAGACACAGGGTGCACAGAAAGTGAGACACAGGGTGCACAGAGAGAGAGACACAGGGTGCACAGAGAGTGAGAGACACAGGGTGCAAAGAGAGAGAGACACAGGGTGCACAGAGAGTGAGAGACACAGGGTGCAAAGAGAGAGAGACACAGGGTGCACAGAGAGAGAGACACAGGGTGCACAGAGAGAGAGACACAGGGTGCACAGAGAGAGAGACACAGGGTGCACAGAGAGAGAGAGACACAGGGTGCACAGAGAGAGAGACACAGGGTGCACAGAGAGAGAGAGACACAGGGTGCAGAGAGAGAGACACAGGGTGCACAGAGAGAGAGACACAGGGTGCACAGAGAGAGAGACAAAGGGTGCACAGAGAGAGAGACACAGGATGCAGAGAGAGAGACACAGGATGCACAGAGAGAGAGAGACACAGGGTGCACAGAGAGAGACACACAGGGTGCACAGAGAGAGAGACACAGGGTGCACAAGGAGAGAGAGAGACACAGGGTACACAGAGAGAGAGAGACACACAGGGTGCACAAGGAGAGAGAGAGACACAGGGTGCACAAGGAGAGAGAGAGAGACAGGGTACACAGAGAGAGAGAGAGACACAGGGCGCAAAGAGAGAGACACAGGGTGCACAGAGAGAGAGACACACAGGGTGCACAGAGAGAGAGACACAGGATGCACAGAGAGAGAGAGACACACGATGCACAGAGAGAGAGACACGGTGCACAGAGAGAGAGACACAGAGTGCAAAGAGAGAGAGAGAGACACAGGGTGCAGAGAGAGAGACACAGGGTGCACAGAGAGAGAGACACAGGATGCACAGAGAGAGAGAGACACAGGGTGCACAGAGAGAGACACACAGGGTGCACAGAGAGAGAGACACAGGGTGCACACAGAGAGAGACACACAGGGTGCACAGAGAGAGTCACACAGGATGCACAGAGAGAGAGACAGGGTGCACAGAGAGAGAGACACGGTGCACACAGAGAGAGACACAGGGTGCACAGAGAGAGACACAGGGTGCACAGAGAGAGACACACAGAGTGCACAGAGAGAGAGAGACACAGGGTGCACAGAAAGAGAGAGACACAGGGTGCACACAGAGAGAGAGACACAGGGTGCACAGAGAGAGACACACACAGGGTACACAGAGAGAGACACAGGGTGCACAGAGAGAGAGACACAGGGTGCACAGAGAGAGAGACACAGGGTGCACAGAGAGAGAGACACAGGGTGCACAGAGAGAGAGAGACACAGGGTGCACACAGAGAGAGACACACAGGGTGCACAGAGAGAGACACACAGGGTGCACAGAGAGAGACACAGGGTGCACAGAGAGAGAGAGAGACACAGGGTGCACAGAGAGAGAGAGACACAGGCTGCACAGAGAGAGAGAGACACAGGGTGCACAGAGAGAGAGACACAGGGTGCACAGAAAGAGAGAGACACACAGGGTGCACAGAGAGAGAGACACAGGGTGCACAGAGAGAGAGAGACACAGGGTGCACAGAGAGAGACACACAGGGTGCACAGAGAGAGAGACACAGGGTGCACAGAGAGAGAGAGACACACAGGGTGCACAGAGAGAGAGACACACAGGGTGCACAGAAAGAGACACACAGGGTGCACAGAGAGAGAGAGACACAGGGTGCACAGAGAGAGAGAGAGAGACAGGGTGCACAGAGAGAGAGAGAGACACAGGGTGCACAGAGAGAGAGAGAGACAGGGTGTACAGAGAGAGAGAGAGACACAGGGAGCACAGAGAGAGACACAGGGTGCACAGAGAGAGAGACACAGGGTGCACAGAGAGAGAGAGAGAGAGACAGGGTGCACAGAGAGAGAGAGACACACAGGGTGCATAGAGAGAGAGACACAGGGTGCACAGAGAGAGAGAGAGACACAGGGTGCACAGAGAGAGACACAGCGTGCACAGAGAGAGACACAGCGTGCACAGAGAGAGAGACAGGGTGCGCAGAGAGAGAGAGACACACAGGGTGCACAGAGAGAGAGACACACAAAGGGTGCACAGAGAGAGAGAGAGACACAGGGTGCACAGAGAGAGAGAGAGACACAGGGTGCACAAAGAGAGAGACACACAAAGGGTGCACAGAGAGAGAGAGAGAGACACAGGGTGCACAGAGAGAGAGAGAGACACAGGGTGCACAGAGAGAGAGACACACAAGGTGCACAGAGAGAGAGACACTGGGTGTACAGAGAGAGAGACACACAAAGGGTGCACAGAGAGAGAGAGAGACACAGGGTGCACAGAGAGAGAGAGACACACAGGGTGCAGAGAGAGAGAGACACAGGGTGCACAGAAAGAGAGAGACACACAGGGTGCACAGAGAGAGAGACACAGGGTGCACAGAGAGAGAGACACGGGGTACACAGAGAGAGTCACACAGGGTGCACAGAGAGAGAGACACAGGGTACACAGAGAGAGACACAGGGTGCAGAGAGAGAGAGAGACACACAGGGTGCACAGAGAGAGAGAGACACAGGGTACACAGAGAGAGAGAGAGACACACAGGGTGCACAGAGAGAGAGACACAGGGTACAGAGAGAGAGAGAGACACACAGGGTGCACAGAGAGAGAGACACAGGGTGCACAGAGAGAGAGAGAGACACACAGGGTGCACAGAGAGAGAGAGACACACAGGGTGCACAGAGAGAGAGACACAGGGGACAGAGAGAGATAGAGAGACACAGGGTGCACAGAGAGAGAGAGACACAGGGTGCACAGAGAGAGACACACAGGGTGCACAGAGAGAGAGAGACACAGGGTGCACAGAGAGAGAGAGACACAGGGTGCACAGAGAGAGAGAGACACAGGGTGCACAGAGAGAGGGAGACACAGGGTGCACAGAGAGAGAGAGAGACAGGGTGCACAGAGAGAGAGAGACACAGGGTGCACACAGAGAGAGACACAGGGTGCACAGAGAGAGAGAGACACAGGGTGCCCAGAGAGAGAGAGACACAGGGTGCACAGAGAGAGAGAGACACAGGGTGCACAGAGAGTAGAGAGACACAGGGTGCACAGAGAGAGAGAGAGACACAGGGTGCACAGAGAGAGAGACACACAGGGTGCACAGAGAGAGAGAGACACAGGGTGCACAGAGAGAGAGAGACACAGGGTGCAGAGAGAGAGAGACACAGGGTGCACAGAGAGAGAGAGACACAGGGTACACAGAGTGACACACAGGGTACACAGAGAGAGAGAGACACACAGGGTGCACAGAGAGAGAGACACAGGGTGCAAAGAGAGAGAGAGACACAGGGTGCAGAGAGAGAGAGAGAGAGACACAGGGTGCACAGAGAGAGAGAGACACAGGGTACACAGAGAGAGAGAGAGACACACAGGGTGCACAGAGAGAGAGAGAGAGACACACAGGGTGCACAGAGAGAGATACACAGGGTGCACAAGGAGAGAGAGAGACACAGGGTACACAGAGAGAGAGAGACACACAGGGTGCACAAGGAGAGAGAGAGACACAGGGTGCACAAGGAGAGAGAGAGAGACAGGGTACACAGAGAGAGAGAGAGACACAGGGCGCACAGAGAGAGAGAGAGACACAGGGCGCACAGAGAGAGACACAGGGTGCACAGAGAGAGAGACACACAGGGTGCACAGAGAGAGAGACACAGGATGCACAGAGAGAGAGAGACACACGATGCACAGAGAGAGAGACACAGGGTGCACAGAGAGAGAGACACAGAGTGCAGAGAGAGAGAGAGACACAGGGTGCAGAGAGAGAGACACAGGGTGCACAGAGAGAGAGACACAGGATGCACAGAGAGAGAGAGACACAGGGTGCACAGAGAGAGACACACAGGGTGCACAGAGAGAGAGACACAGGGTGCACACAGAGAGAGACACACAGGGTGCACAGAGAGAGTCACACAGGATGCACAGAGAGAGAGACAGGGTGCACAGAGAGAGAGACACGGTGCACACAGAGAGAGACACAGGGTGCACAGAGAGAGACACAGGGTGCACAGAGAAAGACACACAGGGTGCACAGAGAGAGAGAGACACAGGGTGCACAGAAAGAGAGAGACACAGGGTGCACACAGAGAGAGACACACAGGGTGCACAGAGAGAGACACACACAGGGTACACAGAGAGAGACACAGGGTGCACAGAGAGAGAGAGAGACACAGGGTGCACAGAGAGAGAGACACAGGGTGCACAGAGAGAGAGACACAGGGTGCACACAGAGAGAGACACACAGGGTGCACAGAGAGAGACACAGGGTGCACAGAGAGAGAGAGAGACACAGGGTGCACAGAGAGAGAGAGACACAGGGTGCACAGAGAGAGAGAGACACAGGCTGCACAGAGAGAGAGAGACACAGGGTGCACAGAGAGATAGACACAGGGTGCACAGAGAAAGAGAGACACACAGGGTGCATAGAGAGAGAGACACAGGGTGCACAGAGAGAGAGAGAGACACAGGGTGCACAGAGAGAGACACACAGGGTGCACAGAGAGAGAGACACAGGGTGCACAGAGAGAGAGAGACACACAGGGTGCACAGAGAGAGAGAGACACACAGGGTGCACAGAAAGAGACACACAGGGTGCACAGAGAGAGAGAGAGACACAGGGTGCACAGAGAGAGAGAGAGACACAGGGTGCACAGAGAGAGAGAGAGACACAGGGTGCACAGAGAGAGAGAGAGACAGGGTGTACAGAGAGAGAGAGAGACACAGGGAGCACAGAGAGAGACACAGGGTGCACAGAGAGAGAGACACAGGGTGCACAGAGAGAGAGAGAGAGACAGGGTGTACAGAGAGACACACAGGGTGCACAGAGAGAGAGAGACACACAGGGTGCACAGAGAGAGAGACACACAAAGGGTGCACAGAGAGAGAGAGAGACACAGGGTGCACAGAGAGAGAGAGAGACACAGGGTGCACAAAGAGAGAGACACACAAAGGGTGCACAGAGAGAGAGAGAGACACAGGGTGCACAGAGAGAGAGAGAGACACAGGGTGCACAGAGAGAGAGACACACAAGGTGCACAGAGAGAGAGACACAGGGTGTACAGAGAGAGAGACACACAAAGGGTGCACAGAGAGAGAGAGAGACACAGGGTGCACAGAGAGAGAGAGACACACAGGGTGCAGAGAGAGAGAGACACAGGGTGCACAGAAAGAGAGAGACACACAGGGTGCACAGAGAGAGAGACACAGGGTGCACAGAGAGAGAGACACGGGGTACACAGAGAGAGTCACACAGGGTGCACAGAGAGAGAGACACAGGGTACACAGAGAGAGACACAGGGTGCAGAGAGAGAGACACAGGGTACAGAGAGAGAGAGAGACACACAGGGTGCACAGAGAGAGAGAGACACAGGGTACACAGAGAGAGAGAGACACACACAGGGTGCACAGAGAGAGAGACACAGGGTACAGGGAGAGAGAGAGAGACACACAGGGTGCACAGAGAGAGAGACACAGGGTGCACAGAGAGAGAGAGAGACACACAGGGTGCACAGAGAGAGAGAGACACACACACAGGGTGCACAGAGAGAGAGACACAGGGGACAGAGAGAGAGAGAGAGACACACAGGGTGCACAGAGAGAGAGAGACACAGGGTGCACAGAGAGAGACACACAGGGTGCACAGAGAGAGAGAGACACAGGGTGCACAGAGAGAGAGAGACACAGGGTGCACAGAGAGAGAGAGACACAGGGTGCACAGAGAGAGGGAGACACAGGGTGCACAGAGAGAGAGAGAGACAGGGTGCACAGAGAGAGAGAGACACAGGGTGCACAGAGAGAGAGACACAGGGTGCACAGAGAGAGAGAGACACAGGGTGCAGAGAGAGAGAGAGAGAGACACAGGGTGCACAGAGAGAGAGAGACACAGGGTGCACAGAGAGAGAGAGACACAGGGTGCACAGAGAGAGAGATACATGGTGCACAGAGAGAGAGAGACACAGGGTGCACAGAGAGAGAGAGACACAGGGTGCACAGAGAGAGAGAGAGACACAGGGTGCACAGAGAGAGAGAGACACAGGGTGCACAGAGAGAGAGAGAGAGACACAGGGTGCACAGAGAGAGAGAGACACAGGGTGCAGAGAGAGAGACACAGGGTGCACAGAGAGAGAGAGACACAGGGTACACAGAGTGACACACAGGGTACACAGAGAGAGAGAGACACACAGGGTGCACAGAGAGAGAGACACAGGGTGCACAGAGAGAGAGAGACACAGGGTGCACAGAGAGAGAGAGAGACACAGGGTGCACAGAGAGAGAGAGACACAGGGTACACAGAGAGAGAGAGAGACACACAGGGTGCACAGAGAGAGAGAGAGAGACACACAGGGTGCACAGAGAGAGAGACACAGGGTGCACAAGGAGAGAGAGAGACACAGGGTGCACAAGGAGAGAGAGAGAGACAGGGTACACAGAGAGAGAGAGAGACACAGGGCGCACAGAGAGAGACACAGGGTGCACAGAGAGAGAGACACACAGGGTGCACAGAGAGAGAGACACAGGATGCACAGAGAGAGAGAGACACACGATGCACAGAGAGAGAGACACAGGGTGCACAGAGAGAGAGACACAGAGTGCAGAGAGAGAGAGAGAGACACAGGGTGCAGAGAGAGAGACACAGGGTGCACAGAGAGAGAGACACAGGATGCACAGAGAGAGAGAGACACAGGGTGCACAGAGAGAGACACACAGGGTGCACAGAGAGAGAGACACAGGGTGCACACAGAGAGTCACACAGGATGCACAGAGAGAGAGACAGGGTGCACAGAGAGAGAGACACGGTGCACACAGAGAGAGACACAGGGTGCACAGAGAGAGACACAGGGTGCACAGAGAGAGACACACAGGGTGCACAGAGAGAGAGAGACACAGGGTGCACAGAAAGAGAGAGACACAGGGTGCACACAGAGAGAGACACACAGGGTGCACAGAGAGAGACACACACAGGGTACACAGAGAGAGACACAGGGTGCACAGAGAGAGAGAGACACAGGGTGCACAGAGAGAGAGACACAGGGTGCACAGAGAGAGAGACACAGGGTGCACACAGAGAGAGACACACAGGGTGCACAGAGAGAGACACAGGGTGCACAGAGAGAGAGAGAGACACAGGGTGCACAGAGAGAGAGAGACACAGGGTGCACAGAGAGAGAGAGACACAGGCTGCACAGAGAGAGAGAGACACAGGGTGCACAGAGAGAGAGACACAGGGTGCACAGAGAGAGAGAGACACAGGGTGCACAGAGAAAGAGAGACACACAGGGTGCATAGAGAGAGAGACACAGGGTGCACAGAGAGAGAGAGAGACACAGGGTGCACAGAGAGAGACACACAGGGTGCACAGAGAGAGAGACACAGGGTGCACAGAGAGAGAGAGACACACAGGGTGCACAGAGAGAGAGAGACACACAGGGTGCACAGAAAGAGACACACAGGGTGCACAGAGAGAGAGAGAGACACAGGGTGCACAGAGAGAGAGAGAGACACAGGGTGCACAGAGAGAGAGAGAGAGACACAGGGTGCAGAGAGAGAGACACAGGGTGCACAGAGAGAGAGACACAGGGTGCACAGAGAGAGAGAGAGAGACAGAGTGTACAGAGAGACACACAGGGTGCACAGAGAGAGAGAGACACACAGGGTGCACAGAGAGAGAGACACAGGGTGCACAGAGAGAGAGACACAGGGTGCACAGAGAGAGAGAGACACAGGGTGCACAGAGAGAGAGAGACACAGGGTGCACAGAGAGAGAGAGAGACACAGGGTGCACAGAGAGAGAGAGAGACACAGGGTGCACAGAGAGAGAGAGACACAGGGTACACAGAGAGAGAGAGAGACACACAGGGTGCACAGAGAGAGAGAGAGAGAGAGAGAGACACACAGGGTGCACAGAGAGAGAGACACAGGGTGCACAGAGAGAGAGACACAGGGTGCACACAGAGAGAGACACACAGGGTGCACAGAGAGAGACACAGGGTGCACAGAGAGAGAGAGAGACACAGGGTGCACAGAGAGAGAGAGACACAGGGTGCACAGAGAGAGAGAGACACACAGGGTGCACAGAGAGAGAGAGACACAGGGTGCACAGAGAGAGAGACACAGGGTGCACAGAGAAAGAGAGACACACAGGGTGCATAGAGAGAGAGACACAGGGTGCACAGAGAGAGAGAGAGAGACACAGGGTGCACAGAGAGAGACACACAGGGTGCACAGAGAGAGAGACACAGGGTGCACAGAGAGAGAGAGACACACAGGGTGCACAGAGAGAGAGACACACAGGGTGCACAGAAAGAGACACACAGGGTGCACAGAGAGAGAGAGAGACACAGGGTGCACAGAGAGAGAGAGAGAGACACAGGGTGCACAGAGAGAGAGAGAGACAGGGTGTACAGAGAGAGAGAGAGATACAGGGAGCACAGAGAGAGACACAGGGTGCACAGAGAGAGAGACACAGGGTGCACAGAGAGAGAGAGAGAGACAGGGTGTACAGAGAGACACACAGGGTGCACAGAGAGAGAGAGACACACAGGGTGCACAGAGAGAGAGACACAGGGTGCACAGAGAGAGAGACACAGGGTGCACAGAGAGAGAGACACAGGGTGCACAGAGAGAGAGAGACACAGGGTGCACAGAGAGAGAGAGACACAGGGTGCACAGAGAGAAAGAGAGACACAGGGTGCACAGAGAGAGAGAGAGACACAGGGTGCACAGAGAGAGAGAGACACAGGGTGCACAGAGAGAGAGAGAGACACAGGGTGCACAGAGAGAGAGAGACACAGGGTGCACAGAGAGAGAGAGAGACACAGGGTGCACAGAGAGAGAGAGACACAGGGTGCAGAGAGAGAGAGAGACACAGGGTGCACAGAGAGAGAGAGACACAGGGTACACAGAGTGACACACAGGGTACACAGAGAGAGAGAGACACACAGGGTGCACAGAGAGAGAGACACAGGGTGCACAGAGAGAGAGAGACACAGGGTGCACAGAGAGAGAGAGAGACACAGGGTGCACAGAGAGAGAGAGACACAGGGTGCACAGAGAGAGAGAGAGACACAGGGTGCACAGAGAGAGAGAGAGACACAGGGTACACAGAGAGAGAGAGAGACACACAGGGTGCACAGAGAGAGAGAGAGAGACACACAGGGTGCACAGAGAGAGAGACACAGGGTGCACAAGGAGAGAGAGAGACACAGGGTACACAGAGAGAGAGAGAGAGACACACAGGGTGCAGAAGGAGAGAGAGAGACACAGGGTGCACAAGGAGAGAGAGAGAGACAGGGTACACAGAGAGAGAGAGAGACACAGGGCGCACAGAGAGAGAGACACAGGGTGCAGAGAGAGAGAGACACACAGGGTGCACAGAGAGAGAGACACAGGATGCACAGAGAGAGAGAGACACACGATGCACAGAGAGAGAGACACAGGGTGCACAGAGAGAGAGACACAGAGTGCAGAGAGAGAGAGAGAGACACAGGGTGCAGAGAGAGAGACACAGGGTGCACAGAGAGAGAGACACAGGATGCACAGAGAGAGAGAGACACAGGGTGCACAGAGAGAGACACACAGGGTGCACAGAGAGAGAGACACAGGGTGCACACAGAGAGAGACACACAGGGTGCACAGAGAGAGTCACACAGGATGCACAGAGAGAGAGACAGGGTGCACAGAGAGAGAGACACGGTGCACACAGAGAGAGACACAGGGTGCACAGAGAGAGACACAGGGTGCACAGAGAGAGACACACAGGGTGCACAGAGAGAGAGAGACACAGGGTGCACAGAAAGAGAGAGACACAGGGTGCACACAGAGAGAGACACACAGGATGCACAGAGAGAGACACACACAGGGTACACAGAGAGAGACACAGGGTGCACAGAGAGAGAGAGAGAGAGAGACAGGGTGCACAGAGAGAGAGACACAGGGTGCACAGAGAGAGAGACACAGGGTGCACAGAGAGAGAGACACAGGGTGCACACAGAGAGAGACACACAGGGTGCACAGAGAGAGACACAGGGTGCACAGAGAGAGAGAGAGACACAGGGTGCACAGAGAGAGAGAGACACAGGGTGCACAGAGAGAGAGAGACACAGGCTGCACAGAGAGAGAGAGGCACAGGGTGCACAGAGAGAGATACACAGGGTGCACAGAGAAAGAGAGACACACAGGGTGCACAGAGAGAGAGAGAGACACAGGGTGCACAGAGAGAGACACACAGGGTGCACAGAGAGAGAGACACAGGGTGCACAGAGAGAGAGACACACAGGGTGCACAGAGAGAGAGACACACAGGGTGCACAGAAAGAGACACACAGGGTGCACAGAGAGAGAGAGAGACACAGGGTGCACAGAGAGAGAGAGAGACACAGGGTGCACAGAGAGAGAGAGAGACACAGGGTGCACAGAGAGAGAGACAGGGTGTACAGAGAGAGAGAGAGAGACACAGGGAGCACAGAGAGAGACACAGGGTGCACAGAGAGAGAGACACAGGGTGCACAGAGAGAGAGAGAGAGAGACAGGGTGTACAGAGAGACACACAGGGTGCACAGAGAGAGAGAGACACACAGGGTGCACAGAGAGAGAGACACAGGGTGCACAGAGAGAGAGAGACACAGGGTGCACAGAGAGAGAGAGACACAGGGTGCACAGAGAGAGAGACACAGGGTGCACAGAGAGAGACACAGCGTGCACAGAGAGAGACACAGCGTGCACAGAGAGAGATACAGCGTGCACAGAGAGAGAGACAGGGTGCGCAGAGAGAGAGAGACACACAGGGTGCACAGAGAGAGAGAGACACACAAAGGGTGCACAGAGAGAGAGAGAGACACAGGGTGCACAGAGAGAGAGACACACAAAGGGTGCACAGAGAGAGAGAGAGACACAGGGTGCACAGAGAGAGAGAGAGACACAGGGTGCACAGAGAGAGAGACACACAAGGTGCACAGAGAGAGAGACACAGGGTGTACAGAGAGAGAGACACACAAAGGGTGTACAGAGAGAGAGACACACAAGGTGCAGAGAGAGAGAGACGCAGGGTGCACAGAGAGAGAGAGACACACAGGGTGC
>JAPZIH010000711.1:16074382-16078117 GCA_027410445.1 Discoglossus pictus | reverse complement strand
TACCATTATAAAAAGACTAAAATAAAGTCTTAAGGAAGGTGCTCGTTTCTATTGACTAAAGTGACCTAATCCACCAGATACACATTTCGCATAGGCTTCACTGACGACGCCTCCGATTAAGCCTATGCAAAATGAATGTCAGGTGGTTTGGTGACCACTTCCGGTGTTTGCTAAGTAGTGTGCTAAATATCCTCAATAGTGAACTTAGATTCAGTCAGTAGAAAAAAACACTTTATTTTAATCCCTTTAGGATTATTTCCCCCCTATTAAATTCCAACTGACTTGAAAATTGCTACAGTTACAGACTGATTTAATTGAACAAGCCCGCAATTATATGGCTGAAAGCTAAAGCCATAAACCATGTAACCTTACGTAGCATTTCAGAACATGATCATGATCAATTAAGAAAGCCGGTAAGTACCGATCTAGAAACAGCCAATGGTAAATGAGACCGTTGTCATGACATCAGTAAAACATGGAGTTTAAATGTCAATCAGTGTTTAGACGTCTGATATGCGTGAGACTCGCAATTTAAAAATCAATAAAAACGAATAAAGAAACTGTTATAGTCCATGTGGGTGGCCTGATATATATTAATTCCACATAGATTTTTCGATTTAATAAATTATATATAGTTTAATACTGTTAGTTTTCATGTTAAAAGCACATTGCGTGTGATCATCTGCCCCCTTTGTGAGAGCAAAGTGTGTGAAGTGCGTGTAACGTGTGCGCTTTTTAACGGTCAAATTGTAATGTACTGCACATGTGTAATTCTAATGCGTATGCACGATGTATAATGCACATCTCATTTTCTTTATTCAGTGTACATGTGTGGTTCCGTCGGTCAATGACCATGCGCAATTGTTTTGAAATGAGTGAGATTGCGTATGCACTTTTCTTGACATTGCACATTCGTGAATTAGGTGACATTGTGCAAGAAGATCCAGTCAATTAGTACTAGAGGAAGCCAAACTTTTCACTGGAAGGCTTGATCATGAGGCTAAAGCTTAAATATTTTGGCCAAATCATGAGACGACAGCATTCACTAGAGATGGCCCTCATGCTTGGAAAGATTGAAGGCACACAAGAAAAGGGACGGCAGATGCGAAGATTTATAAATGTCAATGAAGCAATGAACATGAGCTTGGAGTGTCGAACATGGCTGAATGACTAAACAACAACAGGAGTTGGTAATCAATCAGGAAATTTGTATTGTACATCACTTATAAAAAATCGAATTTAATTTTAGAAAATGAGATATCCATTTACAAATATGGATCAATATCCATCCATCAATATCATTCAAACGTCACAAATATAAAGTTGTATTCTCTTGTTTACAATTGTATCAAAAATACTAATTCTATCCCAGTATGTCTCTAGAAAGTATATCTCTAAAACTTTCATATTTATTATAATAAAATCAGGTGTTATAATGCATCTTTTTTTTTTTTTTTTTTTTTTTACAGTTCAGTGGTGTATAAAAGGTGATTAAAATAAGTTCTCAATATATTGCAATAAACTTTAAAAGGAATAAGCGGCAACATACATACATAAATTAACAAACAAATCTGTAAATGAAAAAATATTTATATCCAAAACTTGAATACGGCATGTAAGTACAGGGCAACAGTAAACGAGTTTCTTTCATTAAGACCATATTGTCCATGTTTTTGTCTTTAAAAAAAAAAAAAAAAAAAACCTTCACGTTTAAAAAAAAACGTTTTCTCTATTATATTTCAGTACCAAAGCTGAAGGACAGTTTACAGAATTCTCAGATTGTTCTTTATTTGTCGTATTAGAAAAGATAGTATGCGGTACTTTTAAAGTGAATTAATTGTTATGAATTAAACACTGTGAATTAATTGGAATTAAATTATCTTTTTTTCAGAAACTGAGTTGTTGTCCTGTTGTGTAGGCGGTTGAACTCACTCATTATCCATGAAAAAAATAATTACTTGAAAAAAAAAAAAAAAAATACAGAAAACTTTGGAATCTATTAAACCAGTATTCGGTGCACAAAATGTGACATCATTTTTCCCTCGTGAAATGTCCATTAACCACGTTGATATTGCCCATATATACAAATTCAAAAGGGGTTTCATGAACACCAGGATGAAGGCAAACATTTCAATGGACTTCCACTTAGAAGATGGAAACATCATTGAACCTTTAAGGTAAGCACATTAGTATCTGACATTAATATATTAATATGTATTTGTTGATGTAGTACTAGATGTGAGTTGTTATTAAAATCTTTCCCACATTCCAAACACATAAATGGTCTCTCTCCTGTATAAATTCTCTCATGATACATTTTTACATGACTTATTAGTTGTGATTTCCTACTAAACTTTTTCTCACATTCCGAACATGCAAATGGTTTCTCCCCTGTATGTAAATTCTTATGTCGGATAAGGTGAGATTTCCGAGCAAATCTTTTCTCACATTCAGAACATGCAAATAGTTTCTCCCCTCTATGTAAATTCTTATGGCGGATAAGGTTAGATTTCTGAGTAAATTTTTTCTCACATTCAGAACATGCAAATATTTTTTGCCCTGTATGAACTTGTTGATGTCTGAGAAGAGAAGACTTGGTAACAAAACATTTCCAACATTCAGGACATGCATATGGTTTCTCCCCTGTATGAATTCTCTGATGTATGAGAAGAGCAGACATGCTAGCACAATATTTCCCACATTCAGAACATTCGTTCTTTCTTTTCCGAGTCGTCCGCTGACGGCGTCTCTGTGGTTTGAATCCATTGATGTTATACTGAACAGAAATGGTTTGGTGAAGTTTTGTGGTGGTTCTAGTCCTACACTTCTTTGTCACTGTGTTGTAATGTTGTCCAGAAGTATTCTGTCTCGTGGATCCATCTGTTCAAGGAAATATAATGAAAATACAGACATTTACTGAAGGACCACAGAAGTGACATATGTACAATACAGTCAGGAAAAACTTAAATTTATTGTATGCAATATATGTTTTAAAAAATATTAAAATAAATAAGTGTATGCTTTACTTTTTTAAATATTTGTATTCATTTTACTTTAATGTCAGGAGACATTTTTGGTTCATAACAGGATTAAACACCTCGAAGGAATGAGAGGAACTGTGGATTCTGGTAAGATCCATATTCAGTTCTGTTGAACAACTGTCACTGTACTTAGTCAGTTGATAATTAGTGATGTCGCGAACATTAATTTATATTATATTATATGGAAAGTCATATTATAACATTCATCACTATAATAGTTGTGGATCTGCTGGACTGTTTGGAAGGTTTGTAACGCTTTGCGAGCCTTGCAAAGGGAGGCGAGCCGTCGACTGCGCAGGACTAGGCGCTCATTGCTCTGTGAGCAGTTGAACAATGCGGGACTTAGGCTGCAATGAGTAAGACTTAGCGCGGTGCAAAATATTATGTCCCGTAGGACTTAGGAACCATAGGACGTAGATGGACTGTGGGCCTCTGAAAATTACGACTTAAACGGCCGAACCAAGGAACTCGAAAGACCTGCTAAAAACAACAAATATGCCTCAAATTAATTTAGACACTCACACACAGCGCAGGGGGGAAGCCTGTGAGTAAGGTTGCAAGTTAATTTGAGGCATATTTAGCGTTTTTTTCAAGAAGGAAAATCGGCTAAGCGAGGAAAAAAATGGCAGCCAAAAAACGTAAACACGACTAAAACTAGGCCGAAGGACGTAAAAACGAGCTCAGACAAGTAACA
>JAPZIH010000711.1:16064382-16069382 GCA_027410445.1 Discoglossus pictus | reverse complement strand
GACTGTTAAAAGGATATGGGCTGGCCATACTTAATATTGTTAAAAATATGTACCGTATTTATCGGCGTATAACACGCACTTTTTCTCCCTGAAAATAGGGAGCAAATTATAGGTGCGTGTTATACGTCGATATTCCCTCCCCCTCCTCAACCTCCCTCCTCATTCTAACCCCCCCTCCTCAACCTAAACCCCCCTAAATAACTCCCCCTCACTTACCTGCTTCTGTTCCGGCCTCCGCTCCCTGACCCGGCGCGCATGTGACGTCACATGTGCGCCGGGTCAAGGAGCGGAGCGGAGGCCGGAACAGAAGCAGGTAAGTGAGGGGGAGGTGAGGAGGGAGGGGGGGGTTAGAATAAGGAGGGGGGTTGAGGAGGGGGTTGAGGAGGATGAGGATGGGGGGGTTGAGGAGGGGGTTTGAGGAGGGAGGTTGAGGAGGGAGGTTGAGGAGGGGGGTTGAGGAAGGAGGATTAGGTGGGTTGAGGAGGGGGTTTTAAGGAGGGGGTTTGAGGAGGGAGGTTGAGGAGTGGGTTTGAGGATGGGGGGTTGAGGAGGGAGGTTGAGGAGTGGGTTTGAGGAAGGGGTTGAGGAAGGAGGATGAGGGGGGTTAAGGGTTTTTTTTAGGATGGGGGGTTAAGGAGGGGGTTTGAGGATGGGGGGGTTGAGGAGGGGGTTGAGGATGGAGGTTGAGGAGGGAGGATGAGGAGGGAGGTTGAGGAGGGAGGTTGAGGAGGGAGGTTGAGGAGGGAGGTTGAGGAGGGAGGTTGAGGATTTTGCTTCAAAGTTCTTTATTTGAATTATTTTTTTCCCCCTGAAATTTCCTTCTTAAAATGAGGTGCGTGTTATACGCCGGTGCGTGTTATATGCCCATAAATACGGTAATTTCTCCCAGTTATAAATTATGGTGTAATGTCCATATGGATATCAGGACTGTTGCAGGCATGATGGCATGGATAGAGTTAACATGTGCCGAAGGCACTCACTGCGCTGGTGGAGATGAGCGCCATAGGCGCTCATCCCTATGACCCCGCACGACTTAGGCAGAAAGGTTATCACCATGCGGTTTCCCGGCAATTGAGGTTGACACTAATGTGCTAATTACCAGCCCCCTCATTGTGTTTTGGTCTCCAAGCTGGCTCTTATCCTTATGTTCCTGTTGGTCTTATCCATAGGGACCAATGCCTGCATCTGTGCTCCTGATACCAGGAAAAGAAAGCTGGGTGCTGAAATGTATAAAACCCTGACAATCTAGGGGTGTTCCCGTGGCTGAGAGAAGGAGGGTTTGGGGCGCACATGGTCCCCTTCTCCACTGAGTCGTGATAGGCTGGGTTCTAACTTCTGCATTAGAATTTGTGAGAATCATCATTTAGCTTATATTGCGTAAAAAAGAGAGATAGAAGCGCTCAATGATACAGTACATAAATACTTACAATGTCTAAAAATAAATTACTAAAATGTTTTCATGCTCAAAAATAAAAAACGAAATAAATAAAAAATATATAAATATAGATAAATATTCTTACCTAGAGACGTGAGGTTCTGGTAATTTTCCATCATAACGCTCTTGTACAGTTCCTTCTGCTCTACATTTAAATAGTCCCACTCCTCCTCAGAAAGGTAAACTGCAACTTCATCAAACTTAATTTTTCCTGGAATAAAAATAATTCAAGTTAAAAAATTAGAGAACAATTTTAATTTTCTCGCCATAAGGTGTATGAAAGGTAGTGTGTGTATGTCAATATATATACGACATTGAAAAGGCTGTCTCGGTAAGGTGTGAATAATGTTATAATATTTCCTTGCAATAGTGCTCAGGACAATAAGACAGGTGAGGAGTGATACAGCACCACAGGTCATGGCACCTATCTGCCCCATTGTGGTATATTTGTCATGCAACAAAGAGGACAGTTCTTAGCACCCATCTGCCCCATTGTAGAGTATGTTGTCATACAAGAAAGTTGGCAGAACATGGCACCTATCTGCCCCATTGTGTTGTATTTGTCATACAAAAATAAGTCATCACCTGCCCCATTGGGGAGTATTTCTCATACAAGAAAGTAAGAAGTACAAGACATCTATCTCCCCCATCATAGAAGGAAAGAGGGCAGAACATGGCACCTATCTGCCCCAATTCACACCATATCATCACAAATTAAAAATATTATACATTTATACCAAACTAGTCACCCCATATACATTAAATTATAACAATCCACATCAGATCATTTCAATACAACAAGATAAATATTAATACAGTTACACCAAACTAGTAAAGGTCACCCATATACAATAAATGATAACAATCCACACCAGATAAGGACAAAAAAAAAACATACAAATATTATACATTGAAACCAAAATAGTATAGGTCACCAATATACATTACTAGGAAATTGCCCGTCAAAAATGACGGGAGTAAAATTATAAAGCTAGCAATGTGAGGCTATGGGCCCTCAGCTCTCATTGCAAGCCTCGCCCCTGTGTAGTTTATAGGCGCCACACGTAAGTGTTACGGTGTTGAGTTATGTTACTGCTTAGGGCTATTTTTTATGTCTTTCGGGCTAGTTTTATGTCCTTGGGCCTTGTTTTTGTCATTTTGAAAAAATGATAACAATCCAGACCAGATCATCACAAAATAACCAGATAAATATTATACATTTATACCAAACTAGTATAGGTCACCCATATACATTACATGATAACAATCCAGACCAGATCATCACAAATAACCAGATAAATATTATACATTTATACCAAACCAGTATAGGTCACCCATATACATTACATGATAACAACCCAGACCAGATCATCACAAATAACCAGATACATATTATACATTTATACCAAACTAGTATAGGTCACCCATATACATTACATGATAACAATCCAGACCAGACCATAACAAAATAACCAGATAAATATTATACATTTATACCAAACTAGTATAGGTCACCCATATACATTACATGATAACAATCCAGACCAGATCATCACAAATAACCAGATAAATATTATACATTTATACCAAACTAGTATAGGTGACCCATATACATTACATGATAACAATCCAGACCAGATCATCACAAATAACCAGATAAATATTATACATTTATACCAAACTAGTATAGGTCACCATATACATTACATGATAACAATCCAGACCAGATCAACACAAATAACCAGATACATATTATACATTTATACCAAACTAGTATAGGTCACCCATATACATTACATGATAACAATCCAGACCAGATCATCACAAAATAACCAGATAAATATTATACATTTATACCAAACTAGTATAGGTCACCCATATACATTACATGATAACAATCCAGACCAGATCATCACAAATAACCAGATAAATATTATACATTTATACCAAACTAGTATAGGTCACCCATATACATTGCATGATAACAATCCAGACCAGATCATCACAAATAACCAGATAAATATTATACATTTATACCAAACTAGTATAGGTCACCCATATACATTACATGATAACAATCCAGACCTGATCATCACAAATAACCAGATACATATTATACATTTATACCAAACTAGTATAGGTCACCCATATACATTACATGATAACAATCCAGACCAGATCATCACAAATAACCAGATAAATATTATACATTTATACCAAACTAGTATAGGTCACCCATATGCATTACATGATAACAATCCAGACCTGATCATCACAAATAACCAGATAAATATTATACATTTATACCAAACTAGTATAGGTCACCCATATACATTACATGATAACAATCCAGACCAGATCATCACAAATAACCAGATAAATATTATACATTTATACCAAACTAGTATAGGTCACCCGTATACATTACATGATAAAAATCCAGACCAGATCATCACAAATAACAAGATAAATATTATACATTTATACCAAACTAGTATAGGTCACCCATATACATTACATGATAACAATCCAGACCAGATCATCACAAATAACCAGATAAATATTATACATTTATACCAAACTAGTATAGGTCACCCATATACATTAAATGATAACAATCCAGACCAGATCATCACAAAATAACCAGATAAATATTATACATTTATACCAGACTATTATAGATCACCAATTTACATTTTATACAGTGGATATAAAAAGTCTACACACCCCTGTTAAAATGTCAGGTTTCTGTGCTGTAAAAAAATGAGACAAAGATAAATCATTTCAGAACTTTTTCCACCTTTAATGTGACCTATAAACATAACAACACAATTGAAAAAAAAACTGAAATCTTTTAGGTGGAGGGAAGAAAAAAAAAAAAAAAATAATGTGGTTGCATAAGTCTGCACACCCTCTTATAACTGGGGATGTAGCTGTGTTCAGAATTAAGCAATCACATTCCAAATTGTATTAAATAGGAGTCAGCATACACCTGCTATCATTTAAAGTGCCTCTCATTTACCCCAAATAAAGTTCAGCTGCTCTAGTTGGTCTTTCCTGAAATGTTCTTAGTTGCATCCCACAGCAAAAGCCATGGTCCACAGAGAGCTTCCAAAGCATCAGAGGGATCTCATTGTTAAAAGGTATCAGTCAGGAGAAGGGTACACAAGAATTTCCAAGGCATTAGATATACCATGGAACACAGTGAAGACATCATCAAGTGGAGAAAATATGGCACAGCAGTGACATTAGCAAGAACTGGAGCTCCCTCCAAAATTGATGAAAAGACGAGAAGAAAACTTGTCTGGGAGGCTACAAGAGGCCTACAGCAACATTAAGGGAGCTGCAGGAATATCTGGCAAGTACTGGCTGTGTGGTACATTTGACAACAATTTTGTGTATTCTTCATATGTCTGGGCTATGGGGTAGAGTGGCAAGACGAAATCCTTTTCTTACAAAGAAAAACGTCCAAGGCAGGCTGCATTTTGCAAAAACACATCTGAAGTCTCCCAAAAGCATGTGGGAAAAGGTGTTATGGTCTGATGAAACCAAGGTTGAACTTTTT